>JAQPPZ010001313.1:3600000-4200000 GCA_028583015.1 Wollemia nobilis | reverse complement strand
GTTTCCACATTTCACTAGCTGTCTTGCAGTGAATTACTTTGGTGAGATCTGCTTTCTGTAAACCTTTCAGGATTACATTCATTGCTTTTAAATTGCTATGATGTACGAGCCTATCTTTTTTAGTATAAGGACCATTTTTAGGAATAGTGTACCCATCTTCAATCACTTCCCAAACCTCATTCCCAAGAGCCATTAGATGAACCTTCATCCTTGCACTCTAAAGACCAAAATTTGATCCATCAAGAATAGGTGCTGCATTGCGACTTGAATAATCCATTATGTTCTTTGCTAGCTTTTCCTTCAAGATGTTAAACTTTCTGAAGGCACTCGCTCTGATACCAATTCTCTACTTTGTCTTGAGCATGAAAAGCAGTTTGAACTATCATTGACTTAGATTTGATCTCATTTCTCTTTTTAGTGAACTCAAGGCTAGATCTATCCAAACTGCACATCCTTGCTATATGCCCAAAATTCTTGCACTTGTAACACATGACATTTTTATCCATAAGAGGTGCAAAAGAGTTAAGATTTTTCTTACTATGGCTATTCACGAATTTATTGCAATGCATAGCTTTGTGACTAAATTTCTTGCAAGAAAAATAGTAGCCATGGAAAGTATTATGTAACCTGTTTTGATGCCTTGGATGATTGTTCTTCTTGTGACCAACTGGAATCCATCGCTCTTTAGGATGAAGATTGATCTTGCTGTCTCTTCTTCTTGTCATGATGCTTGAGAACAAAACTCTCTTCCCTAAATTTTTCTTAAAGCCCAGAAGAATTCACTTTTGAGATCGAACTTAACCTCTTCATCCTTTTCTGAATCTGTATGTTCTGATAGATCTTTCTCCAAGCTATTAGGCTTTTTTTGGAGAGACCCGCTCTAATACCAATTGAAGAACACAAGCTTATACTAAGATGGAGGGTGAATAGTATAAGACCACTTTAAACTTTTTCCTTCAATTCAACTTTCAACTCAAAATTATGCAGTGTATAGAAAACAATATTAAGCATAAATCAAAGCAATGCAAAAAAAACCATCCATAATAGAGACACAACAATTTATGTGGTTCACCCAAAGTGGGCTACTCCATGGATAAAAATTTTCACTAAATTTTATCACCTCAAATTTTGAGAAACCTTTCCCGATTACAAAGTTTATGGGCACCAACCCAAAGGAGACACCAATCACCTAGCTCTGCTCTGGCTGGTGATCCTCTAGAAAACCTCTACCTCTGCTGCCCTTAGCAAATGAAACTCTATCCACATAAGACACCTATCTTCCCTGCTCTGGCTGGAGACCTCTATCCTCAACTCTGTCACCTCAAAGCTTGGTCCTCAAATTTGCACTAAACATAGTCCTTCGGTCTAGCACAAATGTCCTCTATATTTTTCTCTGATCTACACCAAACATAGTCCTTTGGTCTAGCACAAGTCTATCCTCTTCCTCTTTCTCTAGTTTGCACCAAACATAGTCCTTTGGTCTGGCACAAGTCTGTTCTCAAATCTCTTTTTATTTTGTCATAGTCGCACTTGGTTGAAACCAACTTTTACACTATCTATGCAAAAACAATAGCACTCGATCGAACATCAACTTATGCACCTTTGCGCAATCACAATAGCACCGTATTCTCACACTTTGCTTCTCAACGATCAAAATTCTCCCCCACACTCTATCTGTGAATATCACACTTTGAACGCACACTTCGATCGATACAATTTCTCTTCAAACATCCCTCCTCTTATACTAAAAATTTTAAGATTAAAACTTTGATCCTAGTCGGCTGCACAACCCTAAACAATGTCAGCTGCAAACCCTAATCTTCGTCAGCCCAGATTTAACTTTGTTGGCTCAAATTTAACTCTACAACTCTTTTGTAGCTTCTATTGTGAAACTACAACATGTCATGATATCGTGACATATTTTGCAACCGTACACTATCTTATGGCTTTTTTCATGATATCGTGACACTTTAGCCATTGAAGACTTTGACTAAGATCTTGTCGTGATATCGTGACACTTCTCGCTTTGTCAGCAACAACTTTGCTTTTGTCATGAAATCGTGACACTTCTACCTCTGCTGACGTCATCATCAATTTTGTCATGAAATCATGACATTTCTTGCTTTATCACCCTCTTCTCGGCTTGCACTAGCAAAAATGGAACATGTCACAAAATCGTGATGCTTTCGCTACCTTAAGCTCTTCTCTGCCTTACACCCACAAAATTGGAACATGTCACAAAATCGTGACACTTTTTCCTTTGAGCTCTTCTTTCTTAAATTCATCGCGAAATCGTGATGCTTCTTCTGTTGAAGACTCGCTTACTATTTTTGTCATGAAATCATGACACTTTCTCCAACTGAATGCTGCCATCTCAACCTATCACAAAATCATGACACTTTCTCCAACTGAATGCTACCATCTCAACCTGTCGTGAAATCATGACACTTTCTCCAACTGAATGCTGCCATCTCAACCTATCACGAAATCACAACACTTTTTGCATCCGTACGACTTCTTTGTAGCCTATCGCGAAATCGCGACACTTCTCATTTCAGACTCTTCCCTTTGCTGCATGTCATGAAATCATGATAGTTCTCACTTTGAGCTTTTCAGCATGTCACAAAATCATGACAGTCCTCACTTCGTATTTTGCAGCATGTCATGAAATCACGACACTTTTTGAGATACTTTATCTCTCTTCGAACTTGTCACAAAATCATGACAGTTCAGACTACGGACTCTCCCTTCTGCATCATGTCATAAAATCATGACACTTTTTCATTTGTACAACCTTCCTTGCATTATGTCACGAAATCGTGACACTTTCCACCTTGCTTTCTTTCTCTGCCAACATGTTGCGAAATCGTGACAGTTTTTCTAGCTTCTTCTCTCTTCCAACATGTCACGAAATCACAACAATTTTGCTAGCTTCTTCTCTCTCTTCTCACATGTCATGAAATTATGACACTTTTGCAAAAAGCTTTCTCTCTCCTGCCTAAGTCACGAAAATGTGACATGTCGCGATATCGTGACATTTTTCCAACTTACTTTCTTTCGAACCTATTAAGCCAAACCTTCAACAAAACACATTATTTTACATCAAATCAAATTCTTTCAAAAGCTCCTTGACATAAATGACAACTTATTTACTTGAGAAACTACAAAGAACTCAAGGTACCCAAAATTGCCAACATTGGAAGAAAAAGTAAAAAGTGGTCTTATACTTTTCATCCCCCTCTCAGTATAATCTTGTGTTCTTAAATTGGTATCAAAATAGGTTTCTTCGAAAAGGCTAACAACTTGAGGGTAGATTCTACAAGAACACAGATGGCTTCACAAAATGGATTATCTAAAAATAAGGCTCCATTATTTGATGGTAACAATTATGCTTTCTGGAGCATGAGGATGAAGAACTACTTGATATCACAAGGATATGAGGTATGACAGATGATTGAAAAAGAGTATAAGGTTGAAGGTGATCTCGAGGAAGATAAGACTACCAAGAAATTGGTTGAGATAAATGCAAGAGTAATGAATTGTATTTTGAGTGGGCTATTTGAGATAGATTTTGCAAAGGTCATGGTATGTACTTCAGCTAATGAGATGTGGACTAAGTTGAGGAATACTTATGAAGGATATTCCAAGGTAAAGTTGGAAAATAAATCTTACTACATTGTAGAAGCAAGTGATAATTTAGATTACAGTGATAAAGATCAGTTAGATGAAGAAGAATGTACATTATTTGGAATAAATGAAGAAAAACAAGAACATCTATTCCTAGGTATTGAAGTTAAATAAGAGGATAAATCTATTGAATAAAGACATGAAGAGCTTGCCACAACCATTGAGCAAGTAGATAGGTACAAGAAAGGTCTAAGAATACTAAAATTCTTCATATGTGGAGATTTTTGGTATATAGATGATGATTGCACATACTACAGTAATTGCAACAAGGAAAGTTTATTTGAAAAAGAAAGCAATAGTTCTAGTGAAAATTCCAGCAACAGTGATGATGAAGAAGAGAATTCCATAAAAAAAAAAATCATGAGGTTGAAAAAGAAAATCAAGAGGCTTGAAAATAAGGTTCAAGAAAATGAAAAAGTCAATATGATGCTTAATCAACACATTCAAGATTTTGAAAAAGAGCTTCAAGAATCAAAAGATTTTGGCATCACTATTTCTGAGAAACTAAAGGAGAAGAAATAAAGATGTGATCAGTTATAAGAAGAAGATCAAAAAAGTTTTGGGACCTATATAAATGAGTTAGCATGATTTCAAAGAAATTCAAAAATATTGGATAATTTTTTGGATTTACAACAAGATCCATTTATAAAGACAGGGCTTGGTTATGAAGAAGGGAAATAAAAAATAAGTACACAAGGTCCTATATTTGTATCAGGAGGTTTCATTTCATAAATCTATAAGGAAGAACTAGTTCTCAAAGAAAAAGAAGCAGCAAAAATGGATACTTGCATTTCAAAGGCTATAGAGATGTGTGCCAATTTGCTACTTAACACAAATGAAGAAAAAGAAGAGGGAGATTCCAAAGCACCAAAGATTTCATATTTTAGGTTTGGTAAATCACACTCAAAAGTAAAGGAATTTCTAAAATATGAAAGCAAGAAGCACCTAATATTTGTGAGGAAAGTTCCAAAGTTCCTATGGCTCCAAATATTCAGTTTGGTTCTTGTTTTGAGATAGGTGAATCAAGTTCAAAGGTAAAATAAATTATTGAAGAGAAAGGCAAGGAAGAAACTGAGGAAGAGGTTTTAAATGCTAAAAATAAGATTCAAGGATGCAATGCACAAGTTGAATATGATCATAAGGATAATGATCAAGAAAGGTATGAAGAACCAAGGCATTAACAAAGGGTTTTCAAGGATATTGTTTTTCTTGTAATGGATTTGGACACAGGGCTATACATTGCAGGATCCATGGATCAAAGAAGTTTAATTTTTCTAGACAAAAATTCAAGGGAAGAATGTATGGTTTTCAGGGACATTTCTTTTCATGCAATAGGATTGGTCATAGAGCTTTTTAGTGTAAAGGAAATGAGCAACATGGTTTTGGTTTTAGAGCTACACATTTCAGAAGTCATGGTTATAATGGTCATGAAAACAAAGCTTCACAATACAGGGTTCAAGAAAATAATGGATATGGAAATTATTTTAAGAATTATTTCAGGACATGAGCACCATCCAAAGGTTACAATATCAAGTGTTTTAATTGCAATAACTTTGGGCATATTGCAATATGGTGTAGGACTCAATTCCAAACAGGTTCTAGACAAGAAGATCAAGTAATTCATCAAGAGAAGGATATCAAAAAAACATGGAAGGAAGTTGATAGAGGAAATAAATAAAGTGATATGGGAGTAAAAGTGCTCCCACCCCAAAATTAATCACCTCAAAAGAGAAGGGGGTGAGGGGGGCTAAGCTTAAGAGTTATATATTTTAGCCCCATAGGTGTCCCTTTTGCCATTGATGTCAAAGGGGGAGAGATTTGAGTAAGGGAGAGAGCATTGAGTTAGGGGGAGAAGCCTATAAAGAGAATATTGAGTTAGGGGGAGCATCCTCCATAGAGAGTATTGAGTCAGGGAGAGCAGCTTTGATTCTCCAAGATGGCTTTTGCAGTGATTTTAGTGGTTTGCATTAGAGGTGTTGCCATCAATGACAAAGGAGGATATTGTTGGAAATTTGAGTTAATTTGAGGCATTATATGTTGTCATTGATGTCACATGGATCATTGATGTCACATGGATCACATTTGGTTTTGGTGGCCAAAATATTTCATAAATAAGCATTTATGATATTTTTGAAAGCATGGCTATTTATAGGGTTTTTATGAAAACCAGGGCAGGCAAACTAAAAGGTTTTATTTAAAACCATGGTGGACTTGTGTGGAAAGGGATTTTCTTAAAAGCCAAGGTGGAACTTATTTCATCGAAAAAGGACCTCCGGTGATGAAGATATTAAAGTTTAAATTAATGGAGGGCCAACCTATATGCAATTAATGGAGGGTGGCATATTTATATATCTATATATATATATATATATATATATATGTAAAGGTTTCAATTTATTTTGGAAAGGGGGCATATTATATATCGTTGGAAATATTATTTTGAGGGCTATTTGACTAACTTATTTAGAAGGAGAAATAAGGTGTGTGTAAAGATATATTTCTGATTTTTCAAAGGGGTTTTAAAATTGAACTTTACCTTGTTCTTTTTCAAGAGGATTAATTCTTTCATGAGGTGACAAGTGGTTTTAGGAGAGATAAGGAAGTTGTGTAATTAAAGGCCTTGATGATGATTATTTAAAAGTGGAGTAATATTGATTATTTTATGATATACTAACCCTTGTGAATATTTGCAAAATAATTTTGTGATTGTGGCAGATTTACAAAGAGGTTTTTCATCTTCATAAAATGTATGGACATTCTTCTATTGATTTTTTATGGTGGTTGATTTCTGAAATATCATTGGAGGGAAAAGGATTGTTTGTGGTTTCCTTTTCAAAAGTGGTTGGTTGAATGCTTCAAGGTTTTATGAATTGAGAGTTGTGTCTAAACCTTATTTGATAAGCATAGTTGTTGAAGCCCATTGGTTGTGAAAGAACTTGAGTTAGAAAAGAACATGCGTATAATTGTTATGTGAGATTTGTGGTTGAGCATTGTTGGAAATATTTGAGTTGAGATTGAAATTAGAATATATTGAGTCTCTAACAATTCTCTTTATGCTTCTATGAGTTGAGTTGAGATTGATTTGGGTTGAGACTGAGATTAGAACATATTGAGTCTCTAAAAATTCTCTTTATGCTTATATGAAGCTAATTTGAGTTGAGATTGCCATTTATTTTGAGTACTACTTGAGCATGATTGATTGAGCCTTTGAGAAGGCCTTTGGGTTTGAGAATAGTGTTGGGACATATTTGAGGACAGTTTTTGAACAAGTTCTTAGTGAGCTTGTTGGAGCATGTTTGGGCAAGTTCTTGGTGAGATTGCTAGAGCATATTTGGGCAAGTTCTTGGTGAGCTTGCTAGAGCAGATTTAGGCAAGTTCTTGGTGAGCTTGATAGAGTATATTTGGACAAGTTCTATGTGAGCTTGTTAAGTAGGTTATGTGTGAGCCTATTGATATTCTCATAATGACACTGAGAGGGGGGGTGAATCAGTGTAGCTATTTAAATTCAAATCTACAACTCTTAAAGTTGAAGCAAAGAGAACTTAAAAGCAGGTAAAGCAATTATCATAAGAGAGCACACCACAACACATAATGTAACGAGGTTCACCAATTTGGCTACTCCTCAAGAATGACTACTTGGACTACGATCCAAATCTAGCCTTTGCAAAACACCAATTTTACAATCCGTTTACCAGCACCCACTGGAAGGAGCACCAACCCCTAATTTATCTACACCAAAAAAAAGGAGCACCAACCCCTATCCAAGCACCAACTTGGATCACAGTTTTGAAAGCTATATCAATGACATAAAAATACATTCACTTTTATAAGACCCTGACTGGTCTACAATTTATCAAAACATAGTAAACACTTACGGCTCTTCTTGTCGCTCTCTTACAGTACTCTTCTAACCCTCTTTCAGCAGCACTTTCACACATTCAGCGGCAACTTAATTCTTCATGCAGACCTCCTTTTATAATAGGATTTTCTCTCTATTTTTAACTTTCGTGTTTACTCATGTAGTCTATCAATAGCCACTTCTGTGAGTAACTCCTTTTTAGCATAGTATTTTTGCATGCAACCTATTAATAGTTCTATCTTCTTATTTTGGACTGACAGTATAACGACTACTCGATGGTTTCACTGCGTCACGTGCCCTGTAACTGTCGTTCTGTCTTTAATGCACTGTTCTTATTTTAGCTTGCATGATTTCTATCTGTAACTGCCCCTGCAACTATCACACTAATTTCAGTTGACTCTTCTTATATTGGCTGCATGATTTTCCTCTGCAATTGCCCTTGTAACCGTAATTCTACTTTAGTTAATTGTCCATAATTATGCTTTTGCGACCTATCACAAAATCGTGACACTTCTGTCTCTTTGTACTCTTCTCGCCTTTTACCCATGAAAACATGACATGTCATGATATCACAACATTTTTCGCCTCCTTGTCCACTTCTTGGCTTGCACCCACGAAAACATGACATGTCACGAAATCGTGACACTTTTTGCTTCCTTGCACTCTTCTTGGCTTGCACCCGTGAAAACATGACATGTCACGAAATCATGACACTTTTCACTTCCTTGCACTCTTCTTGGCTTGCACCCGTGAAAACATGACATGTCATGAAATCGTGACACTTTTTGCTTTCGTACACTCTTCTCGGCTTGTCCCAGTGAAAACATGACATGTCATGAAATCACGACACTTTTTGCTTTCGTACACTCTTCTCGGCTTGTACCAGCGAAAACATGACATGTCATGAAATCGTGACACTTTTCGCTTCCTTGCACTCTTCTTGGTTTGCACCCATGAAAACCTGACATGTCATGAACTCGTGACACTTTCGTTTCCTTGTGCTTTTCTCTGCATTTCGCTAACAAAAACACATGTCACAAAATCGTGACACATTTGCCTCCATACACTCTCTCTCCTCTTCAGGTCACGAAAACCCGACATGTCGTGAAATCATGACACTTTTTCTCCTTGGCACTTTTCTTCCCTTCAGGTCATGAAAACCCGACATGTCGCAAAATCGTGACACTTTTTCTCCTTAGCGCTTCCTCTTGCAAATTGTCATGAAATCGTGACACTTTTCCTTGCAAGCTCTTTCTCTCAAACATGTCGTGAAATCATGACACATTTTCGTCCGTACTACCTCTCTTGTAGATTGTCACGAAATCGTGACACTTTTCTTTGCGAGATCTTTCTCTCGAACCTGTCATGAAATTGTGACACTTTTTTGTTTGTACAATCCTTCTTGCAAATTGTCGCGAAATCATGACACTTTTCTTTGCAAGCTCCTTCTCCCCAAACATGTCACGAAATCACGACAGTTTTCTTTGCTTGCGCCTTCTCCCCGAACATGTCGCAAAATTGTGATAGTTTTTTTTGCTTGCACCTTCTTTTCGAACATGTCATGAAATTACGATAGTTTTCCTTGCACTTTCTCTCTCTTCAAACATGTCGCGAAATCGTGACATTTTTGCCAGCATTTTCTCTCTCCTCCGATATGTCGTGAAATCATGATAGTTTTGCCAGCATTTTCTCTCTCCTTCGATATGTCACAAAATCGTGATAGTTTTTCCAGCATTTTCTTTCTCCTTCGATATGTCATGAAATCACAACAGTTTTTCCAGCATTTTCTCTCTCCTTCGATATGTCGCGAAATCATGACAGTTTTTCTTTTCGACCAAACATGTTGCGATATCACGACAGTTTTTTTACTTGTCTTTTTCTTTGATCTTTTGAATATGGTCCACTTATGTCTTCTTGGATATTCACTGTACATGCTCTGACTGACCTTTGAACTCCTATCCACTGCATCAACTAATCTATCTGTCTGTGTTGACAATAATGACAATATTTTTTCTACACCTTGCTCAACAATCTCCCCCTTTGGAATTGTTGGCAACACATGTGCAATTTCTTGTAATTCTTCTCCCCTTTTGACAATAATACCAAAGGGCTACTGCAGACTCCCCCTGAGTCTATGCACAACATTCTCAGGAAAAAAATTGTTATAGTTAGTAAAAATCAAGAATATGAGCAAAGATATAAACACATACATGAATGCTCCCCCTGAGAATGTGGTCCCGATATCTAGTCAATTTTTGGGAAATGTGACCACGCCCAACTTACTCCGAAGGTACTCAAAAAATTCTTTGGGCAACGGTTTTGTGAAGATATCCGCTACTTGCTCTATAGTTGGAACAAAGTCCAATTTAACCTCACCTTCCACAACTTTATCTTTCAAAAAGTGATACTGGATTGCAATATGATTGGTTCGAGAATGCATAACCGGATTCTTTGAGATGTTAATAGCACTGGTGTTATCACATTTAAC
This sequence comes from Wollemia nobilis, assembly GCA_028583015.1. Lineage (NCBI taxonomy): Eukaryota > Viridiplantae > Streptophyta > Pinopsida > Araucariales > Araucariaceae > Wollemia > Wollemia nobilis. Next base: position 4,189,966 of record JAQPPZ010001313.1, on the reverse strand, counting down.
TGAAATTGGCTCTTTGAAGTGAATACCAAGATCTTTCAGGGTTTGTCTCATCCATAATATTTGTGTACAACATGTTGTTGCTGCAATGTATTTTGCCTCTGCTGTGGATAGAGAGACTAATTCTTGTTTCTTGCTGTGCCATGCTACCAGCCTGTCTCCAAGATAAAATGCTCCTCCACTAGTACTCTTTTTGTCATCTATACATCCTGCCCAATCTGCATCTAAATATGCAATAAGAGTGAAGTCCTTACCTTTTGGATACCATAACCCATACTCCATAGTACCCTTCAGATACCGAAGAATCCTCTTTACTGCTGTTACGTGAGTCTCCTTGGGACTAGCTTGAAATCTTGCTACCATGCAAACTGCCTACAAGATATCTGGTCTGGTGGCTGTTAAATATAGTAGGCTCCCAATCATAGATCTGTACATGGTTTGATCAACATCTGGAGATTTGTCATCCTTGCTCAACTTGCAACCTGTCATCATGGGAGTGCTAATAGGTTTACTATCCTCCATTGTGAAATTTTTCAGCATTTCTTTCACATATTTAACTTGAGAGATAAAAATGCCCTTTTCATTTTGATTGACTTGCAGTTCGAGGAAATATGAAAGTTCACCAATCATCGACATTTCAAATTCTTTCTTCATTTTATTTGCTATGTCTCTACATGACTTATCATTGCTGCTGCCAAAAATGATATCATCTACATAAACAACAAGTACAATAAGATGGCCATTCTCTGTTTTGACATACAAATTGCTATCCACCATACCTTTCTTGAACCCCTGTTGAATAAGATAGTTATCCGACCTTGCATACCATGCTCTGGGTGCCTGTTTCAAGCCATACAAAGCTTTCTTCAACTTGCAAACAAAGTTGGGATTATCACCGAGTTGGAAACCATCTGGTTGCTCAATGTAAACCTCTTCTTCCAATTTTCCATTTAGAAATGGTAATTTCACATCCATTTGATATACTTTGAAATTTTTATGAACTGCTAAAGCTAGAAACATTCTGATTGCCTCTAGTCTAGCTACTGGTGCAAATATTTCCTCAAAATCAATACCTTCAACCTGTGCATAGCCTTTACAGACCAATCTTGCTTTATTCCTTACAACCTGTCCATATTCATTCAATTTGTTTTAAAAAATACATTTAGTACTGATTATATTTTAATTTGCTGGCTTTGGTACTAACTCCCAGGTTTTGTTTTTCTCAATCTGGTCTAGTTCTTCATTAATTGCCTTCATCCAACTTTCATTTGTGCTTGCTTTAACAACATTTTTGGGCTCAATGCTGGGATAATAGAGAGTAGTTCCGTACTACTGCTCTTCTTGTCTGAATACCAACTGTGGGGTCCCCAATAATTTGTTCTCTGGGATGATTTTTTCGCTAGCTGCCTGTTTTGCATTTCTTATTTTATTCTCCTTCTGAGTCAATACTTAAATCATTTGGGTCAATTTTTTGATTCTCTTATGTTTCATTTTCTTCATCTCCTTCAATAACTTCTTCATAAATGGGGTAGTTTTCTTGATGAGTAATTTCTCGTTCTCTATCTTCATCAACTTTAACATCGACACTCTCCACAATTTTCTTTAGCCTCTTGTTGTAGCATGTGTAGGCTTTGCTTTTTGTTGAGTAACCAAGAAAAATACCTTCGTCAGCTCTATCTTCAAACTTACCAAGATTATATTTAGTTCATTTGATATAACACTTGTTGCCGAACACTTTGAAGTATCTTGTTGTTGCCTTCCTGTCGAACCATAGCTCATAAGGTGTTTTGCTTTCATGCGTCCTTAACATGCACCTATTTTGGATGTAAACTGTAGTATGGACTGCCTCTTTCCAAAATCTGTCAGCTATTTTGTTCTCAGCCAACATTGTTTGTGCCATTTCTTGCACAGTCCTGTTCTTCCTTTCAACAATACCATTCTACTAAGGTGTCCTTGCTGCTGAAAACTGTCTTCTAATCCCATATTTTTGACAGTACTCTACAAAATCCTCTGAGATAAACTCTCCTCCTCTGTCTGATCTTAAGCATTTAATTCTTTTTCCTATTTGATTCTCAACCTGCTTTTTGAAAATCTTGAACATTTCAAAGGCATCTGATTTAAGCTTTAAAAATAGTACCCATGTCATCCTGGAATAGTCATCTATGCACAACATAAAGTATTTGTCACCATTTATGCTTTGTGTTCTCATGGGTCCACATAAATCAGTATGAATTAGCTCTAAAGGTTTTCTGGTGAAGTATTCCTTTGATTTAAATGTGGATCTAGTTTGCTTCCCCTTTTGGCATGAAGAACAGATGCTATTTAATGGTTTGCAAATGGTGGGTATATCTCTTACTACCCTTTTTGAACTTATTTTTACCATATTGTCAAAGCTAATATGACCAAGCCTCTTGTGCCACAGCCAATTTTCACCTGTCCAATTAAACATGCTCCTTCTGAAGTCTCTGAGAGAGTATATAGATTTCCAGAAGTCCTCGATCCAATAGCTATCAGCTTCCCACTGTGTGCTTTTCTAACTTCACAGCCCTGCTTCTTAAAGATGACTTCAAGACCTCTGTCACAGATTTTAATTACGCTCAGTAAGTTGTGCTTCAAACCAATCACAAACATAACTTCTTTGGAATTGATCTTTCCATCACTTATCTTGGTGATCCTCCAAATCTTGGCATCATTATTTCCAAACTTTACAGAGCCCCCTTCATATTTCTATAACTTTTTAAATTTTTGTTTATCTCCTGTCATGTGACTGGAGCATCCACTATCCAATATCCATGGTGCAAATTTGTTCTGTGCTTTGAATGTTGTCTGTACAATCAAGGATTCTTTTTCTTCCTTGGGTCGCTCCTTTTCTTTCCACTCTGGTTTGACTACAATTTTGGTCACTTGTTTAGACTTTTCTTTGTCAGTAGCTTTGTGCATATTTTTCTAGGAATTTTTTGTTTTGCCTTAAAGCTGTTTGGTTGAGATATTCTTCCCCGATATTTATTTGCTGCATATGTGCTTCTACGAGTTTCTTGCAATGTGTCCAAAGTTATGACAGTTATAGCATTCTACTACATAAGCCATCAAGGGTGAAAAGATATTTCTACTAGTGAAATTTCTTTGTCCTCTATTATAAATGTAGTCTAAAATCTTATGACCATAAGTATTGCATTTAAAACAATAACGAGAAAAGGAATTATTGAACCTGGGAGTTGGTCTTTGCCATTTTGTAGTAGGAGCCACAAATTTTCTTCTCCTTTGATGTGTGACGTTTGTGAATCCCTCATTGTCAGCACTCTTCTCATGCCTGGCATTGTTGCTTTCTTTTGCATGATTAATTTTTCCTTGATCAACCTTGATCTTATCTTCTTTCTTTACTGGTTCTACAGTTATGGCCTTTGATCCACTTGACGATTCTCCTTTGACAAAGCCCAAGCCAAATTTGATGCCTGTAGTCCTCTGACTATTTATAATATTTTCAAGCTTCGTAGAACTTCCTTCAAGTTTGTGATAGCAACTCAATTTTTAATTCTTTTCTTATAGATGCATTCTTAAAACAACAATCTCTTCTTCTAGTTTGCTGCACTCATCTATTTTCATGGTTAATTGTACTTCAAGTTCTTCAGACATTTTTTTAAATTCTTATGTTTGTACTTTCAAACTGTTTATTATGTTATTCGCATCCTCAAGATTTCTTGAGACCTTTTTATTCTTTTTTCTTTCTGTACTCAACTCTTTAAGTGCAGCAACCAACTCTCCTTCCAGATATACTTCAGCCTCATCCTTAATGTTTTTATCACCTTCTTATTTTTTTTTTGTTTTTTCTTCTTCAAATGCCATGAACAGAGCTTCACCTGTTTCTTCTTTAGAATCCTCACCTGAGCTATCTTCAGAAGAGATGACATTCTTGGATATGAAACTTTTCTTTTTGAAGTTACTTTTTCTAAAATTTGGTTTCTTCTTCCAGTAACTTCTTTCTTGGTGTGACCCTTCATAACTTTTGGTTTTCTCATTCATTGGACATTTAGCTGTAAAGTGACCGATGCCTCCACAATTGAAGCACTTAAACGATAACTTTCCTCTATATTTTCCTTTTTCCTTTATAAGTTTCTGAACAAAGTTAGCTTCCATAACATTTAGCTGCAGAGTGACCGATGCTCTGGGTGCTTGTTTCAAGCCATACAAATATTTCTTTGACTTGCAAACAAAGTTGGGATTATCACCGAGTTGGAAACCATCTAGCTGCTCAATGTAAACCTCTTCTTCCAGTTTTCCATTCAGAAATGCTGATTTCATGTCCATTTGATATACTTTGAAATTTTTATGAACTGCTAAAGCCGAAACATTCTGATTGCCTCTAGTCTAGCTACTGGTGCAAAGGTTTCCTCAAAATAAATACCTTCAACCTGTGCATAGCCTTTACAGACCAGTCTTGCTTTATTCCTTACAACATGTCCATCTTCGTTCAATTTGTTTCGAAAAATCCATTTATTAATGATTATATTTTTATTTGTTGGCCTTGGTACTAACTCCCAGGTTTTGTTTTTCTCAATATGATCTAGTTCTTCATTAATTGCCTTCATCTAACTTTCATCTATGCTTGCTTCAGCAATATTTTTAGGCTCAATGCTGGATAATAGAGAGTAGTTCCATACTACTGCTCTTCTTGTCTGAATACCAACTATGGGGTCCCCAATAATTTGTTCTCTGGGATGATTTTTCTACCAGCTGCCTGTTTTGAATTTCTTGTTTTCTTCTCCTTCTGAGTCAATAATTAAATCATCTGGGTCAATTTTTTGATTCTCTTATGTTTCCTTTTCTTCATCTCTTTCAATAACTTCTTCATAAATAGGGTAGTTTTCTTGATGAGTAATTTCTCATTCTCTACCTTCATCAACTTTAACATCGGCACTCTCCACAATTTTCTTTAGCCTCTTGTTGTAGCATGTGTAGGCTTTGATTTTTGTTGAGTAACCAAGAAAAATACCTTCGTCAGCTCTATCTTCAAACTTACCAAGATTATCTTCAGTTCATTTGATATAACACTTGCTGCTAAACACTTTGAAGTATCTTGTTGTTGCCTTCCTGTCGAACCACAACTCATAAGGTGTTTTGATTTGATGCGTCCTTAAAATGCACCTATTTTGGATGTAAACTACAGTATGGACTGCATCTTTCCAAAATCTATCAGCTATTTTGTTCTCAGCCAACATTATCCATGCCATTTCTTGCACAATCCTGTTCTTCCTTTCTATAATACCATTCTGCTGAGGTGTCCTTGCTGCTGAAAACTGTTTTCTAATCCCATATTTTTGATAGTACTCTGCAAAATCCTCTGAGATAAACTCTCCTCTTTTGTCTGATCTTAAGCATTTAATTCTTTTTCCTATTTGATTCTCAACCTGCTTTTTGAAAATCTTGAACATCTCAAAGGCATCTGATTTAAGATTTAAAAATAGTACCCATGTCATCCTAGAATAGTCATCTATGCATAGCATAAAGTATTTGTCACCATTTATGCTTTGTGTTCTCATGGGTCCACATAAATCAGTATGAATTAGCTCTAAAGGTTTGCTGGTAAAGTATTCCTTTGATTTAAATGTGGATCTAGTTTGCTTCCCATTTTGGCATGAAGCATAGATGCTATTTAATGGTTTGCCAATGGTGGGTATATCTCTTATTGCCCTTTTTGAACTTATTTTTACCAGATTGTCAAAGCTAATATGACCAAGCCTCTTGTGCCATAGCCAATTTTCATCTTCCTATCCAATCAAAAATGCTCCTTCTGAAGTCTCTGAGAGAGTATATAGATTTCTAGAAGTCATCGATCCAGTAGCTATCAGCTTCCCGTTGTGTGCTTTTCTGACTTCACAGCCCTGCTTCTTAAATATGACTTCATGACCTCTGTCATAGATTTGACTTATGCTCAGTAAGTTGTGCTTCAAACCAATCACAAACAAAACTTCTTTGGAATTGATCTTTCCATCACTTATCTTGGTGAGATCATTATTTCCAAACTTTACAAAGCTCCCTTCATATTTCTATAACTTTTCAAATTTTTGTTTATCTCCTGTCATGTGACTGGAGCATCCACTATCCAATATCCATGGTGCAAATTTGTTCTATGCTTTGAATGTTGTCTGTACAATCAAGAATTTTTTTTCTTCTTTGGGTCGCTCCTTTTCTTTTCACTCTGGTTTGACTACAATTTTGGTCACTTGTTTAGACTTTTCTTTGTTAGTAGCCTGTGCATATTTTTCTAGGAATTTTTTGTTTTGCCTTAAACTGTTTGGTTGAGATATTCTTCCCTGATATTTATTTGCTGCATATGTGCTTCTACAGTTTCCTGCAATGTGTCCAAAGTTATGACAGTTATAGCATTCTACTACATAAGACATCAAGGGTGAAAAGATATTTCTACTAGTGAAATTTTTTTGTCCTCTATTATAAATGCAGTCTAAAATCTTATGACCATAAGTATTGCATTTAAAACAATAACTAGAAAAGGAATGATTGAACCTGGTAGTTGGTCTTTGCCATTTTGTAGTAGGAGCCACAAATTTTCTTCTCCTTTGATGTGTGATGTTTGTGAATCCCTCATTGTCAACACTCTTCTCGTGCTTGGCATTGTTGCTTTCTTTTGCATGATTCATTTTTCCTTGATCAACCTTGATCTTATCTTCTTTCTTTATTGGTTCTACAGTTATGGCCTTTGATCCACTTGACGATTCTCCTTCGACAAAGCCCAAGCCAAATTTGATGTCTGTAGTCTTCTAACTATTTATAATCTTTTCAAGCTTCGTAGAACTTTCTTCAAGTTTGTGATAGCAACTCAAATTTTGATTCTTTTCTTCTAGCCACATTCTTAAGACAACAATCTCTTCTTCCAGTTTGCTGCACTCATCTATTTTCATGGTTAATTGTACTTCGAGTTCTTTAGACGTTTTCTTAAATTCTTCTATCTGTACTTTCAAACTGTTTATTATGTCATTTGCATCCTCAAGATTTCTTGAGACCTTTTTATTTTTTTTCCTTTCTGTACTCAACTCTTTAAGTGCAACAACAAACTCTCCTTCCAGATATACTTCAGCCTCATCCTTAATGTTTTTATCACCTTCCTATTTTTCTTCTTCAAATGCCATGAACAGAGCTTCACCTGTTTCTTCTTTAGAATCCTCACCTAAGCTATCTTCAAAAGAGCTGACATTCTTGGATATGAAACTTTTCTTTTTGAAGTTGCTTTTTCTAAAATTTGGTTTCTTCTTCCAATCACTTATTTCTTGGTGTGACCCTTCATCACTTTTGGTTTTCTCATTCATTGGACACTTAGCTGCAAAGTGACCGATGCCTCCACAATTGAAGCACTTAAATGATAACTTTCCTCTATATTTTCCTTTTATCTTTATAAGTTTCTGAACAAAGTTAGCTTCTGTTTCATCCGATGTCTCTTCATACTTAGATTCTTGTTTAGATTTTATATTTTTGTGTGCTTTAAAAGTAGCTTCTCTGCCTGTGGGCTTAGTTTGTCCTATTCTCATTTTGTATGTATTCAAAGAACCATGCATCTCATCCAGGCTAAAATTATTTAGATCTTTAGCTTCTTCTATAGTAGAAAATTTAGAATTAAATCTTTTGTGAAGAGTTCTAAGTACCTTTTTCATGATGACTGCATCTTCAATTTCTTAATCGAGTCCTCTGATCACATTAATGATTCCATTGACTCTCAGCATATAGGCCTCTATGTTCTCATCGTCATTCATTTTTAATGCTTTGAACTGAGCTCAATGCGTTTGTAGCTTGACTTCCTTGATCTTGTCGTCTCCTTCATGAATGCTCTTCAGTTTGTCCCACATGTCTTTTGTCATTTTACAACTCATGATCCTTATCAGTTCACTGTCTACTAGCCCACACATTATGGCATTCTTTGCTTTGGAGTTATTCTCAAACTTTTTCTTCTTGGCAGTATCTGTTGGAGGAGTAGCGGGTATTGTGTATCCACTTTCTACTGACTCCCAAATGTCATATCCCAATGCACATAGATATGTCTACATCCTGAGTCTCCAAAATGAGTAATTAGTTCTATCGAACAAAGGAGCTTTGTTTGATGAGAATTCATCACCACCTGCCATTGTGTTTCTTCCAAGATCACCTTAGCTGATTAAGATTATTCAGGAACTTGGCTCTGATACCAATTGATATTCTTACAATGACACTGAGGGGGGGGTGAATTAGTGTAGCTATTTAAATTCAAATCTACAACTCTTAAAGCTAAAGCAAATATAACTTAAAAGCAGGTAAAGCAATTATCACAAGAGATCACACCACAACACACAATGTAACGAGGTTCACCAATTTGGCTACTCCTCAAGAATGATTGCTTGGACTACAGTCCAAATCCAATCTTTACAAAACACCAATTTTACAATCCATTTACCAGCACCCACTAGAAGGAGCACCAACCCCTGATTTATCTGCACCAACAAAAAGGAGCACCAACCCCTATCCAAGTGCTAACTTAGATCATAGTTTTGAAAGCTATATCAATGACATAAAAATACCTTCACTTTTATAAGACCTTGACTAGTCTACAATTTATCAAAACATAGTAAACACTTACGACTCTGCTTGTCGCTCTCTTAAAACACTCTTCTAACCCTCTTTTGATAGCACTTTCACACATTCAACAACAACTTAATTCTTCATGTAGACCTCATTTTATAACAGACTTTTCTCTCTATTTTTAACTTTTGTGTTTACTCATGCAGTCTATCAATAGCCACTTCTATGAGTAACTCCTTTTTAGCACAGTATTTCTGCATGCAACCTATTAATAGTTTTGTCTTCTTGTTTCGGACTGACAATATAATGGCTGCTTGACGATTTCACTATGTCACATGCCCTGTAACTATCATTTTGTCTTTAATGCACTATTCTTATTTTAGCTTGCATGATTTCTATCTGTAACTACCCCTATAACTGTCACACTAACTTTAGTTGACTCTTCTTATATTGGCTGCATAATTTTCCTCTACAACTGCCTCTGTAACCATTGTTCTACTTCAGTTAACTGTTCATAATTGTGCTATTGCGACCTATCATGAAATCGTGACACTTCTGTCTCTTTGTACTCTTCTTGCTTTTTATCCATGAAAACATGACATGTCACGATATCATGACATTTTCCGCCTCCTTGTCCACTTCTTGGCTTACACTCTCAAAAACATGACATGTCACAAAATTGTGACACTTTTCACTTCCTTGCACTCTTCTTGTCTTGCACCTGTGAAAACATGACATGTCATGAAATCGTGACACTTTTCACTTCTTTTCACTCTTCTTGGCTTGCACTTGTGAAAACATGACATGTCACGAAATCGTGACACTTTTTGCTTCCATACACTTTTCTTGGCTTGTCCCAACAAAAACATGACATGTCACGAAATCATGACACTTTTTGCTTCCATACACTCTTCTCGGCTTATACCAGCGAAAACATGACATGTGAAATCGTGACACTTTTCGCTTCCTTTCACTCTTCTTGGTTTGCACTCGTGAAAACATGACATGTCGTAAAATCGTGACACTTTCATTGCCTTGTGCTTTTCTCTGCCTTTCACCCACGAAAACACATGTCATGAAATCGTGACACATTCGCCTCTGTACACTCTCTCTCCTCTTCGGGTCGTGAAAACCTGACATGTCGCGAAATCATGACACTTTTTCTCCTTGGCACTTTTCTTCCCTTCGGGTCGCGAAAACCCGACATGTCACGAAATTGTGACACTTTTTCTCCTTAGCACTTCCTCTTGCAAATTGTCATGAAATCACGACACTTTTCCTTGCAAGCTCTTTCTCTCAAACATGTCGCGAAATCACGACACATTTTTGTCCGTACTGCCTCTCTTGCAGATTGTCATGAAATCATGACACTTTTCTTTGCGAGCTCTTTCTCTCAAACCTGTCGTGAAATTGCAACATTTTTTTGTCTGTACAATCCTTCTTGCAAATTGTCGCAAAATCATGATACTTTTCTTTGCAAGCTCCTTTTCCCCGAACATGTCATGAAATCATGACAGTTTTCTTTGCTTGCGCATTCTCCCCGAACATGTCATGAAATCATGACAGTTTTCTTTGCTTGCACCTTCTTTTTGAACATGTCACGAAATCACGATAGTTTTCCTTGTGCTTTCTCTCTCTTTGAACATGTCACGAAATCGTGACAATTTTGCCAGCATTTTCTCTCTCCTCTGATATGTCACGAAATCACAATAGTTTTGCTAGAATTTTCTCTCCTTCGATATGTTGTGAAATCACGATAGTTTTGCTAGCATTTTCTCTCTCCTTCGATATGTCGTGAAATCGTGATAGTTTTGCCAACATTTTCTCTCTCCTCTAATATGTTGTGAAATCGTGACAATTTTTCTTTCCTACCAAACATGTCGTGATATCGTGATATTTTTCTTACTTGTATTTTTCTTTGATCTTTTGAATATGGGCCACTTCTGTCTTCTTGGATATTCACTGTACATGCTCGATCGACCTCTCGAACTCCTGTCCACTGCATCAACTCGATCTATCTGTCTATGTTGACAACAATGACAATACTGTTTCTACACCTTGCTCAACACCTATTGAGTAGGTCCTTAGTGAGCTTATTAATAGATATTTGGAGGTGACAGAGTATAGAGGATAGAGTCTCAGTGGATAGAGATCCAAAAACCAACATAGTTGAAGATAGATCTGAGTGAGGAGTCTTCAAGTGGAGAGAGGTCCACCAGTTAGTGCAACAGAGAGACAAAGTCTTCTAGAAGATCACATAGCCAGAGCAGAAGGGGAAAGAGTTCTCCTATGTAAGAGATCCATGAACTTTAGATTAGGGGATCATCATATCCTTTGAATAAAGATCCATAAACATTGTAATTGGGAGTGATTCCAAAATATATTGATTGAGAATTTTTTAGTAAAATATTTTCTCCGTGGAGTAGCCCATATTGGGTGAACCACATAAATTGTGGTGCCTCTATTGTGTATGGTTTCTATGCATTGATTTGATTACTGCTATTGATACTACTATCTTTACACAACATAATATTGAATTGGAAGGAAAAGTAAAAAGTGGTCTTATACTGTTCACCCCCCTCTTAGTATAAGCTTGTGTTCTTCAAAGCTCCACTCCAAGTGATCTTCAGAAGATAAAGAAATCAAAGTGGATAATTCCAATTGCAAGGTATAATATAAGTGTCAAAATGAAGGCATAGTGCACATTATAATATTCTATAATTCCCCCTTAATGTGCACTATCCTAACTATAGAAAAATAAGTCAACATTAGATAACACAAGAATCTAATGCAAATAACTTTGCAATAATTAGAGTAGAATACCTTAAATTTACACCTATATTTTTGAGATATTAAAATATCCTTTTACAAGATTTATCTCTTCTTAAATATTGTAGCTTCTTTTCTAGAGAAAATAATGATATAATATTGCCCTCCTTAATAGACAACTTACTCCTCTATCTCATTTTCTTGGTTAACTTAGCAATAATGAATCCAAACTTTTAATCATGCAACTAAAATGCCCTTTTTGGATGGCTTAACTTTGCACTAATTTTCACCCTTCACTTAAATACTTAGTGCACCTTTAGTAATATTTCCTTATTGCTCCTATAAATGAACTCTTAATCTATGCAACCTTCACTTAAGAGTAATGTCTTCTTTGTTTTCAGTAAAATATAGGATGTTGATATTTTTCTTTCTTTCAAAATATATCTAACTCCTATTTTTGATGTGTAGGTATTATCCTTATAAGAAACTATCTTCTATGCTCCTTGAAGACTTAAATATGCAACCTTCTCCTTGTAGCTTTTAAAATCTAATATGGTGCTTAACGAAACTTAATAATGAACCGAATAAGTAATGCTCAAATAATGATTTTTTTGCACCAAAGTTGCTTACCTCAATGACCTCTGTAGATGATGGAAATATTGGTGATTAGACTCACCTAAAACCTACATTTTAACTAATGAAATTGCAGCTCTTCCTTGCTATTCAAAATAACTCTTCAACTCACATATTTACAACTTTGAAACCCTCTAAAATTTTTCCTTGAAATTGTATTTTGGTGGCTTTAATTCTCCTTCTTGACACTATTTTGAATTCTATAAATTAGCATCTAGTAATGCTGCCCAAATTGTTACCTTTTATAGTCAATTTCTCCTTCAAAATATTGTCCTTGAATCTCTCAAATTTGGTAGGAAACTCCTCCAAATTGCAATTGAGATTTATCTCCTAGAGACCTTCAATTTTATGCTATAAATTTAGCAATCTCCTATCTCTAAAATAACCTTTAAACCTTCAATGGCAACCCCCATATCTCTCATATTTGGTGGTTTATCTATCCCATTTCTCCTTCAACCTCCTTATCAAATTTTAGCTTCAATATTGGCTTATTGTTGGCCTTCTTATTATTACTCTAACTATCTTGACGTATTCACTATTCTCCCCTATAATTTGACAAACTCCTTGCCAAATTCTTCTCCTTTTGGGCTTGTTGTTGGATGGCAACAATTATCCCAAATTTTGTTCTATTAAGAACTCCTCCTTGCTGGTAAATTTCTCCAATGAGTTCTCCTCGAAACTCCTTCAATGGACTTTTATAAAATTTACTCTAATTGCCTTCTTAAACTCTGTAATAAGGCTTTCCTAGCCTTCTTATTTATCCTTGAGACCTCTTCTCTAGGGTTTTAAATCTCACAACTTCTCAAGTCTTCTCAATGTGAAATTTTATTCAATATTCAACTGTATAAGTTTTGCAATGAGATTCTCCCTCTTGGATCTCTAAAATATGCTACTACTAGAATATGGAACAATATTTTTGCTAGTCCTTCTCTATATTCAATCTTCCAAAATTGGAATTTCTTCAATGGGACCTCTTGTGGGTCTCTTTAGCTTCTTAGGCTAATTTCTCTTCTCCTTCAATCTGTAATATTTAATGGAGATCACAAATATCCAGTCTTCTCCTGGACTCTTCTTTGGAGTCTCTTCTTTCTTCAACTTGCAAAAAGGTTTCTCTAGGATTTTATCTTTTCTACAATCTATAGATATGCAATCTAGTAATGGGACCTTTTGCTAGACCTCCAAGACTTTGATATTTTATTTGTTGCTTCAACTACTGGATTTATTCCAAAGAAGATATTATTCTTAGCTCTTTGTAGGAAGCTTCCCAAATTTCTTTGAATCTCCTTTTCCTACAAAAAATATTAGAAACTATAATGGAAGAAACTCTAAATCTAGATATAATCAATATTCACTAGTTGATTTATCAATCTAGTGGAATCTATGTTGAGTCCTAGTTTTCACAAGTTTTTCTACAACTCTATGGAAAGACTCCAACCAAATGTATTTTCAAAAATTATAAAAATGAGATTTTTGATCTCCTCTCAATCTCTCTTGTGGCTCTCCCTATTTTCTATCGATCTACCATGTGATCTGATACCACTGTTAGCTTTTGAGGATGTATATTAAAGGAAATGCAACCACAAGATGTGAAATAAGTAAGCTATGATAAGTATATGATAATGGCACTATAATATGTAGGAAAATAATGAGATAAAATTATGCAATAACTTAGTAATATGCCATTAATGAAATCTCATAAAATAGTACAATGCAATATAATGGAAGATTTGAACTCTAGAATTTTCAATGAAGAACTACATTGTACCTACTCACTACTATATTCTCACACTATCACTATCACTATTTATCCTCTATTCTATCCTCTTATTTCTCACTACCTTAAAGGCCTATATATAATAAGATATGTACCTTGGCCTTTACTCTACCCATGAATCTCTATATATCTTATCCTATGACTCATATACATGTGGACTACATGCACATTTACATCATTGCACATTCTAATACTTGTGCATTTATTACATTGCATGAAGTAACTCAAAATTTACTCTAAAGTAAACTCCTAATCTAGTTATGTACCGAAGATGGTACATTAACATGTACCCAATAAATTAATATAATCTAACATCCTCAAGATTGAAAAGTATTTCATCTAAAAAGCGAGAATGCTTCACTACCATCTTAACTGAGTAAAATAAATTTTTAGCATAGTCCCGTAAAGACATGCCCAACCTTGATCCCAACCTTATCATTCACAACCTCATCCTTAATACCACTGCCAAGATGATCAAATAAAAGCTTTGAAAGCTTCATCCTACCATTTCCTTCAGGTTTAAAGAAGAATCACAAAATATTTTAGACATAGGATTCATCCAACCTATTGACTATCTAGGATGAATTTCAAATATGGTACCTGTTGGTAAATCCAAAGGGGTGATACACATTTGCATCAAATTTTGTGACCTTAATAAAGTGTGTCCTAAGGATCAATTATTGCTCCCTAACATCTATACCCTTATGGATTATACTATTGGACATGAAATACTCTCCCTCATGGATGACTTCTTAGGATATAATCAAATTTATGCCAATATTGATGATCAATATAAGACATATTTCACAACACCATGGGGGAAATTTTGCTATAAATTCATACCATTTGGCGTAAAAAATGTGGGTTCAACATACCAATATTCTATGACTTAAATATTTCATTATTACATGCACAAGACCATTTAAGACTACATGGATAATCTACTAGCCAAGTCCAAACAACATCACAAGCATACTGATGTCCTATACCAAGTCTTTGATCGACTTGAGTACAATGTGAGACTAAGCCCTAAAAAGTGTATCTTTGGCATAAATTCAACTAAAATTTTAGGGTTCATCATATCTCATAGAGGAATTGAATTAGACCCTCATAAGTTCAATGCTATTTTTGAAATACCTCCCCCAAAAAACCTCAAATAACTATACAACTTGAAAGGAAATATCTAAGTGATCCATCACTTCATTGGCTAACTATCTAAGAAATGCATTCATTTTAATCATCTTTTGCAGAAAGGGGTTGATTTCATTTGGACCAAGGATTGTCAATAGGATTTTGATACTATTAAGTATTATCTTGCATCCCCACATATTTTGTCATCACCTAGACTAGGCATTCTCTTCCACCTATATATATTTACTACCAAATTTTCCTTAGGGGGTATTTTGGCCCCAAAAAAATAAAGATCATCAAGAGCAATCCATATAATATATCAACCATACCTTGGCGAGCTATGAGGCTAAATACACTTATGTGTAGAAGCTATGCTTAGCCATCATTTTTTCCATTAAAATTCTTTGCCACTATATGCTTAATTATACCACATATGTCATAGCTATGGAAAATCCATTACACTACATGATGATTCATACCTATACTAATAATCAAACCACAAAATGGATCGTGCTCTTAACTAAATTTTATTTAGAATTCATTAGCAATAAATCCATCAAGGGATAGTTCATAGATAATCATCTCACTGGGGTTTCTCTTCCTGTTGATCACCCCCTCATCATTGAGTTTCCCAATGACTTCATCTTTAATGTCATCAAGCAAGAAAAACATGGTGAACCTAAAGATAAATTTGACCTTACCCTACTCTTTGAGGGTTCCAAGTACAAAAAAAGGGGTGGTGTAGGGATCATATTCTTTATACCTCATGGGGTACCTATCCCTTTTTCCTTCAAACTCAACTTCCCCTGTATCAATAATAATGCAAAATATAAAACTTGCATCCTTAGGCTACATACCACAATTGTCATGCACATCAAGCACATCAAAATATCTGGGGACTCTTCTCATCATAAACCTAGTCAAGGAGGTCTTCCAGTGCAAATGCCTAGTCTTGAAGTCCTACAAGCAAATTTTAGACAAGTTTTTAATGCACTTCAAGTGGTACGATATCAAAACCTCACTAAGATTAGTTAATAATTTTATCAACACCATGGCTTCTCTCAGTTCCCTTATCCATAAAAATCCCTTCAACAACATCACCCATGTTTATGTCACCACTCTCTCTCAATTACTCATTGCTTGTGAATCATTTTTTAGATAAATGGGATGTTCATTTTGTCTAATCCAAGCCATATCATGACTGGTTTTCTTAAGTAAAGTATTTTCTAAAACTTGGTGCTATCCCCATAGATCTATTATTGATTATAAAATGGACATTCAAATAAAAAGCTACACGATATAATCTCTTAGGGGATGTTCTTTATCATTGTGGTTATGATGGTATTCTCCTTCACTATCTTGAACCACAAGAAGAAAGATGGGTTATCTCTCAATCCCATTATGGCACATGCAATGGTAATTTTAGTGGGATGGCCATTAAAAATCACATATTATGCATGGGATACTATTGTCCCACCATGGAACATGATTATTATGTCTATGTCAAGAAGTTACTTAAATGCACCCACTTATCTGACGTGCCTTTGCAAGCCTTACAACCAATCTAGTCCCTTTGGCCCTTATCCTAATGGGGACTCAACCTAGTGGGCAAAATATCCCCTCCATTTGGATAACATACCTTCATTACAACCATTGAGTATTTCACCAAGTGGATCAAGGCCATTCCTCTTACCAAAATAATTGGCTCTTGAATCATGAAGTTTATCCTTCATTATATTATTTATCACTTTGGCATCCCTTCTAAGATCATATTAGACAATATTCCTCCTTTAAAAAATAAGGATGTCCAAGAACTATGTCACAAATATTATATCCACCATAAATTCTTGACACCTTACTATCCCCAAGACAATGGTCAAGTTGAATTCATCAATAAGACTACTTGTGCAATTCTCAAGAAAAATCGTCTAAGAAAATCATAAGGATTGGCAACCCCAACTTTCTTTGGAACTTTGGTCTTATTGAATGGTCATTTGCATGTTTACTAGGGCAACCCCATTTTTTCTAGTATATGGTGCTGAAATGACCATGCCCTTTGAACTTAAAAATTTATCACTACACATCTCATTATAGGAATTCATGGATGATGATATTGCACATCAAATAAGTTGATCAACTTACCCTTCTTGATGATTGTTGCATCAATGCTCTTGAGCATATTCATGTTTATCAAGATAGAATTAAATAGGCCTATGATAACAAGGTCCATCCAGGAAAATATTGAATCCCTGACCTCATGCTCAAATAAAATCAACACAACTCCAATCTCCCTCCCCATCTACATGATAAGTTTACCATAAATTGGCTCGGTCCTTTCATTGTTATACAACTTTGGAAATAAGTCTTATAAACTTACCACTATCAAAGGGATTGAGGAGCTTGAACCCATAAATATCCTTCACTTGTGTTTATTCTACACTTAATTGCCTAGTCTCTCTCTCCTTGTGTATATTCCATCATTTAAAAATATAAAACATAAAACAAAACAAAACTACAAAAAAAAAAAAAAATAAACTAAAAAAAACAAACCACAATCAAAATCCCAATCATTTATACTGTCACATCACCATGCCTACATAATTTCCCTCATCCCACATTTTCCCCCTAAAATATCTTCCCCACCTTTTAGTGTCTCCTTTGACATTTTTTCAATCTCAATTATCTTTTTTGCTACATCTCCCACACCATTCCTAGTTGTACAATCACACTTTGAGTAGGTATGTACCCTTGATTGGTTACCTCTCCTTTATTCCTCCCTTATTCTCTCTTATTTTCACTTTTCTTATCCCATTTCTTATTTTTTGGGTCATTCTCATATCCCTTCTTATCTTCTTATTTTCCCTATTCCGTCTTCATCTCATCATTTCCTAATCACATTATTCATCTTTATTTCCACAGTTGTGCTCAAATGCTACTTTGATTACCATTCATATTTGTGTGTACCCTTTACTTATCATGGCTCATTTTATTAATCAAGGATATCCATACCATCATATAATTCCCACTACTTTCTATGTCTTTCTATCATGATTATAATCCTTTTTGCACATCCTCCCTCTATCCTCTCTTTTGTTTTATTTTGTTCCCATTGTCACCTTTCTCCTTTCATTATAATCATCCTTCCTTGCCTCTAATATTTTGATATCTTGCCCTCTCTTTGTCTTTGGTTAAGAGAATATTCATGTTCTTTTGATTATTAATCCATACACAGTGTTCCAATCAATCTTCATCTCCTACCATCTAGTATTTATGTGCTTTAGACCTCTTCTGGTTACCTTGAGCTCTCTCTTGGACCACACACATATTTCACATATTAATCTTATTTTGAGTCTAGGAAAGACAATTCCATGCATCACTTTAGAAAAAAAATGAACAATTTTCTCTACTCATCCTATCATGTGCATAATCTAAACCTAAGGATCCATACTAAAAAAAAAGCAAAAAAAATCTTACATAAAAACATTATAAAAAAACACATATATAATATTTATCTCATTAATTATGGATACTTAGGTATTTTAGATGCCTCCATTGAATCTATATACACCTAGTTGGTAGTGGATCTACATTGAAATATTATGGGGCTATCTCCATAGAGGCTATAGATGCTTGACTGGTAGTGGAGTACACCCTTTGCATGGTGACATATCTATCACATTAGAAACCTTATTTTGTTCAGACCTCTGACCACTCAAGGATGTAATAGCTTATAATGGCTTGAGCTAAAGATGGTCTATCCAACCTCACTCAAAATTTGCAATGAACCTAAAAAAATACACATTGGTACTTGAGAGACTTAACTTCCTAGGATGGTCTTAATATCTCCCAATGTTTGATTGGTTACTATATGAACTTGATTGGTGTTACTAGGGTGTTTGAGTTCCCTAAAATTACTTTCATATTCCCATTTCCTAGGATGCTTGTAGTGACAAGTATCATTGTTACCCTCACCCCTTTTATATTTGTTTCTCAGTCTCTCATTGTTTCTTTATTGTACATTTCTTATTATCACTCCCCTCATTCATATATTGTGTTAGTACCCTCTCTATTATTCTATTTTGTGTCAAAACCATGAATTAATAAATTCCATAATGTTTGGTAATACACATGCAAACATTTCTCACATGGTAATCAAACACATTTCTCAGTATTTATGCTCTCAACTCATAATAATCAAATTACCTTCTCTCCATATTTATTCATAACTATTTATATTATCTCACTTATTCAAAATTCAGCACAACTTAAACAACCCATACAACCTCTCATATCCTCCATAGCCATATGTATCTATATATCATCATTCATATGTATAAATGTACATCATAACATGATGCCTGAAAGTCTCATTCTCATGACCTTCAAGCCTACAAAATAGTGCCACCTGTATCCACAACTAAATTGATGATGTTGTCCTCTCCCACTCCTCTAAACCTATCTATCACTTCCTCTTGGGTTCATTTTCCCTCTCCTCTTCCTTCAACATTGCTATCTGCTCCACCATCACCATAAAATCCGCATTCTCAAATGTCTCCTTACTTGATGGACCACCTGATAGATAATCCATTTTCTGTCAATTGGTTCATCATTGTCATCTATTCCTTCTTCCACCCACTTACCACTTGAGGGGGTAGAAAATTCCATAAAATTATATTCCAAATTGGTCCAATACCCAAACACTTAATTGTGGAATCAAGTATCCAAGATTCTTTTCCCAAGGTTATCATTAAACCCTTTCTATTGGGCCAATTAGAAAACTTCTCTCTTTCAAAAAGAACTCCAATTCAATAAATTTGTTATATGCTATGCCTATGATCGTATGGTTACTCACCCATAACACTTTGAAAAATTAATTGAAGTATCATGAGAACACCAATCAATGGTTGGTTAGTTTACCACATCAAGTGATCTCATCAATACATCGAAGGCAAAGATCCAAGGGATATTTATCTATTCTATAATTGGGACATCCTACATTGCTCTTAATTTGAAGCGGCCTTAAATCACCCTTCCCAAGCCAAAATTAATTTTCATCACTCACCAACCATCACTATCTATTCATCATTATCCATCATAAATCCAATAGTTGGTGTCATCTATTTTTAACTCCATTGTGTTCACATGCAATGCGGTACAAAAAGGGATAAATGTAGACACCAAAAACATATCATTTTATATCCCCCTAAAAACCTAAATTTTAATTAATTTTGCAAATCCCTAATCATTTATCTAATTATACCCTAATCGCTCCTTAACCTCAAGTCAAAATCCATAATAAATGTGCATTAAATCCCTTAGATCCATTTCATACTCTCCCTTCCCAATTTTACAAATTAAAAATTTCCCTAAACCCCAATTATAAATTTATAAATGATTCCTAAACCTTAGACCAAGAGTTCAACTAAAGGGGTTGGCAACAAGTATGTAAAATGACCTCTCTAAGAAAATGATGTTACTACTTGAGTGTTTCAACTAGGGCATAGAATTCCTTAGCAGAGGTGCTTTAATTAATTTGGATTGCAACAAGGTCTCTTAATTATTATCCACTACATGAATTTAGTAATTACTCGAACATCGCTATGGTAGGAAGAAGTTACTTTGATGAGGAAAAATTGTGAGGGACATTTTTCATAGGACCACCCAAACTATCGAACTTGTTTCGACCATATTTCACTCATACAGACTCAGATTGAGTTGAAATATGGGGGTAGATGCTTGACAAATCCTACAATATCTCCACAAATTTTAAGATCATTTGGAGCAACACATATCCTATAAATTACCTATGTATGAGCAATATTTTTGGCAAGCATCTATGCGAGGGTTCCATCTGGGTTAAGTGTAAGCAACTATAAAAAATTAGTTTTTGGGGCCTTCGGGCCCTAGTGGCAAATATTTTTTTGGTTTTCACTCAATATTTTAGTAGGAAATTTTGTAGGTGATCCAATATGGGTTAAAAATATCTTTCAATAGATATTCATGTTGTGAACTTGAGTGACGACTTCCAATTTTCTGCACAAAAGAAAAGTAAAAATCATACCTTTCCACAACATCTAGGTCATGGATTAAAGAGATCACAACACAAGTTTAAAAGAGCTAATAAAAAAAATGGCTTAAATCTCAATTGAATTTGGGGCTAAGGTGCACCCACAAAATAAATCTAATGTGGAAACCACTCTCAAGGTTAAAATTTTGAAGAATTAGCCCCAAAAATAAATTTTAGGGATGCCTCTATGGTGGATAGCCTTAGCCTAATGCTAATATTAATCTTAGGGCTTCTCGTAAACCTATAAGAATGCCTAAGACTGATCCCAAGAAAAGCAACTGATGGAACTCCTATTGTTAAGCTTGATATGGGCAACATTCAGACTGACATTGAAGATTTGGAAAAAAGAGGACTGATTTGTCATTTCATGGGTTTTCGTTCAAGCTTATATGCTTTCAAATTCTGGGCTACAAAAATTTAGAAAAATAAAGGTGAGTTACATATCTCTATTTATCCAAATGGTTATTTTATTGTTTTATTTGCTAGTAATTAAGATAGAAAGAAAAATTTTCAAGGGTTCCTCTAGATCTTTGGAAGGGTAGGGCTTTTCATGAAGCCCTGGCATACTAAATTTAAATCCAGAGAAGATATGCCTTCTACACGTCCCATGTGGGTTAGACTCTTTGGCCTCCTAATTGAATTCGAAAATTTGACTACTTTTTCTTCAATTAGAAACTCTTTAGGAAAATTTATGATGATTGGTGATTGTACTCAAAAATTTGAACATATTTTTTATGCTTGGATTTGTGTTTTAATGGATTTTGACAAAATCCTACCTAAAAAGATCACTTTACAATTTGGGGAGGACACTTGGGAGCAAGTAGTGGACTATGAGAAAATTCTTTTTTGTTGTAGAATTTTCCATGAATATGGCCATTTGGCTAGTGTTTGTCCAAATAAAATTCTAGATCAAAAGAAAGAAGATATAAATTCAGCAGGTTTCCAAATGCCTAAGAAGAAGAACACTAAAAAAATACCAGTTATGAAGGATCAATTAAAGTTATCTTCTAATATGTTTGAAATTATTTCCATAAATGAGGTCCCAAGTGAGGAAGAGGAAATAATGGAAACAAAAATGTTAGAAACACAAGTTAAAGATAAAGGTAAGAACTCAGAGATAAACCAACAAATCAAAGGTTTTCAACAGAAAAAAGGGAGAAAATATTCACAAGAAAAATAATATTTTAAATGTTAAAAATTCAAATAATACAGGTCCCAATATATAATCTATTGAACCTTTTGGTAACATTTTGACTATGTACAAGCATTCTTCAAGGCTAGAAGCCATATTAGATTCAATTGGAGTACGTAAAAAAACAAGGAAAAAAATTGAAGATGGATTCTAATCAAAAGGTAGGTCGCAAGACTAATCAATATCATATGGTAAAAGAAGGTGAAATATTGTAGAGGAAGGTAAGATTAATGCCCTTCCCAAATTTTTTAGCCCTGGTATTAATGAATATCATCAGTTGTAATATTAGAGAACTCAAAGGGAGTCTTTCAAAACAAAATGAAATTAGAAGAATGATTTAGATAAATCATCCACATCTTGTTTTCCTTCAAGAAACAAAGATGTCAATAGAGGATATGGAATCAATTGCTAGTAAAATTTGGCTAGCTAGAAAAGTAGTTTCCCTTAGTTCGCAGGGGACTTATGGTGACATTGCTTGCCTTTGGAACCCAAAAGAGGTAGTTATTCACCATATAGATGACATTTGGGGTCGTTTAGATATAGCTATAAAAAGCAGACATTCAAAACAAATTATGCCCTACATTACTATTTATGCTCCAACTAATTTGAAGGAAAAAATAAGACAATGAAAGAATATTACTTATATTATTTCTCATTTCCCTGAAGCTTGGCTCTTGATTAGAGGCGATTTCAATACCATCCTATATCTAGTTGAGAAAATGGGGGAAATAGAAATTTGAACAAGAGCACTGACCTCATGAGTGAATATATTACAAACCTCCATATTGTGTACATCCAACCACATAATGGCCTTATGACATGGTCTAACAGAAGACAAGGCTTAGCTTGTATAATGGAGAGATTGGATAGGTTCTTGCTCTCTAAAAATTTCTTAATCCATGGTCACATTCCTAAAGTGAAGACTCTTAACAATGTTGGTTTGGATCACTAGCCTATCATGGTGGAAATGTGGAAAACCAATGTGAGTTTCTCTCCTTTTTTATTTTAGTTAATGTGGCTTAGAGACAGTTCCTTTAAACCTTGAGTGCAACAATGGTGGAAGGAAGGTAAACCTAGGTATGTGACTAAGATGTTCTATTTTTCCAAAATATTGCAATATATTAAATCCAAAATCAAGACTTGGAACTGGAAGGATTTTGGGGATGTTCATAAAAAAAACATGAAGTTATTTCTCTACTTAAAAATTTGAATAAGAAAATCCATTTAGATGGCCTCAAAGAGAGTACAAGTGCTGATGAAATTAATCTCATTGCTCAATTAGAGGAATGGGAAAAAAGAGAAGAACTCTTGTGGAAGCAAAAATCTAGAATTCAATGGCTCAAATAAGGTGATCGAAACACAAATTTCTTCCATAAATATATTCTAGCTCAAATATCTAACTTTATTTCTTCCCTAAAATCAAATTTTGGAGATGTCTACACTTGGGATGGCATGAACTCTATTGTTGTCAATTACTTTTCCAATCTTACTACTACTCCTCTTGACTCGGCTTCTCAAAAAAATGTTCTTCAAGCAATCCTTTATCTTATCACTTCTGAGGAGAACTCTAGTTTGACTATTCCTATTACTATCAATGAGCTTCAACAGGTAGTTTTTAAAATGCAAAAAGGAAAAATGCCAGTTCCTAATGGTTTTCCCATTGATTTCTACCAAGAGTTTTGGGATATCCTTCATGTTGATTTATTAGAGGTGGTGGAAGAAGATAGGAAAGCCAAAGAAATTTTCATCAGTTATCAATAAAAATTATATTACTATTGCTCCAAAAGCTTAAGAGACTAAACATATCATAGTTTTTAGACCTATTGCTTTATGTAATGTTCTCAAAATCATCACTAATATCATGGCAGAAAGGTTGAAGTATCTTTTGCATAATATTATTTTCCTTGAACAAGGAATTTATGTGGAAGGGTGTCAAATATTTTATGAGATATTTCTTACTCAGGAATCCATCCATTCTATGGATATGCAAAAATATCCTTCCATGTTCATTCGGTTAGATTTATCCAAAGCTTATGATAGAGTGTATTGGAACTTCCTTATCAAAGTTTTGAGGCAATTTGGTTTCTCTCAGGATTTGATGGATTGGATTATGGTATGTATCTCTTTAGTTTCCTACTTAGTTCTTATTAATGGCAGGCCTTATCAGTTGTTCCCAGCTTCTAGAGGTATTAGGCAAGGTGACCCCCTATTCCCTTATTTATTCATCATTATTGTTGAATGCTTAGGTAGGGCTATAACAAAAAAGAGAGAAGATAAAACCCTTGAGGGAGTTACCATTGCTCATGGAGCTAGACCTATCTCTCATCTTCAATTTTTTGATGACTCTACTCTTTTAGATAAAGCTACAATTAGGGAAGCTTCTACTATTAAGCAAATCATTACCTATTTTTCTAAGGATACTGGGCAATTGATCAATGAAGACAAATCTAAAGTCATTTTCTTTCACTGATCTACCAGATAGGAATCCATGGTCTTGGATAAATTAATATATAATAATACTTCCATTCCAATAACTTAATTAGGTATTCCCATCAATATTCGAAGATAGAAAAATAAAATTGAAACAGGTTGTTGGACAAAGTCAAGAAGAAAATTGGAAAGTGAACCAATAGGTGTCTTTCTTCTTGAGTAGAATCACTTTGGTAAAATCAATCCTTTAGGCTATTCCTATTTATGCTTCTACTTGTAGAAACCCTGAGAACGCACGCACCGGTCCCTTTTCATAAAACCCTACTTGCAATGCTTATTTAAAATACCAAAGATAAAATGGAAAGACAAGAGGAAAAAAAAGCATATAACATGAAATAACAAAATATGGATCTCTTTATTGATATTGAAGCTCGGTTACATGTCGGTCCCTCTTAGGGATACCCATTTTGATACTATAAATTACAAATAGGCAAGGAGTGCCCCTTCCACGAAGAGGTGGTGCGCTTATAAAAGCTTCCCGGTTCCGCACACAAAAATGTATGAGGGCTTACAGATGCCTCCTTCTCTAGGTCTGTTTCCTAGAGGGATCCCTTTTGCTCTCGTATGTTGTAATCTTCATCCGATGTACCTGTGGCCCTGCAAGCAATGAAACAACAACACACATTTAGGTGTCCGAGATTGCCTCCCGGATGAGGTTGTTAGTAATCAAAGAATGTAACGGAAATATGATAAAACTATGCCATGAAATCATGTAAATCTATGCTAATGATATAAGAAAATAGAATAAAATATGCTATGTCTATCTAAGCTAAGCCTACGGGCCACTATCCAAGACAACGACCGCTAAAGTAAACCTTACCCTCTTTGCCCCAAAGCTATGGGTCAAAGACTATAATCTGATGTTGAAGATAGTAGGTGTTATGCTCTTCGATTCATCAAAGCTCCACCGTACACGTGATCTCAAAGAGAACTCTCCGAGTCTCGAAAGCTCTCCTCAAGAAGATGTCTCTCTCTGAAATGATCTCCTATATATGTGATTCTCTATCTTATGATAAAA
Organism: Wollemia nobilis; assembly: GCA_028583015.1. NCBI lineage: Eukaryota > Viridiplantae > Streptophyta > Pinopsida > Araucariales > Araucariaceae > Wollemia > Wollemia nobilis. Next base: position 4,164,333 of record JAQPPZ010001313.1, on the reverse strand, counting down.
GATAAAAGATCTCTTGGTGCTCTTAGGCTTGCACCTTTTATAGTGTGAAACCCTAGGTCTATGTCCAAGCCCTAGAAATGAATTTCTCATGCGTAGTGCAAGTTAGCATGAGAAGCTTTTGTCCATTGTCTATATTTGAAGGCCAGTTAACTAAATCTAACTGCCCACTTGAGTCTTCTATGCGAACTGGTCATTAGCATGAGAAGCTTTTGTCCTTTGTTTATGCTTGGAGGTCAGTTAACTTAAGTCTAAATGCAAACTCAAGTCTCCTATGTGAACTGGTCATGAAAAGGAATGCAAAGTCACTCCCGCTCACCTTTATTGCATGCAGACTACCACTTCCACCCGAGATTGGGCCTATTTGTTGGCAAACCACTTCTTATGGCTTAGCCACTATCATCTGCAGTGGCTAAGATCTGGCCACTGTCGTCTGCAGTGGCTAAGGTCTGGCCGCTCTAGGCTTGAGCGGCTAGGATCTGGTCACTCTTGGCTTGAGCGGCCAAGCTTGGATGGCTTGAAAAGGCCCCAAATGAGTGGTGAGAACCACTTTTGATGCTTGGAAAGTCCAATATTATGTCTTATGATCTTATGAGTGTGTCTATGTAAGTAGCTCCCCTAAGCATGACATGATTTAGGTGTCTACAGATGCCCCTTTTTGCGATGCGCTGTGTGGAAAACACAATGCTGAGCAAAAATGTAGACTGATCTGTTTGTAGGGTGTATGGTGATCAATGGTCTGATCAACTTCGGATGGCCCAATCATGCAAGATGGCGCGCATCCCTTTGAATCATTGCCTCAATGTTCAGAGGACTTAGCTCAGTGGCTTTTGCATGTTAAATTGCACTCATTCCTCAAACTCAATCGGGTAGCTTCAGCTGCTACAACAATTTCGATCGGTAGGAGAGCTACAATTGAAGATGTCATGTCTGCTTACGTTCCCAACAAACAAGGGAAATTTGTGATTGTTGTATGCAATGATTCGAAGGACGAACATGATTTTGCTATGATCGAGTGATCTTTTGTTGATTTTGATTATGATTATGTTGAAGTTTTGAACTACCTCTTCACACAATGAATTGGTGAAGAAATGACAATGAATGAAGCGACAAGTCGCTTGACCAATATGACTAATCTGGTTCCTTTCTAGCATTTGCTACTTTTAATGGGCAATCCCACATCCAAGTGTGATTCCAATTGCTTATGATAATCATCCATCCCTATCCCGAGGAGCGGTCCGACTATCAATAGCCTTCTTAGGGAGTTAGGATGAGTGATTCTATTCATGCCTAGATTGTATCACTTTGACTTAATGTTTTTGATGTCATAGGGGAATTAGAATGACCCCTTCGCACCCGTGGAGCAGTCCGACCATCTTGATCTTCTTCGGGTTTGAAGGGTGACATATCGTAATTCCAAAATGAGTTGCTTTTTCCCCAAGTGGCCTTATGGTTGCCTACTCATCTCACCAAAATACATGGAGTGCAGGTCATTGCAATCACCGAGTGGATAGAGTAGGTAACTGGATACGAGGCCTGCTTGAGATTGTGATTTTATGTAATTTTTTTTGTTATTTTGAACATTCTGGTGATCCTAAACCACCAAAGTGTGTTTATTTGTTATTTTTGTTATTCCCTCATGGAAGGAACTACTTTATTTTGATCTGTGGGCTTGGCCGTTGTCAGGTCCAATGGCCTCTGAGTTCCTGCCTGTGGCCATTGTCACCTTGAGCGGCCAAGAAGCTCGGGCCACTGACGTCAGTAGCGACCAAGGCATAATTAAGGAAATATAAAATTTGCAATTCTAGGGTTTGACCTATCATTTTCACTATTGAAGATTCCATTTTTAGAGCTCTAGTGCAATGATGATGGTTGCGACTTCAAAACTTGCTGGTGCTGAGGACATGGCTGCACGGGGTGAGACATCAGCTACTAGAGGAGCCGGAGCTTCTCGGGTATTTCTCTTCAAAACCCTAGCTCTCTTTTCTTTGTCTAAGTAAAATTGAACTTCACTAAGAAATGAGCAAAACGAACCTCACTAAACCTGCTAGCAATGAACAAACTCCGTAATTAGGCTTAGGTTCCCTTTTGCTATGGTGGGTTAGTCCCCAATTTTGCTATCTGTCAGTGGCTTCAACCTAGGGTTTTTTGAATTTTTTCAATTATTCACCTGCTGCCACCATTTTGGGCATTCTCAAACTTAGCTTAGTTTTGATGCTTGGGTAGGAGATTTGCTTTCCAATTTGTTTGCTTTCCCTCCCTTTGTTATTTTATTGAAGCTATTTTGTTAAATTTGTAATTTTTTTTTATTTTTTGGCCAAGGGTTCATGGGTTTGCCATGCCACCCCTTGGCCATTGTCGCTCAGAGCGGTCAGCTCTGAGCCGCTGTCACTCAGAGCGGCCAAGCTTGAATCCCAACGGTAAAAAATTTGACCATTGGGCCTTGGCCGCTGCTGCCTCCAACGGCCAGGTTTCGGCCACTGTAGGCGACAACGGCTAAAGCTTAAGCCTTGTTTTTTGCATTTTGTGTATTGATTTTTATGATTTTTTTTTACTTTTGAATTTTTGCTTTGCTTGATTAGGTGCAATTTATTCTTCCTTTGCTTAGATTTAGAGTAACTCATACTCTTTTGCACCATTTTCATGTTTATTGTGAATTATGCCTTAGATGCACTGTAGTTATATTTTGTCTTTCTTCTGCTTTGTTTAGATCCTCACTGCTCGGGCTCGGGACCCGAAGCTCCTGCTTGACTTGCTTCCTGGATTTGATGACACTGACTGGGAGTGGTTTAAGGCCCATGGGCTATAGTACGTTATCAGGTTGCCCCACATTATGGCCGACCAGGCTTATCTTATGACTTTAGCCCACCGTTGGGACCCACGGACCAACACCTTCCACCTTCCACCCGGTGAGATGACTATCACGTCGGAGGATGTGTACAAGATCTTTCGGATCCCATTCGATGGGGTGCCCATTGTTTCATCGACCACTAATGATCAGGTGGTCGTCTATGCTCGGGTGTTTGGAGCACATTCTACACAGGCCCTCTAGGAGACTGGGTCCGAGGGAGTATCTATCAAGGCTTGGTATGATGCTCATGTTTTCACAATGAGGCATGTCGTGTTGTTGATGGTGATCAACAATGTTCTTATCCTAGACTGCTCAGGTTTGAGGTTCCCTTGGAACCTCTTGGCGATGGTGCAGGACCTACTGGATAGCGAGGAGCCTATCATCTATGCATGGGGTAGATCGCTATTGGCTCAGTGCTATGATGAGTTGTACCACATCCATCGATGGGGACGCGTCAGCATTGCTTACAGCTTGCTCCTACAGGTTTGGGGATGGGAGCACATTAAGGTAGATCACCCTAAGGGGCTCCTAGCTGAGATTACATCTATTGAGGCTCGGACATAGTGCTATGCTGCTAGATGGGCTCGAGAGCATGAGGAGCATAAGAGCCATACTTTTGTAGGGGAGCTATCCCACTATACTGATGCTTTCACTAGACTGTTGGCCGGAGATGTCGTGTGGTGGCCTTACTATGAGTGTCCTGTTTGGGATGATCCAGCTAGTTTTACTGCCAGGACACGATGCGAGCGATGGCTCGTTGGCCGTAAGATTGCCATCCAGGAGTATTTCTTCTACTCTCGGGTTCTTCGTCAGTACGGATTGCAGTAGGATGTGCCCTTGATACCATTTTTGTATCGGTACCTCACAGCAGAGAGGGACCTACCTCCACGATAGGTCATAGAGCTTGCAGATGAGGAGGATGCCCCAGCCGTAGACCCTACAGTGGCTGGGGGAGTTATAGAGGCCTACTCTCAGTGGTGGGGTGATCGGATGTGGCATGGCATCGGTAGCCTAGGGCACGAGGATGATGGCGGGGGTGATGGCACAGATCCGGTAGGACGCAGGGTTCGAGCCAGGACCGAGGTATGGGGCCAGCCGATAGAGCAGGTGGCAGTAGAGGATCCTGATGTTCTTGAGGAGGAGGAGGAGTTAGAGCCCGAGGAGAGAGACTCTCCTCTGAGAGCATAGTTGCATGAGGTCGAGGCTGAGCTCCAGGCCACTAAGATCCAGGTACAATGGTGAGATGCTATGATTGAGCAGCTCACAACACAGATACAGGCTCTACAGGCTACTATTGGGGGTGGCGATGTCAGGATGCAGTTTGTTGTTCCTCCTTCTACACCATAGGAGGTTCCAGTGGTAGGCTCAAGGGTAGATGTGGGATGGCTTCAGTATTTGTTGGATGAGCATGAGGCACGGATCCGGGGACTTACGGATCATGTCACCATCCTTCAGATGCAGCTCAGGAGGCATGGGCTTGTCCCTAAGGATCCAATAGGTGCAGGTGGTTTGCAGGTCAATGGGTGCTCTACCTCAGGGTAGTCTTCCACCCATCCTAGCCAGCGGACCCAGACTCGGACAGAGAGACCGATAGGCTCGCACCACTCGACTCGCGACACCGCCATAGGGGGAGGTGGCATCGGAGGAGGTGGTGCAGGGGGCTCAGGCCTGGTATTTGATTGATGCTCTACTTGGTTCTTGATCCATTTTTGAGGTCGACTGACCTACATGACTATAGCCCATGGGCATTTTTGTATATCCATTGGACTTGACACACATACTTTTATGATAGATTTGCTTTTTATGACTCATTATGTGTATCATTTATTGCTTATGTTTTTGTTATTATTTTGTTTTATGATATGATGCGATGATGGTATTATGATGATTTGATGAATATGCTAGATGATAGATGATATTTGAAGATGCTTAGATGGATGTGTAGATGCTTATATGATTTGATGATATGATGCGATGTATTTTGATGATGAATGGTGAATTTATGATTGTATGCAAATGGATATTGCCTATATGTTTTATGATGTGGTTTATGGATGATTAATGACTTGTGTTTGTGGATGCAAATGTTATTGTTAAATGCATGTTTAATTTTTGCTTTAATTGTATGCATCTAACTTATGTGGTGGAATGGTATAAATGAACCTGTATGCTCTAATCACTTAAAACATACGGAATGCATATGACATTGACAATCTTAATGGGTGATACCACAGAAAGTAAAAAAATAATCATGAATTTAAATAATCACTCTTATCATAAGAATTGATTAAGTATTCATATATGAGATGTAATGGTGTGTAATGTATTTTCTTAATAAGTTTCTATAAATTAAAAGATATAAAGTAGTCAGTGGTCGTCTATATACTATTTCTAATATATATGCGGTATCTGTCCTACTATGTTGATACCCCCTAATTTATAGAATCTTATAAAGAAAAGTGATGGTGTGAATGATTTTATGATTTGTTGCTATGTAAAAAATTTTGGGGCTTTTCGAAGATTCAAACACTCTAGTTCCCCTATCAACAATTGTCTACTTACCACTTAGACTTTTGAAAAGTAAGGCTTTTACCATGGACCTGGTTTTTCATGATCTCTGTGTGTGCATGTGATTGTATATTTTGAGGTAGAACTCAAGCATTTCCTCCGATGTCAGGCGGGATTCTTTCAGCCCATTGCTAAGATCGGGGATCCTCAAGTGTTCATCTCATCCTTATGTTGGACTTAGTTGGACTATACCACTAGGCAATATTTGGTTACCTAAGCTAGCTCATCCACATTCAAACATTGGTCTACACAAATGCATGAAGCAATTTGTAATAGACATATCGTCATGCGTAAGGATTTCTCCTTCCAGTTTTGTACAATGTTGAGAATTCCAGGGATTCAAGCTTTATTCCCTTCTTTTTGGCTTTTGGCTTTGGATTTTTGCTCATATGTAGTGATGAAAATCACTATTTATTTTGATTTGATTTTTTTCTTTGAGCGGGGATTTTTTTGTAGTGATGATAATCACTGTTTATTTTTCTCATACGTAGTGATGAAAATCACTGTTTATTTTTATTGATTTTTTTGAGCTTGATTTTTTTGTAATTTCTGAATTTATGCTTTGTGTATCGGATTTTTGCTTTTGAAATCTGGACTGTATGCTTGGCCTTTTGAATGTGTACTTTGCTTTGGGATTTTTGCTTATTTTGTTTTAAGCAAGGGATTTGGATAGGGTAAAGCTTGTCCTTTTGCCAATTCTCAGCACCTTTAAACCGGTTGCACAGGGGGATAAGCAAGGATAATCCTTTTCGCTTAAGGTAACCTAGACCGCTTTGCAGCTTTCATATTTTCCTTGTACCAACTAGGATTTTAGTGTTTCAATTAGTGATGGGATCTTGAATATCCAAGGCTTTATCACAGCTAGGCCTTACCTTCTACTAATCAAAGTTGTTTTCCTCAAAAGTTGATAAGATTACTAGGTGTGGTTGACTAACCAAAAAACCTTAGTATATTATGTATAGCAACAAATAATGGTTGTGTTGAAAAACACAATTACACACATGTGGATGGAGGTATGGATATGATTGACTTGTGCGACAAACTATGGTATCACTTTTAAGGCTCTCATGACATATGCAATTGTAGTGGATATGAAAATGCAATGCAATGATGTGGATGCAAAATGTGAGATGCAATTGTTTTTGTATTTTTGATTTTATGTTGTTTTTGTATTTTTGATTAATTTGACCAAAGGGCTTATTATGCCTTTGGGGCTTTTGTTATTGCTTTTGACCAAGCAGTTTGAATCACCCTTGGAGCTTTTTGTTTGATTTTTGACCAAGCGGTTTGAATTACCCTTGGAGCCTTTTGATTTGATGTTTGACCAAGCGGTTTGAATTACCCTTGGAGCCTTTGAATTGATGTTTGACCAAGCGGTATGAATTACCCTTGGAGCCTTTGATTTGATTTTTGACCAAGCGGTTTGAATTACCCTTGGAGCCTTTTGAATTGATGTTTGACCAAGCGGTATGAATTACCCTTGGAGCCTTTGATTTGATTTTTGAATTTTATGTTTTTATGATTTGTTTGTATTTTTGACATATTTGAATGTTTTTGTGTTTTTATGACATATTTGAATGTTTTTGTGTTTTATGACATATTTGAATGTTTTTGTGTTTTATGACATATTTGAATGTTTTTGTGTTTTATGTATAAAATACCTTTAAATGAATGATATTGAGAGGTTCAGGCTCTTCAACACCATCTAATGATATAAGGTGATATGCTCCAGGCCCAACTCTCTGTGAAATCATATATGGACCTACCCAGTTTGCCATGAACTTATCTCGCAGATGCGACGGTAGATTTGAATTCTGTTGGTTTTCTTTGAGCACTAGATCTCCAACCTTGAATTCCCTTAGGTGGATTTTACTATTGTAAGCTCACGCAAGGTGATCTTGGTAAACATGGAGATGCTCTAAAGCATTGACTCGGTGTTCATCAAGAAGCATCAATTGATCAAGGTGGCCTTGCCATGCAACTTCATCATCTATGAAGTCCTTTAATGCTATGCGTAGAGTCAGGATTTCCAACTCTAGAGGCATGATGGCTTCAGTGCCATATACTAATGAAAATGGTGTTGCCCTAGTGGGCATCCGTATACTAGTCCTGTATGCCCATAGTGCAAGAGGCAACTGCATGTGCCAATCCTTGTGATTTTCTTGCACTGTCTTCCTCAAAATGGAGACTATTGTTTTGTTTGAGGCTTCTGCTTGCCCGTTTGCTTGTGGATAATAAGGCATTGAAAAACTATGCTGAATATGGTATTTTTTCATTAAAGCATGCACATTTTTGTTCTTGAAATATGGCCCATTATCCGATATTATCTTAGAAGGGACCCCAAAATGACTTATGATATTATGGAGTATAAACTCCGCAATCCTTGGTCCAATTGTTGATGTTAAGGGGATCACTTCTACCCATTTAGTGAAGTATTTTGTGGCCGTTATGATGAATGTATGTCGGCATGAGGATGGGGGTGAGATCTTCCCAATCAAGTCTAGTCCCCATTGCGAGAATGGCCATGTTGCCTGGATGGGCTGCAAAGCTTGCGATGGTAAGTGCGTTAGGTTTGCATGATGTTGGCACTTACTACATTTCTTGACATACTCGCAGTAGTCCTTTTCCATTGTGGGCCAATAGTAACCCATTCTCAAGATGCGCTTAATGATGGCCATGCCACTGAAATGGCCTCCACATGTTCCATCGTGAGCTTGCAAAATTGCCCAAGATGCTTCCTGGGGCTCAAGACAATGGAGTAATACTCCATCATATCCTCATCTGTAGAGGATTTCTCCTAGAAAAATGTATCTTGTTGCTCTCTGTTTGAACATTCGCCTTTCAGTATGCGATAAACCTTGAGGTATTATTCCAAGCTTCAGGAAGTCCCACAGTTGGGAAAGCCAATCTCGATAGGCCACAACTTCTATAGAATAGACAACTTGCTCTTCCTGCATTTTTGAGGTAGTGAACATGGATTGAGGAACAACTCTATGGTATATGGTTGCACCACACTCTACAGGTCCTTGGGAGATCAAAGACCCCCAAGGTGTTATTTGCAAGAAATCTCTGGCTGCGAAGGACCAATCCTGATTTGGTTTGATGTTGATCATGTTGACTGATTCTTGATTGTCAAAAGCCTCACGACGTATTGTTGAGTGCGAAAGCACTTTTACATGAATGGTAGTAAAATTAGTAGATGGATTCTGAGGGATTAAGGATCCCAAAGAGGCCATGGTGTTTGCAAATCTATTCGATGTACGAGGGATTGCCTCGATGTCATACCATTCTAGCCGGGCTAAGTAATTGTCAACAAGTTCCTTGTAAGTCTTCAAGAGTGGGCACCTGCATTGAAATAGTCCTTTGACCTGGTTTACTATGAGCAAGGAGTCACCAAAGATATTCAATATTTTAATGCCCATTGCTATGGCTGTTTGGAGTCCCAGGATCAATGCTTCATATTCTGTATTGTTGTTTGTGCATGGGAAGTCTAGTTTGAATGATAAGGGTAATGGAGCACCCTACGGTGTGATAAAGACAATCCCTGCTCCACCTCCTTGTTCACACTTTGAACCATCAAAGAATAATGACATGTATTTTTCTTTCTTAGGTTCTTCGAGTTCTGGAAAATCTGATAATGCAAAGACCGCATCATCAGGCAACTCTATGGTGAGAGGCTTGTTATCTTGAAGAGGCGCCTCTGCTAATTGATCTGCTATGACTTGTCCCTTGATGGACTTTTGGCTTATGAACTCTAGATCAAATTCTATCAATAGCATGATCCACTTTGCGATACGTGTATTGTGATATGTCTTGCTCATCATGTACTACAAAGGATTTTGTTTTGATATGACGTAGGTCGTATGGCTCAACATGTAGTGTCACAACTTTCGAGTTGCAAAGACCATTGCTAAACACAACTTTTCGACATACGCATATCCTAGCTCATAGCTCACCAAGGTGCGACTAATGTAATATATGGCTTGCTCTTTGTCTTGTGCATTCTTTTGGGCTAACATGGTGCCCAATGCAAAATTAGTAGTCGATATATATAGTAAAAATGGTATGTCTGGCCTTGGTGGAGCCAATACTGGCGGTGTTGCCAAATAAGTTTTGATCTCTACAAAGGCTTGATGGCATTCTTCATCCCAATGAAAGGGGACTTCCTTGCATAGCAACCTGTTCATAGGTTTGCATTTATCTGATAATTGTGCGATGAATATTTTGATGGATGCTATCTTGCCTTGTAGGCTCCTCAACTCCCTAATGTTGGTAGGGGTGACCATTTCTAGTATAGCCTTTACCTTTGCAGGATCTACTTCGATGCCTCTCTTGGATACGATGAATCCCAAAAGCTTGCCAGAAGTTACACCAAATATGCACTTCTTAGGATTCAATCGGACATTGTGTTCTATGAGGCGATCGAAGACTTGTCTAAGGACTTTGGCATGCTCTTGCCGTAATAGGGACTTGGCTAGTAAGTCATCCATGTAATATTCCAAGATATTATGCATATAGTCATGGAATATGTATGTCATGGCCTGTTGATATGTGGCACTAGAATTTTTGAGACCGAATGACATCACTTTGTAACAGAATGTCCCCCATGGAGTAATGAAAGCAATTTTATGTTGATCTTCGGGCTTAATCCGAATTTGGTTGTATAAAAAAACCATCCATTAGGGAGAGCATTTCATGACCTACGGTTGCATCTAAAAGAGCATCTATGTTTGGAAATGGGAATGAATCCTTTTGGTGTTGCCCTATTTAAATCCTTGAAATTCATGTAGATACAGACTCTTTCGTCAAGTTTCCCTATAGGTACCATGTTTGACACCCACTCAGGGTAGTCAATAGGAACTATAAATAGTGCATCTAGTAGTTTTTGCAATTCGTTCTTCACCATCAAAGTGATGATTGGATTCATTTTCCTTAATTTTTTCTTGACTTTCTTGTTCATGGGATCCAATGAAATATTGTGAATGACTTTGGATCTATCCCTGGCATGTATTTGTAATTCCAAGAAAAAATGTTTGGCCTCTCCTTGAGGAGAGGAATTAAGATGGCTGGTTCCTCTGGAGATAGACTTTCTCCGAACTTGACTTTCCTTGGTTTGGTAGTATCATCACTGATGTCCACTTTGAAAGTTACTTCTATAGCCATATGTGATCCATCCTCCAACTGATGAGGCCTGGGCATCAAATGCATGTCATATATGGTATTCACAGGACCTAGTGACTCAAGTTCCAAACCAACATGGAAGACATCAGACGTACAACCTGATGCGAAATGGAATGGCTGTAACATCTCTTCATTGGTGAAGAGATCTTCTGGCTCTATGGGTGAACTAGCATGATCCCAATCAATAGCCTCTACATAAATATGTAATAATTTGGTAGGATCTACTGGATTATGAAGTGGAATGGTCAAATCGATGGAGATCATGTTGATGGATGGGATGAAATCTCCTGGACCACATGGGTGTAATCTTGTATCAGGGGTTTTCCTTCCATACTCGTGATGAGGTTATGGAGGAATGGGAATTTTTGGATCTGGCCTATGAGTAGGGTGGACAATAGGATCATTGGGCTCTAATTGCTCTTTGAATATATGCGAAGGGGGATTGACCATTCGATGAATGGTTGCTAGGTCAATAGGTCTCCCCAAAAATTGGAGATGAGGGTCTATGGTACAGATTGCGGCCTCTCTCTCTTTTAGCTCATTGAATTGCTACAAGTGGTGAGATCCATGATAAGCCATCTTGGTCTCATAATCAAAGTCATCATCACTTATCTAGAAATCGTTAGAATTGGTATGCGGCCCTAAGAAAAAGGGATCATGTCTTGGACCCAAGTAGGCCCTCTCTATTTCATATTCATATTCTTCATCACTTATGAAGAATCCATTTGCATTTGTCTCTCACCCCAAAGTCAGGGTTTGATGGCTTAGGTCTAAGTAAGCTCCTTATGTTGAGTCTTATTATTCATAGTCACTTTCATCTGATGTATATCCACTCTCATCATGGATGGACCATGTGAATCTTTGCAAATAGTGAGGCCCTTGATAGGCTAAGCCAAATTGTGCCTCATCATCACTTGCTTCATATCCATTCTCCTCATCCCATGAGTTGTACCCTATTGGGGTGGAATCAATTAAGGTGTTTGGATGATAAGTTTATAGAGGCAGTATGTTTACCGTGGCTACTTGTCTGTTGCTCAAATTTTATATTCTCAAGGTGTGATAAGGAATGAAATCAATGTCTTCTCCCAACCCTATCCTTAATCTTTACAATGCTACTACAAGTGAGTCATTTCAACCTCTGCTATAATAGGCTAAGCTAAATCTATCATAGGGAAGCTGATATAGTTCCTTGTAAGGCCTCCTACACCCCTACTCATAGATGCTAAGGCCATAGCTATGCCAATGACAATGCTCAAAGTAGCTTAGAGAAAAATCAATATTAGAGAGGTAACAAACATTGACTATGAATAATTCATCACCATCCTCTTCTATATCTAAAGACTTATGAGCACAGTCTAGGCTAGCATAGACAAAATTAGTTTTTTTGGGAGGGATTCCAAGTGGAACCACTGTTCCTACTGGTGGCCTCAAGTATTTATGTCTCCCTATGTCTTATGCGGACTCAATGATAGGTGTGAAGGTGATTTTCTGCACAAGGTACTCCCCTATGCCTGTGCTTGCCAATTTTATTAATGCATACGATGTGGATGACCCCACGAATGATATTGGTGAAGCAGGGTGATAATAACTATCTTCATATTGATCTTGAGGATCTTCCTCTTCCATAGGACTTGGTATTTCAGTAATGGCTACAATTGGCACTTCTTTGGACCTTTCTTCCTTAACTAAGGGGGCCTTTAGTTTCTAATTGTCTTTTGGTTTTTATGTTGATGGTACTTTATAAGCATTGATTATCTTGAGTGCACCTGGAGGTGTCGATGTGCATGGGTATTTTCTTACCCCTTTGTCTTCATTATCCACTTGTGTGGTTGGGGATGAAGGTGCCACATATAGGTTAGTAGAAGAGATCATGAATTCTCTTAGAATGTCCACCTGATTAACATATTTAAAAGGCTCTTCATCGGCCAGATCCACATAGAATTTGTTTTCATGCACATACTTGATACACTGGTGGAAGATCAAAGGCACACACTTCATGGCCCTTATCCAAGGGTGCCCTAAGAGGATGTTATATTGCATAGCTCCTTCCAAGACATGACACATCACGGGTATGGTATTGTGCCCCACCTTGATGGGTAGGACTATCGTTCCCATAGTATTACATAAATCATCATTAAAAGCTCTAAATGTGTAAGCTCTTGGAATGATATTGGTCTTGGGTATCTTGAGGTGCTTTATTGCAGTTTTTGTGATGACATTTATTGATGAACCTGTATCAACAAAAACCCTCTTGAAAGGTAAGTCATTTATGGCCGCTACAATGTTTAGTAGAGGGTCTAGTAAGGCAACATAAATTGTCTTAATCTCATGATCATAGAATCAGATTACAGGTTCCTAGTATTATTGCACTTGTACCACAAAGTGAGTGAATGCATTCGCATCTTGCGGTTGAAGCTCAATTGTTCTTAAAATATCCATTAGAGTCTCCTTGTACTTTGGGTATTGTTATATGAGCTCATAGATGGATAACTTAGCTGGGGTCATCTGTAGGTTTTGCTCCAATCTACACCAAATAGTTACCACAGGTCATGTCAATGGACCTAGAAGGTTGTATTGCCTTTGCCTAGGGGTGGCTGGAATGTTCATGGGAGTTTTAAGCAGTTGTGGTTGACCATACCGTCTAGTCCTTGTTGCTATATTAACAATCTCAACCATACCCATGCATCCATGGGTAGGTATGTCAGCTCGAACCTGATTGAATTGGGCCCCTTGCTCTCAAGGGGCCTCATTATTGGGAAATTGGTTTCTGTATATGCCCATGTATCTATTATCGAGAGCTAGTGGATTGTCAAATTTGAGTTCTCCCGCCTCAATCATGTTTTACACTTGATGCTTAAACACAACGCAAGCCTCAATGTCATGCCTCGGTATCCTATGATAAGGGAAAAATTGATCTTCCCTATATCCTTTTGGCTTAGGATGGTTGGGATCTATAAGAGGTATATCAAGAAATTTGATCCTCTTGGCCTCGCTCAATTGATTAAATATTTATTGATTTGATTTTGTCAAAGGCATGAAATAACGAGACGGCTTGCGTTCTTAGTTTCTTCCTTGATCGTTCTTTTGGTTGTAGTTGGCTGGCGGGGGATGTGCTTGATAATTCTATGGTTGTTGTGCACCCCATCCTTAGGTGTAGCCAATATGACTTGATTGACTGGAGCAAGGTTGCATTGCTTCTGTTTGTAGTTATCATTCTTACCATTCTTGTTCCACTCCTTTTTATTTTGGAGCTTAATGGTTCCCTCATCTACTTTTATCTCTTCGATGAGCTTGGCCTATGCCAAATATTCCTCAAACAAAGGATACTGTTGGAGTTGTATCAAGATGGAGATATGTTTAGAATAACTTTTGGTAAACATGTGAATGATTTCTTCTGTGGTAACAGAGAATGATAATTTTACCATGATTTTTCTCCATCTATTCGCATAAGCCAATACTAGCTCATCATCATACTATTTCAAGTTAGCCAGATCTAAAAGGTTCACCTTCTTCTTAGCACCAAAGGAGAAATGCTTCAAGAATGCATTTACTAGTTGTTCAAAATTGTTTATGCTATGCTTAGGTAGTTGGTCGAACCATTGAGTTGCAGCACCTGAAAATGTCATTATGAATGTTCTTAGCATAAGAGCATCATTGTCTTCAATATGAAAATAGGCGTTGATAAAATTGGTGACATGATCTTGTGCATCCTCTTCACCTTTAAAATTTTCTAACCTAGGTATCTCAAAGTGGTTAGGATATGGAAGGCTAGGGATTGATGGGTACAATGGTTGATTGTGTATATTGCTCAAAGTTGGTGAGTTCCCAGCTGCCTCTTGTTTCTCAAAGGTTTTCATCTTTTCACGAAGCTCTTGAAATACCTTTGATGCATGGATTTCCTCCTCTTGTTAGCCTATTCACATTGGCAATGGAGGTAACTCTCTATCCATTCAATTTGTTCTATTTTTCTCTCTCTTATGAGAGAACTCAAGATTGTGATCTTGGTTTGCTATGTTTTCCCTTCCCCCATTAGTTGGATTTTGTTCATGATTTGGTGGGGGGTTTTGTTGTGGGCTATCTTGTCTAGTGCACCTCTCCTTAGGTGAGTCAGTGTGTCTTGTTATTTGGTGGTCACCAATATTTACCTATAAATTATTAAGAGCTAGCTGCTCAGCTTGCTCTCTTAAATGTTGTTCATGTTGGTGCAAGAGTCTTTCTCTTTGTTTCTCTTATTCGAGAGCTTCCACTAGCTCTCACTCTTTACGTAGTGCATTTTATAACCACCTCACTTGGTAAGTTTGTGCTATCATAGAAGAATCATGTTTATCTAACTCTGTTCTTGTTGTCTTGACTCACAGATTCCTTTAGGGGTTTTTTCTTGTATCTATACTCTTGCTAGTTAATGTGGATTGTTTAGTGTACTGTTGAGTATCCCCATGATAAAACTCCATGCATATTCTACGGGGTTGCTCTGAGGTATCCTCAGACTAGGAGGTATGTTTAGAAGTCATAGTTCGTGAGCTTCCATAGGTAGAGTTCTCAGTAGCTACAGTTATTTGAGTTGGTTGAGTAGGAAATTGATCCAACCCATATAGCCATATTGTTTTCCATGGTTGATCCTGTGGGGTGCCATTTACTCCTATGAGGTCATATTCTATGGGAATATTTCATTTTTTTTGAAGGGTTTCTTCTATATGATTCCCATGACTAGATTTAGGTCTAGTTTCCTGCCCTTCAGTGGTTAGACCTGTTTTATATGTTTCTTGTGAGTCTTGAGGTGTTACAATTCTTGTTTGCCTTCTTGATGAAGAGGGCTTGGTGGTAACATGCTTCCTCCATGTAGATGGATATGTGGTAGTCTTGTCATCCCCATGTGAACAATGGGTCTTAGAACCTTCTCTATGTCCATGTGAGGAGGAAGACTTTGAAGCTTCCTCATGTCTTTGAGATGTTTCTGTGTGTTTAGAGGAGGCCCTCGAGGTCTCATCATGTCTCCTTGATAAGGATGGTTGTGAAGCCTATTTTTTTTTATGTGAATTTGTTCCATGATGTGGTTCCTTACTTGGGGTTTCTTGAAGATATCCCCCAAGGGTTGAATTATCACCCCTTTGGCTCGTAGAACTATGTCTCGCGGTCTTACAGGTAGGTCGTTCAATGTTACTATGACTCTACCTATGGGCATGAATTTCTTCTATCTCTCCCTCGGTATCATATCGAGGGTGTTTAATTCTAGTTTTGACCATGTTGTCTTATGAATTGATATTTTTGAGTTGCAAATTAGGAATGACCACACAATTCCAAATAAATGTTTATCTTGATTACCGATTTGAGTGTGCCCTAAAATGTTTGGTGTGTTTTGATGTGTTGTTCTTTTGATTTCTTTAGTTTTTTTTCTTGGATAAAGAATGAGAAGACTCAGCCATAGTTACAATCAAGTACACTCATGCCAAACATGAATTTCTCAAAAGAAGCTAGGGTACACCGCTGAAGACCCAATGGAGGGTTCGCCTAGCTCTTCCACTCTGAACCAATGATTGTTCCAACAGTGGGAGACAGTTTGAACACAAGTAACTTAGTGTCACTATAAGTAATTTTCCCAACCCATTTATAGGAAACTCTAGGGGGAAAACTAGTGTAAGGAGATGAATTTCAATGTCACTGGACTAAATTGAAAGTCGGTGATGAAATCCAACTCTCCAATGTTTAAATGAGACATGCGTGTGTGGTGTTCATTTTAAGCTTGCGTAACATAAAGTGCATCATATAGCAGCAATGAGTCTTTCCTATATGCCTAAGTGCAAAAATACATTTCAATATTCAGAAATATGCATGAACTACTATGATTTGTATGAGCGCACTTTATCTCATGCAACTATGGCCTCTAGCAGGGCCTCAAAGCAAGCAAACAACATACAATGTCTAGCACATTGGATTCTAGGGTGAAATTTTCAAGCATAAGTTGCTATTCCTAGCAATGCCTAATGGAAAATTTAAAAGAAGATCTAAGATATGTGAAATGCTTAATTCTTTCTTCTTTATTCTTTCAATTTCTAAACATAAATATGCTTTAAGTTCTCTATTTTAAATACACAAAAGCATAAAGAAAGTTGTAAAGTATCAAAGAAGCTATACCAACCTTTGATCCAACTTAGAGATTCTATGTTTTGACCTCTGCTGTACTCCAGTTCTAGCCATTGTTGACCAGAGCAGGTGGTTCTTGGTCATTATAGCTCAGAACGGCTAGTTTCTGGCCACTGTAGCTCAGAGTGGCTAGTTTTCGACTGTAGTAGCTTAGAGCGGCTAGAACTACACACAAAATTAAGTTAGTTTTTTGAAAAAAAATAAAAAATTAGTGGTGGTCCCATCATGATCGCCATCTGTAGCAACCTTGGGAACACATGCACTGTACCCTTTTCTTAAAACCCTACTTGCAATGTTTAATTAAAATACAAAATATAAAATGAAAATACAAGAGGAAAGAGCATATAACATGAAATAAAAAAATACGGATCTCTTTATTGATACTAAAGCTTGGTTACATGTTGGTACCTTGTAGGGATACCCATTTTGATAGTATAAATTACAAATAGGCAAGGAGTGCCCCTTTCGCAAAGAGGTGGTGTGCTTATAAAAGCTTCATGATTCTGCACATGGAAATGTATGAGGGCTTACAAATGCCTCCTTCTCTAGGTTTGTTTCCTAGAGGGATCCCTTTTGCTCTCGTATGTTGTAGTATTCTTTCGATGTACATGTGGCCTTGCAAGCAATGAAACCACAACACACATTTAGGTATTTGAGATTGCCTCCTCGGATGAGGTTGTTAGTAATCAAAGAATGTAATGGAAATATGATAAAACTATGCCATGAAATCATGTAAATTTATGCTAATGATATAAGAAAATAGAATAAAATATGCCATGTCTATCTAAGCTAAGCTTGCGGGCCACTGTCCAAGACAACGACCGCTAAAGTAAACCTTACCATATTTTCCCCAAAGCTATGGGTCAACGACTGTAATATGATGTTGACGATAGTATATGTTATGCTCTTCGATTTGTCAAAGCTACATTGTACACGTGATCTCAAAGAGAACTCTCTGAGTCTTGAAAGCTCTCCTCAAAAATATGTCTCTCTCTAAAATGATCTCCTGTATATTTGATTTCCCATGTATAAAAGATAAAAGATGTCTTGGTGCTCTTAGGCTTGTACCTTTTATAGTGTGAAACCCTAGGTCTATGTCCAAGCCCTAGAAATGAATTTCTCATGTGTAGTGCAAGTTAGCATGAGAAGCCTTTATCCATTATCTATATTTGAAGGCCAGTTAACTAAATCTAACTTCCCACTTGAGTCTTATATGCGAACTGGTCATTAGCATGAGAAGCTTTTGTCCTTTATTTATGCTTGGAGGTCAGTTAACTTAAGTCTAAATGCAAAATCAAGTCTCCTATTTGAATTAGTCATGAAAAGGAATGCAAAGTCACTCTCGCTCACCTTTATTTCATGCAGACTACCACTTTCACTTGAGATTGGGCCTATTTGTTGGCAAACCACTTCTTACGGCTTAGCCACTGTCATCTGCAATAGCTATGATCTGGTCACTGTTGTCTATAGCAGCTAAGGTTTGGCTGCTCTAGGCTTGAGCGACTAGTATCTGGTCACTCTTAGCTTGAGCGACCAAGCTTGGATGGCTTGAAAAGGCCCCAAATGAGTGGTGATAACCACTGTTGATGCTTGGAAAGTCCAAGATTATGTCTTATGATCTTATGAGTGTGTCTGTGTAAGTAGCTCCCCTAAGCATGACACGATTTAGGTCTCTACACTACTGTGTTGAATATCCCAAAGGATTTTCTTTGAGAGCTAGATCATATCAGTCATCGGTTCCTCTAGAGTGGTACTAAAGAGAAAATAAAATGGGCCTTGGTGAAATGGGATACTTTATGTCTTCCTAATAATGATGGGGGGTTAGGATTCCAGTCTGCTATTAATAATAACAAAGCTTTAGCTTCTAAATTATATTGGAGGATTTTGCATAACCCCAATGCTCTTTGGGCTAAGAATATTTATTCTAAATATGTTGATAACAAAAGTCCTGAAGACCTTATTTGCTACCAATTGCCTTCCAAAGTTTGTCCCATTTTAGCAGTTCTTAATACTGGTGAGGATTTGATAAATAAAAAATATTTTGGATCATTCATAATGCTCAACATGTAAATTTTTGGACATATTCTTGGAATGGTCACAAGCCTTTGATAACTTAATTTCTCAATTAGAGGCCTTGGATAGAGGAGTTTCACCAAGCTAACTGGATAAAGGTGGCTAATTATGATCAGTACCATACTGTTAATTCAAACGTTGGTAGATATTGGATCCCTATTGAGGACTGGCCTATTCAAATCCTAGAAAGGTAAATACAAGATATCTAATACATCCTTCATATGAGATCTCTCTCTTGGTCCCATGATAAATATTTTTTGGATGGAACAACACTACTAAGGATGAGTATTCAGTTGCTCAAGGTCATTTGGCCTTATGCCATAATAATCCCAACCAATAATCTAACATATTTTATCAATTGTGGGCTCAAAATATCTGGCCTAAGGTGAGGTTCTTTACTTAGCTTTTATTGCATCACATGGTGCTTACTAGTGAGCATCTTATGAAGCATGGTTTTCATGGCCCTTTTAGATGTGAAATGTTTGGAGAGAATGTTGAAAATCTTAGCCAAATTTTTATTGAGTGTAATTTAGCCTCTGAGCTTTGGGGGAGAATGGCCACTTTACTTGGATTACAGTGGTCCAATTTTTTTACTTTTGAACAACTTTGGAGGGATTGTCCTAATCAAGAGGGTGTTGATAATTTTATTAGGTAGTTAGTTTGGATGGGTTATACCATTGTTCTTTGGAATATTTGGAATGAAAGAAAGAACCAAATTTTTAATCAAGAAAGGAAGAATATTCACTATATCTAGAAAAATACCATTGCCAAATTTTTTGAATTAGTACATCAGATCCTTAATCACCCCCAAAACTCCCACCAAAAATGGGATTAAGTGATGCAAATATTGAAGATTAACTCTTCTAAGAGCAACCAGCTTAAAGGTAATGTGAGTAATTGCAATATGCATAGAACAAGGAATTGGAAACCTCCTCCTAAGAATTTTAGAAAATTCAATATTGATGGAGCCTCTAGAGGGAACCCTGAAAAAGCTAGTGTGGGAGAAATTGGAAGACTTTTAGATGGCTCCCTGGTTTTTACTTTTGCTAAGAATTTGGGTATTCTATCCAATAACCTTGTTGAGGGGTATGGTATCCTTAGAGGCCTTCAAGAGGCTACTAAGTTTGGATGGGAAAAGGTTCTAGTTGAGTTTGACTCTCAACTCATGATTAATCTTTTGAATACTCCTAAGAATCATAAGGTTGATTGGAGAATAAAAAGAATTATTGAGAATATTTAGTTAATCTAGATGGGATTTTTAAAAGTTGATTACAATCATGTGGTAAGATATTAGAACAAGAATGTTGATGCTTTAGCTAATTGGGCTTTGGAAAAAGGTGATCTTACTTGCTATGACCACCCTCCTAGATGGTGGGCTTTACAAATAAGGGAAGCTCTTCTTTTTATCATTTATTTGGATGGATCTAGTTCTAGAGGTACCTAGTTTCTTCTTACTTTATTTTTTCTTCTCTTTGGTTTGGTTAGGGTATTTTAGTTCCCTAGATCAAACAAATATTTCTTTTGTTTCCTCAGTTGATTATTTTCTTAATAGTATTTTGGTCTAGAAAGTTCATTGTTGTGTTCTATTTTTTTCTTTTTTTCTTTTCTATTTATGTGTGTTCTTTTTTTTGTTTTGTTTTATTTTTGTGTTTTTTGTGTTGTTGTTTGTTGTTTTGTATTTTTTGTTGTTGTTATTGTGCTTGTGTTTCTATATGTTTGTGTTAATTGATGTTTTTATGTGTGAGTGTTTTCTATGTTTTAATTTTTCTCTATTGTCTATTGTTGGTTGTTTTTTATTATTATTATTTTTTAAGGTTTTGGTTGCTTTTGTTTTTCATTTTTTTGTTGGTTGTGTCTTTGTAGCATTCTATTGTTTTTTGTTATGTTTGTGTTTTGTTATGTTGAGCTTGTTTTTTTTGTGTGATTTGTGTTGTGTTTTTTTTATCTTATTGTGTGTGTGTGTTTGGTTGTGCTTTATCTTTTTGACACACTCAAGGAGCATGTTTTTTATTTTTTGTTTTTTAATATTTTTGTGTGTTTGTGTTTATGTGTTCTTGTTTTTTGTTATTTCAGGTTTGCTCCTTGAGTATGTCAAAGGTGGTAGGCCAGGTGCGAGCCCTGGGTGATTTTGGCAAAAGAGATACCCCTACCTCTTTGGGTCTTACTCGAAAGTGGCATCCCTTCTGGGATGTTTTCCACAAAAAAAATTGTAATAAATGCACATTAAATGGCTAGGTCCTTTTTCCATTCCCATTACAATATTTTTAAATTTAAAATCACCTCATCCTTTCCAAGGCCTCTAATATTGAGAAGGTATATTCATAGAGTTTGGGCCCAATTAAAATAGGCCCAATAGATACTATTGATTTATTGTTGTTTCTTATTGTGTGTAGGAATTATTATGAGTGCTTGCAGTCAAGGATGGTCAAGTATGGTCTAGCCTTCAATAGAAGCTAGAAAACCATCCACAATCTAAGGTGGTGAGAAGAACATTGAGGCTTCATAAAATTATTTTTTTATAGAGGGTTCTTTCCTTTTTAGAAATCTCCCACTTGTAAGCCCAAAAGGGGTATATTATAGAAATATTGTAATCTTGTAACTGATATTTTATATGTAATGAAATGATGTATTTTTATATCACATAGAGATGCAAATATTGTTTCCTTAAATGTGATATTTAATATTTGTTTTGAATAATTTTAAAAATATCATTGTGCCCTAGTATGTCCCTTCAAATTTTGGAAGAAAAATCAAGTTGGATTAAGGAAACTTGAATTATTATGATCCATACTATTGTGGTGATGCAATATTGAGAAAGATTATTTGAATTGGATGGAGGAGATTAAGGATGAAGGATGCAATATTTTACGATGAGAGGATTAATGAAGAGAATGGATTGATTAAAGTTTAAAAGAGTTTGGATATTAAATTATAAGGGTTTGATTGAGGTTAGGGTTTCATAGATGTGATGGTTGATGTTGAATTTAAGAGATTAATAAAAATATAGTTAAAATATTAAATGATAAAAGATAAACTATAAAAGAAGAAATATGAGATAGAGGAAAGAGAGATGGTGATGGGAATATGTACCAAAACTATATAGAGGTTATTTAAAAAATAAATAAAAATGTACAAATGTGTATAGTATTGCGTTTATAAACCTCTTCATGTCTAAAGGACTTTTGTTGCTATTGAGATTTGCTTTCAAGTGAATGCCTATTTGCCTAGCCTTTAGACAAATTATTAAAGGATTTTTCTATGTTGTTGAAAATTACTCAACATTACTTTTGATTTTCATAAGGGATATTTAGCTTTCTCAAAGGGAATTTTATTAGCTACTATGATACAAGATATGTACAACTATATACAAGATATATATAATTATATACAAGATATGTACAATTATATACAATATATGTACAATTATATACAAGATATGTACAATAGGTCTACCTTTAGATAAAGCCTCATGCCTAAAGGAATTTTGCTAAGATTTTCAATCAAAAAAATATCTATTTGATTTACCTTTATAAAAATTCTTAAATGACTAATTATAGCTACTTCATTTGTTAGCTTTAGGATGTTCTAATTTTCTTTATCTATTAGCTATAGGGCATTTTGATTTGTTGTTTTTTCTTTAAGAAAATTATCATTTGCTTGGCCTTTAGACGATTTATTAAAGGATTGAAGTTTAGATTAAATAACTTTATAAAGTAGTGTCATAGAGAACTTATACTTTTTTGGTTTGGCAACAAATGATGCCCTTAGTTAGAAAAACAACTTTGTTATTGACTAGTTATCCCCATAAAATATGTATTATAAAATAACAATAGATGATAAGATTGATAGGGTTATCAACGTCTATGAAAACTCATAATATTCATCGTGTAGCCATTTATGAGATAAAAAAAGTTAATTTGATGAATAGCCATTAGAACCTATGAAATTTGTAGTATTCATCATGTGGTAAGAGAATTAATTTGATTCAGAAGAAAACTCCAGAAAGGAGTTTCTGAAGAAGACTCTAGAGAAGAGTCCAAGAAATAGGAGATTGGTGATCTCCTTTACTAATTAAATATTTCCTTCAAGAAGGACCTGAAGATATAAAGAGAAGATCTCGTTGAAAAATTTTAATTCTTTGAAGAAAGAGAAGGACTAGGAGAGTCCTGTACAAATCCAAAAGTAGTAGAATCATATATCCAAGAAGAAGATCTCATCACCAAAAATTCCAGAAGCATAATATTGAAGAAAAGGCCTCAATTGGAAGACCGTAGAAGCTACAAGATAGAAGACCTCAAAGAGATCAAGAAAAAAAGGAAAGAAGGCTTGGAGAGCCTTGTTATAGAGCTTGTAGAATCATTTTCAAAAAGGTTCCTCGGAGAACTCATTGGAGAAATATACTACCAAGGAGAAAGCACCTGATAGTGAAGGACTATTGACTGGAAATTTTTCCTAATTGCAAAATCATCATCACACTTAGGATTTTGATTAGAAAACCCTCTTTTTCAAAGAAATAAATATTTCTCCAAGGTTCCTTTTACTTAATGTGTGTTTGTATGTTTGTGAAGATGTATCAAATAAATGCTAGGAATACCTTCGTGATTTACAAATAATTGTTAGCAAGGGGCATGTGTTGGTATTACTTTACTATGCTATGATATTAATTTTTCATTAAAATTAAAAGAAAATAAAATGTGATTGGCTCTCAGATGTCTATGATGTAAGTGCTCTAGTTCATTTTATATTAAAGTATTTTAGGTAGATTTTATCTTCTTTTGGTTAAGCAAATTTTAAACAAGTTTTACCTATCTTAAATCTTGCTTTGAGCATGAAAAAATATTAAAATATATCTCTAAATGTGAATCTTAAATGATGATTGAATTCATTTTATCTTGCTTTGAGTATGAAAATAAAATAAATATGCATGACTAAATTTGAAATATAGTGGCCTTTGATATGCCATCATAAATTACCCCTCTTTAATGAAATTGTAATTTTCATAAAGAGAAGTTAATTTATTGATTTAAATACAATAGCCTTGGAAATGCCATTTAAATTATCGCCCTTTAATGAAATTGTAATTTTCATAAAGGAAAGTTAATTTATCGTTTGAAAACAAAAGTGCAAAGCTTGGAATTTAATCCTCCTTTAAAATGTAAAAACATGTAAAATCTAAAATTACAAAATTCCTTTAAAAACAACTTTGAATAATTTTTGTAATTTCGAATTGGCTTCAAAATAAACTCAAAACTGCTTTAAATGAAACTTTAAAGCTTAATATTGGAATCCATGCATTTATTTTGGAGTTTTAATTTTTATTTTTATTTTTCGAAGTTAAAAAAAAACTGCAAAAGGGTGAGGTTAGAAAAAATAAAATAAAATTTGGAAAATAGACCATAATGCTGAAAATACTAACATACGAAAAACTAGTAGTGTAATGCTACCCTATCCTACAAAACAGAGATGTGAGAATTTCTGAACGAAACCTAGTCTATTTAAAGCTACATTTTCACAATCCAAAATAAACAAGGTATAATATTCTATGGAAATGGAAACAAACTCCATGATTCTAAACGTTCACTAGTGCAACCTTCACAATGCATTAAACACTACCTATTGGCCTAAAAACATGGAAGATAAAAAATAAACATTAACCCAATACATTCAAAAAACTTCTCCTCTGATCTTGCTAACAAAGTGCCAATGATTTTTTTCCATAGATTGCACCTATAATGCAATCTAATTGAAGCTCAATAGATTGCACGTGTAATGCAATCTAATTGATTTTTTTCCAGTGTAATGCTAGGAGGGCATTACACTAGAAAAAAATCATTAAATTGAAGCAAGATAACGTCTAGCACCAATTTTTTTGAGTGATGATTTTTCCCAGTTGCAAAATCATACTCATAGTCAGGGTATTAATATGAAAACCCTCTCTTGCAAAGAAATATGAAATTTCTCCAAGGTTCCTTTTAGCATAAATAAAAATGTGTGCTTGAATGCATGTAAAAATGTGTCAATTTGTATCAATTTTATGCCTAAAATACCTTAGTGATTGCAAATAAACTGTTAACAAGGGGCATGTGGTTAAGGTGATTTGCATTGCTTTATACCAATTAAAAGGGCTTGATTTCCCTTATGTGCAACTAAATTTTATCTTAGATTTTAACTGGTAAAGGAAATGCATAAAATAGTAGAGTGTTGATTCCTTTTAATCCTTAAAATAAATGTGTCCAAATAGTTTAACCTTATGGCTTTGCAAAGCAAACTATTTGGATGTGTGATTACTACAAAATCCTATTGTTAAATTTATTGAGTAGATAGAACCCTGGGATTTTGAATGTTTGATCATTCTTGAAAGAAAATAAAGTTGTAGAAAAGAAAAGAAAAAAAAGGAAATGCATAAAATAGTATAGTGTTGATTCCTTTTAATCCTTAAAATAAATGTGTCCAAATAGTTTAACCTTATGGCTTTGCAAAGCAAACTATTTGGATGTGTGATTACTACAAAATCCCATTGTTAAATTTATTGAGCAAATAGAACCCTAGGATTTTGAGTGTTTGATAATGCTTGAAAGAAAATAAAGTTGCAGAAAAGAAAAGAAGAAAAAAGAATAAAATAAAATGTTGGAGTAAAAGAACATGTGCAAAATAGATGAAATATTTGAATGTTAAATCAAAGCCAGCTGAAGCTGTATCTACACGGTCCAGGATAAACTAAGTGCAATATTCTAAGGAAAAAAAAAATGCATTAAAAGACATTAAAATGGTCCTGCATAACCCACCACTAATGTAGTCTAACACATGCAAGGAAAGATAGGCAATAAAACTAAGGACATGCATTGAAAACATCAACAAGTGCTACCATATCCATGCATAAAACACTATTAAATGAAATCAATGCATGTGGGAAAGATAAACAATAAAATATTATTCAAAAACTTTCAGTGTTTGGCATACAAAAGTGCAAAAAAATCCAGTGTTACAATAGTGTTGGGAGTCTCCTAACTCCAAAATTCTAGCCTTGGTTCATGAGTTTCATTCTTTTTTTAACCCCTTCAATAATATCCCTTCGTTTCCTTTTCTTCGATGGGTAGCCTTTCACTTCCCATTCTTTCGCTCCATGGAGACCTTTCATTTCTTTGCCCCTTTGGCTCATGATATTTTGTTATGTTTCTTTCTGTTTCCTTTATTTTTTTATTCTTTCGCTTTTTATTTTTTATCATTAGTGATGCTTGTATTAACCATATATCTAATGGCCAACTTACTTCACATGTAACCGCCAATTTAATAAAATTTGTATGCAGTCAAATTAAACCAACAATGAAGCTACCTTAAGCTTTTATTCTCTCTCTTCAACAAATGTGTTTCATGACAGGTATGTGTATAACGCCTTGATTTCATAAATACATGGCCACATGGATGTAAGGCAATTTAAATTATTATTAATATGATGTTTTTTCATGTACGCACAATGAAGAATCTTATAGCGTGTGTGAAGTGCTTAGTCAACTTATGGAAATTGAAGAAGACACAAAAGGAAATAGTTGGAAGCCAAACAAAAAGGATGAAAAGGAGAAAACTAAAAGGTTTATTTGAGA
Organism: Wollemia nobilis; assembly: GCA_028583015.1. NCBI lineage: Eukaryota > Viridiplantae > Streptophyta > Pinopsida > Araucariales > Araucariaceae > Wollemia > Wollemia nobilis. Next base: position 4,137,921 of record JAQPPZ010001313.1, on the reverse strand, counting down.
CTTTAAAAGCCCATGAAAATACAGAAATAAGGGCTAGATATTTTTGGGTGGCTGGAATTTTTTGTAAAATTGAACATTATTTTTAATGCAAATGCTTTAGAATCTTGCACTTTGTTAGCAAGACTAGAGGAGAAGTATTATGAATTTATTGAGTTAATATTTATTTTTTCTCTTCCATGCTTTTAGGCCAATAGACAATGTTTAATGCATTGTGATGGTTGCACTGTTGAACATTTAGAATCATGGAGTTTGTTTCCGTTTTTGTAGAAGATTACACCTAGTTTATTTCAGATTGTGCAAATGCAGTTTTGAATAGATTAGGTTTCATTAAAAAATTCTCACATATCTATGGATAGGGTAGCATTACATTGTTAGTTCTTTGTATGTTAGTATTTTCAGAATTTTGGTCCATTTGTAGATTTTATGTTACTTTTCTAACCTTATCCTTTTGCATTTTTTTTTAACTTTGGAAAATAAAATTAAACTATAAAAAAAAATTAAAACTCCAAAATAAATGCATGAATTCCAAGATTAAGCTTTAAAATATCATTTTATGCAATTTCAATTTCATTCTTAAGCAAAACCGAAATTACAAAATTATCCAAATTTTACATTTTTAAAGTAGTTTTGTAATTTCAAAGTTAGCATCATTTCACATTTTGAAGGTAAGATCAATTTTGAAGCTTTGCATTTTAGTTTGCAAGTAATAAATTAACTTACCTTTATGAAAATTGCAATTTCATCTAAGGGGGGTAATTTATATGGCATTTCAAAGGCTATCGTATTTAAAACGATAAATTAACTTATCTTTATGAAAATTATAATTTTATCAAAGAGGGGTAATTTATATGATATTTAAAAGGCTATTACATTTACCGAGTTATTCATGTAGATTAATTTATTTTTATGCTCAAAGCAACAGTAAATGAATCCAATTATCATTCAAACATTGTATTTCAAAAGATAGATTTAAGTCTTCTTTGTTATGCTCAAAGCAGGGTTTAATAATGCAAGATAAAACTTGTTTAAAATATTCTTAACCAAAAGAAGATAAAATCTATCTAAAATACTTCAATATAAAGTGAACTAAGTCTTTACATCATGGTCATATGAGGGCCAATCACATTTTCTTTTCCTTTAAGTTTCATGAACAATCAATAACATAACACAATAAAGTAATACCAACACAAGCCCTTTATAATAGTTATTTGCAAATCACTAAGGTATTCCTAGCACTTATTTGACACATCTTCACAAGATTACAAGCACACATCAAGTAAAATAAACCTTGGAGAAATTTCTATTTCTTTTCAAAAGAGGGTTTTCTAATCAAAATCTTAAGTGTGATGGCGATTTTGCAATTGGGTAAAATTACCACTCAACATTTTGACGCTAGAAGGAGGGCCTGAATTAAGGTATTTGCTTTGTGATCTTTCAAGTTATTCAAATTTGGAGTGCATTTATTTTTCATGTATGTGTTTCATTTGTCTGTACTGATTGATATGTCTTGCTTGGATGAAAATGTTACACAAAAAAAAATTTAAAAACATTTGAAAAAATAAATAAAAAATAAAAAATAAAAAACTTGGAACCAAATCAAGGTCATAAATGACCATGTTTTCACCATGGATGATAGACAACACATTGAAAATACCTGGAGTTCAACATAGTTTACCCATCAGTTTTGAGAGATATCTTCCTTGATTTGTTTCTAATGGGATGAGGCTCGTAGAAGAACATATTCAAGCATTCAAAAGCTATGTGATTCATTTAACAGTTTGGTATGATGATGTTGCTTGTAAAATGTTCCCTTACACCTTGGACAAGTTTGCATATGATTGGTTTAATAGTATACCTTTAGGGTCTATCACTTTTTGGGCTCAACTAGAGGTAATGTTTCTCAATCAATTTAACAAAAGGTTAGTTGACCCAATCCTCATGTATACTCCATTTGTCACTACTCGTAGAGAACCAAGTGAAACTTTGAAGTCATTCACCGAAAGGTTCCATAGGCTATACACTCAATTAGTGGTACCTTATGTCCTTCTAGAGGGAGTAGCTATCCAAGTATACCTTAATGCTCTTGACCCATTCACTTCCACATATTCATGAGGGATGCCTCAAATCACATTGTTGTCCCAAGCTTATACCCAAGCAATAGCAGTTGAATAACAGTTGAGTTTTCAAGGTTATGGTGTGGGTTTTGGATCATATAATCTTCAATTATTTAATACCTCCCTTACCCACCCAACAATTTGTGCACCACAAACTACCATTCAAAATCAACCATCGTTCTTGAGTATGAATCAATTTTAGAATACCCATTTCGATCATATTTTGAATCATGTTCCTGAGATAAATTTTAATGATTTTCACAATAATATTATTTCAGGCAAGGGAGGATTCCCAGATCTAACTAGTCTTGAAATGTGTGATAGGTCAAGACCTTCCAAAAAGTTGAATGAAATTATTCTAGTGGATGATCAAGAATGTTAGAGTTACTATGTTAGTAACTATGATTATTACCTCATTTAGGTAATATTTAAGTTTCACCTAGGTAGATAAGATTTACCACATGGTAAAAAGTAATTTCTTACTTTTTACCACTAGTAGTTACTATTACCAGTTACCTTGGTTAGTAGTCTATCTTACTGTCATTTCCCTTTGGACGACAGATAGGTTAGTTGTTAGTAGGTTAAGCGCTTTTATCTCATAGCGTGTTAGTTGTTAGCGTAGACATAGGATCTATTGTTAAATACTCTATTTTGTAACCTACTTAATCCTATAGCTATCCTATGCTATAGTTGATGACATTAATCAAACCTTAATTCTTGTCTTACCTCTTCTAACATTGGTATCATCACAGCTCGGGTGGCCTAATACGAGCTTCACTCGTTCCACCCGACCTGGACCTGGCACAGTCTTTAAGGGCCCTACTGGCCCTCAGGACCTGCATGGATCCCTAGGTGGGCTCACAGGCCCACATAATCGGGTGGCCACGAGAGAGGGCCCGTAGGCCCACGTCATCAGGTTGCCACGGGAGACGGCTCGTAGGCCTAGAAAGATCTGACAACATTCTATTGTCCGACCTGTCAGGCCTATCAGGCTGACACATGAGGGCTACCACAGGACCCAAAGTTGACCTCTATGAGAGGGTAGGAGTGCCCTCCATGGGAGGCCATGTGGCAAACCCAATCGGGAGTGCCTAAAGGGCAGGAGAATCCTCACACTCCCGGTCGAGCCCACTGACAGGGGGACAACCCTGTCAGGACTTCGTCCCACCACCGACGACCAGAAAGCGAGGGCAGGCACACCCTCCTTATCTGGCGACCAGACCAAAAATCGATGATCGGCCACCTAAGGAGGGTAGGTGTGCCCTCTCCCAGACGATGACCAAATCGACCCACCGCCCGAGAGGGTAGGAAGGCCTCTGATTTTTGACGATCGACAAGGTGACCACCGAATGGATCCAGGGTAGGAGAGCCCTAGCTCAAAATAGGTGCCACGTGGCACACACACCTAATAGACCATGCAGACCATAAGGACCCTCGTTTTCTCAGGCACAGATCTCAAGGCATTGACACAAACTTGACCTTGAGCATAGATCTTGAGGTGCTAATGTGGCACTGCCATTGGACTCGACCTGAACCAGACTCGACCTCGGGCATAGATCTTGAGGTGTTGATGTGGTATTGCCACTAGACTCGACTAAGACTGAACATGTGGCAAACAGCCATTGACCCTAGCATGCACCCCAAGGTGCTGACTGGACTAGACCAGACACGACACGTGGCAAACAACCATTGGAATTGACCTGGACTAGACACGACACATGGTGGACAGCCACTGGACTCAGACACGACACGTGGCACATGCCACCTAGACTGGACATGACACGTGGGCAACACATGGTAGATAGGACACGTGCCACCTGACACCTTGTTGTGACACTGGCATGCACAACAAAAAGCGGGGTCAAGTTGACTGCCCAAAGGCAGTCAACAGAGTAAGGGCATGTTAGGCCCTTTATACAACAAAAATGTTGTTGCGAGATGAATGTGGGATTAAATCCCATTTTTTCTTTCGCATGAAGGCTAGATAGCCTTCATATGGAAGGTCGCAACCTTCCATTGTCGTCGGGCTAGCTAGCCCGACTGGCAACTGCGGCCACGTTAAGCCGCTGCCCACTAGACCCAGGTTCGAGTCCCGGCGGGGACAAAAGGTAAAAAAAAAAATTTAATTTTTTTTTTTCATTATTTAAATTTAAAGTTTTTATTATATTTTTTTTAATAATTAAAATATAAATTATGTTTAAAAAAAAAAAAATTGATTTTTTTTATTATATAAAACATAATTTTATTTTTATTATTATTTAGATTATATGATTTAACTTTTTATTTAAATTTTGCAAATTAAAGAAAAAAGAAAAGAAAACAAAGTTTTTTTTGCAAATTCAAAATATAAAGAGTGTTTTTGTTTTCTCCACAAAGGGAGATATAAGACAAGGAAGAGCACCTATCTTTTTGCAAATTAGAAAAACCTTAAAACTCTTCTCAAACCTTGTTAATTTAGCATACAAGAAAGGATCACACTTGATTTTTTATTGCAAATTAGACAACAAGGAGACTGAAATTTTTGTAAGAATCAAAGTTCAAAGAGTGCATTTGTTTTCTCCAAGGAGATATAAGACATAAAATTGCACATTCTTTTTTTTGCAAACTTGAGAAGAACTTGTAACCTTGGGTCCATAAAAACTAAGTCATGTGTCGACTAGTTTTGGAAGCCTTTCAAACATGGGTCGTGTGTCGACTTGTCTTGGAAGGAGTGCTCGAATTGTTAATTTTGCAACATAGAGGGGGGAAGACAACTTTGTACTTCTTTTGCAAAATTGTAAAACAAAGTAGGAGACATAAAAATATCAATTTTTGCACAACACAAATACACATTTTGTTGCAAACATTAAAAAGGTGCATTTTCAATTTTACCCGACACATTGATTGGAAAATTAGGTGCATTTTCGGTTGCATCCGAAACCTAGGTGATAAGAATTTTATGGGAATTCTTGTTTGATTATTGCATTATTTCTTTTGCAATTATAAGTCATAGAATCAAGAATACACTAAAACCCAAAATTTCACAAATTTATGTAAATCCTTGCACAAATTTAAAGCCAAAATTACTTGATATTCTCTCCTAAATCATCATAACCCCTAATTCACTCTTATTTGTTTGGCTTAATTTCCTCCAACTTCTCATCCTTCTGAAGGGTGTTAAGGTAGGTGCCATTAAATATCTGTTTCAGTGAATTATATTTTGGTACTCTTTTAGGGTAATCAAAATAAAGAACAAGTTTTTTGAAAATAAGGAACCTTAAAAGTTGCAATCCTTTGCACTAAGGGGGGATAATTCCTTTCTTACTTCAAACATATATTTTGATAAGAGGGAAATAAAACTTGTAAATGCAATCAGAAAATTCCAAGTCATCAACATTAAACCTTTTCTTTTAGACTTCATAGTAGCAAACATGCTTGAAGTACTTACAATAAGAAAGGACAAATTGGTGAACTTTTTTGATCAAATTACCTAGAAAGCATAGTTTTGCACCAATTGTAAAAATGACAACCAAGACACCATTCAGTGTTGGTTTCAAAACAAGCAAAACTAAAATGGCAAAGGCACAACACAGAAGCCATATTTCTTGTGAAGTGTCTCATTTTGATTCTGTTTCTGGTTCAAATATAGCACAAGGAGTGCTAAATTGCTAAAACAATTTTGTAGAGGGAAAACACGTGTCCCTTGGGCAAAAGCACCATTTTCTCTCACTCTTATTTTAGGCTTCATAAATAGCATAAGTATTTTGTTTGAAGACCTTGCAATAAGGGGTGTTTGTACCTCTTTTAGGCTTCATAAATAACAAATTCTAGGTGTTTGAAGTACTTGTAACAAGAGGAGCGATTTTTTGTGGTGTACAATTGTCTAGGAGGCAATATTTGTAAAATCCTTCACAACACTCTTGTGTTGCACACTTTTTGCAATTGAGGGGGGATATAAATTTCTTTTCTTCACAATTTTTGTAAAAATGGAAGATGGCTTATAAGGGTGCATTTTCAGCTTTGACCGACACCTTAGTCACACTTCTTTCAGAAATTAATTACACTATGTTTTGCAATGAGAAGTGGGGAACTTATAAAGGTGCATTTTCGACAGTGACCGACACCTTAGCTACCTTATCTTTTGCAAATTCATATTGTAAATGAATTAACCTTGTATGAAGTGATCTATTCTACTACACCTAACGATTGCAGTGGCTGGTTACCCATGCAATTCAGTTGGATGATGTGATTACCATAAGGACATTTGTTGGCGTGAAGACAAAGTGAGGAATGACCCACTTTTTGCTTAGGAGTAGCCAGTGTACTGTGACAGAGCAAAGAACCAGCAGATCAACATCTTCTTCACTGTATTGGGGCAGTTATATACTTTACCCAAATATTTTTGTATAGAGGGATATGTATGTATTACCCAAATAATGAAATAAGGGGGGATGTTAGAGTTACTATGTTAGTAACTATGATTATTACCTCATTTAGGTAATATTTAAGTTTCACCTAGGTAGATAAGATTTACCACATGGTAAAAAGTAATTTCTTACTTTTTACCACTAGTAGTTACTATTACCAGTTACCTTGGTTAGTAGTCTATCTTACCATCATTTCCCTTTGGACAACAGATAGGTTAGTTGTTAGTAGGTTAAGCGCTTTTATCTCATAGTGTGTTAGTTGTTAGTGTAGACATAGGATCTATTGTTAAATACTCTATTTTGTAACCTACTTAATCCTATAGCTATCCTATGCTATAGTTGCTGAAATTAATCAAATCTTAATTCTTTTCTTACCTCTTCTAACAAAGAAAGCCAACATGAGCCGAGTTGTGACAAGTTAGAAATAAAAGTATTAGATTCCTTATTCACAAAGGATGATTGGGATAATCATAGAAAGATGAATGTAAAAACTGATCCCATTGTAGAAACCCTTGACCCACCGAAATATAAATCCAAGGAATATGGATTTTTTGAAATTGAGGAGCATGAATCTGAAGAAGATGAATTTTCTGAGATTAAGGCGGATAAAGGTGAAAAATAATTGATAGATGAATCTGAAGATCATGCCAAAGATACAATAGAGTTTCATCCCATGGATTTAGATGACAAATTTTATAATGGTTGGGGAAGATCTAAAGAATCATTGGGTTTTCACATCTCTATTGATGAAATATCTATTGATATGCAGGATGTTGAAAACACTATTTCACATGAAGATCTTGTAATTCCTGTACAATCATAAAATGGCATGCCACTTGCAAAAATAGAGAAGGTTCCAAAGTTCGATCATGTTGAATATGAGTTTATTGAAGACCTCATTGAAATAGAAAAGGAAGAAATGGATTGCCTTGGAGATTCAAATAAAGAAATATCATTGGTGGTTAACAAGGAATTTGAACCAACTCCTACTCATCCAAATGATAAAAATATTGCTTCGATTGAAACAACTCAAATAGTTGATCAGGAAGATGTGTTATTTTTAATTTTTTATTATTTGTGGAAAACATCCCAAAAGGGATGCCACTTTCGGGTAAGACCCAAGGAGGCAGGGGTATCCATTCCACCAAAAATGTGCAAGACTCGAACCTGGCCTACCACCTTTGACATACTCAAAGAGCAAACAAACACACAAAACCAATTTAAAAATAAGTAAATAACAACAAAAATAATAAAATAAAATAAAAAATATGCTCCTTGAGTGTGTCAAAAACAAAAGCACAACCAAACATGCACAATAAGATAAAATAAACCACAACACGAACCACATAGAAAAACACAAGAACCACATAACAAAACACAAACAAGACAAAAACAATAGAACACTACAAAGACATAACCCCCCAAAAAAAACATGAAAAATAAAGACAACCAAAACCTAAAAAATAAATAAAATACAAATACAAATAAAAATAAAAAACAACCAACATTAGACAATAAATAAAAACAAAAAACATATAAAACACTCACACATAAAAACACGAACTAACACAAACAAAGAGAAACCCAAGAACAAGAACAAAAAAAACACAAGAACAATAAAAAAAAACATATTTAAAAAAAAACATAAAACAACAAAACAACAAGAACATCAAAAAACAACACAAAGAACACAAAAGTAAAACAAAACAAAAGAACCCACCCACCTTAAAAAAAAAAACAAAACAAAACAAAAAAAATTGAACATAACAATGACCTATCTAGACCAGAAGACTATTAAGGCAAGAATCAACAAAGGAAACAAAATAAAGAAGGGAACTAAAAAAAACTGAATGAACCAAAGAGAAGCAAAAAAAAAAAAAAGCAAGGAGAAACTAGGTACCTTCAAAACTGGAGCCATCCAAAGAAATGATAGAAAGAAGAGCTTTCCTAATTTGAGAAGCCCACCATCTAGGAGGGTGGCCATAACAAGTAAGATCACCTTTGTCCAAAGCCCAATTAGCCAAAGCATCATCGCTTTTGTTTTGATCTTTGACCACATGATTGTAATCAACTTTCAAAAATCCCATCTGGATTAACTGAATCTTCTCAATAATTATTTTTATTCTCCAATCCACCTTATTATTCTTAGAAGGAGTCTTCAAGATATTAATCATAAGTTGAGAGTTAGACTCAAATAATACCTTTTCCCATCCAACCTTAGTAGCCTCCTGAAGGCCTCTGAGGATACCATACCCCTTAGCAAGGTTATTATAAATAATATCCAAATTCTTAGCAAAAGTAAAAACCAGGGAGCCATATGAAAGTCTACCAATTCCTCCCACACTTGATTTTCCAGGGTTCCCTCTAGAGGCTCCATCAGTATTGACTTTTCCAAAATCCTTAGGAGGAGGTTGCCAATTTCTTGTCCTATCCATCTTACTAATACTCACATTCTCTTTAAGTTGGTTGCCCTTAGAAGATTTAATCTTCAATATTTGCATCACTTGATCCCATATTTGGTGGGAATTTTGGGGGTGATTAAGGAGTTGATGGACTGATTCAACTAAGTTGGCTATGGTCTTTTGCCAAATATAGTGAATATCATTCCTATCTTGATTAAAAATTTGGTTGTTCCTTTCATTCCAAATATTCCAAAGAATAATGGTAGAACCCATCCAAACTAACTACCTAATAAAATGATCAACACCCTCTTGATTAGGCCAATCCCTCCAAAGTTGTTCAAAAGTAAAAAAATTGGACCACTGTAATCCAAGTAAAGTGGCCATTCTCCTCCATAGCTTAGAGGCTAAAGTACACTCAATAAAAATATGGTTGAGATTTTCTACATTCTTTTCACACATTTCACATCTAAAAGGGCCATGAAAACCATGCTTCATAAGTTGCTCACCAGTAAGCACCCTACGATGCAATAAAACCAATTAAAGAACCTCACCTTAGGAAAAATATTTTGAGCCCACAATCAAGAAAAGATGTTAGAAGAATGGTTGGGATTATTATGGCATAAGGTCAAATAACCTTGAGCAACCGAATAATCACCCTTAGTAGTGTTTTTCCAACCAAAACAATATTTTTCATGGGACCAAGAGAGGGATCTCATATGAAGGATACCTTGGATATCTTGTCTTTGTCTTTCTAGGATTTGAATAGGCCAATCCTCAATAGGGATCCAATATCTACCAACCTTTGAATTACCAGTATGGTATCGATAGTAATTAGCCACCTTTATCCAATTAGCTCGGTGAAGCTCCTCCATCCAAGGCCTCCAATTAGGAAACTAAGTTATCAAAGGCTTGTGACCATCCCAAGAATCTATCCAAAAATTTACCTGTTGACCATTATGAATGACTCAAAATAATTTTTTCTTTATCAAATCCTCACCAGTCGTAAAAACTACTAAAATTGGAGAACCTTTGGTAGGAAGTTGATAAAGCCCTGCCCTTCCAAATTTAAATTCAAAGAAGAGATGCCTTCTATAGCTCTCATGTTGGTTAGACTATTTGGCATCCCTATTGAATTTTGGAATCCTACTATTTTTTCTTCATTTGGAAACTCCTTAGGAACTTTTATGATGACTGCTGATTGTACTCAAAATTTTGAACATATTATTTATGCTCGAATTTGTGTTTTAATGGATTTTGACAAACCCCTACCTAAAAAGATCACATTACAATTTGGGGAAGACACTTGGGAGCAAGTAGTGGACTATGATAACATTCCTTTTCGTTGTAGAATTTTCCATGAATATGGTCATTTGGCCAGTGCTTGCCCAAATAAAATTCATAAAGAAGATATAAACTCAACAGGTTTCCAAATACCTAAGAAGAAGAACACTAAAAAAAAAATAGTTATGAAGGATCAATCAAAGTCATCTACTAATATGTTTGAAATCATTTCCACAAATGATGTCCCAAGTGACGAAGAGGAAATAATGGAAACTGGAATCTTAGAAACACAATTTAATTATGAAGGGAAGAACTCAGAGACAAACCAACAGATCAAAGGTTTTCAACAGAAAAAAAGGGAGAAAATTTACACAAGAAAAACAATCTTTCAAATGTCAAAACTTCAAATAATGCAGGTCCCAATATAGACTCTGTTGAACCATCTAGTAAAATTTTGGCTGTGTACGATCATTCTTCAAGGTTAGAAGTGTTGAGTAAGGTGCAGTGACAGTATTGTCATTGTTGTCAACACAGTCAGATAGATCAATTGATGCAATGGACAGGAGTTTAGAGGTTACTCAGAGTATGTATAGTGATGTTAAATGCTTATGAGGATGTTTACCCACATTTTTGCATATTTTCCAAGAAGACCGAAGTGGCCCATATGCTAAAGATCAAAGAAAAAGCAAAACAATGCAAGGAGAAAAAAGTGTCACGATATCGCGACATGTATTTTTGCGGTCCAAAGCAAAGAGAAAATGCAAGGAGAAAAAGTGTCACGATATCATGACAGGTTGCATTTTCACAGTCCAAAGCAAAGAGAAAATGCAAGGAGAAAAGTGTCACGATATCGCGACATGTTGCATTTTAGCGACCGAAAGAGCAAAGAGAAAAAAGTGTCACGATATCGTGACATGTATTTTGAGGCCCTTCATTTCCTTTTATCCACATGGGCATGCGTCTACTTATTTCCATGTGTAACGACCATCTTAAATGATTTCAAATCATTAAATATTCCTTATGGGTCCACGTCACTATGCAGTCTCCAGTTTCACCATCCTGGTGTTCATCACTAATATCAGACGCACTGTCAACTACTTTGTTCCTTTGGCAAAAATGCAGAAGAGATGCCTTCATCACTAATATCAGGCATTCATGAAAAGCCCTACCCTTCCAAAAAACCAAGGAACCCCTTGAAAAGTTTTCTCTTTATCTTCATTATTAGCAAATAAAACAAGAAAATAACCATTTGGATAAATAGATATTTGTAACTCACCTTTAGTTTTCCAACTTTTTGCAGCCCAAACTTTGAAAGCAGATAGACTCAAATGAAAACCCACAAACCAATAAATTAGTCCTATTTTTTCCAAATCTTCAATGCCAGTCTGAATGTTACCCATATCAAGCTTAACAATAGGAGTTCCATCAACTGCTTTAAGACATCCTGACTCCGTTTTCCTTGGATCAATCTTTGGCATTCTTAGAGGTTTATGGGAAGCCCTAAGATTGATATTAACATTGGGTTGAGGCTATCCACCATGAAGGTGAAAGCATTTCTATGGAAGCACTGGCGTACCGGGTGCGATGCAAACAAAAGCAGATGTATTACAAAAATGCTAAGTCCTCCAAAGATGCGAAGAACTTAAAGTGCATGAAAAGGGAAAACAAACGAAATGAAACAAGATTTAAAGCAAAAGAAAATGTGTAGCCTCTTTTATTAATATTGCTTGATATCAGGTTACAATACATCTCCCCCCATTTTCATGGGCTAAGAGCGTTCGATACAATTTTGTTACACCAACGGACGGTACGCTTCCCTTCAGGATCTTCCACGTGCCCACATTCGAAATGGGCAAGCCAAATGTCACCGTCACTTGCATGCATGCATCTATCATTCCTTGCTGCCCCTCCGATGTCGATATACTATGTATAGAGAAACATCAAATGATTAATAGCACATGCAGATGGAGGGAAACATGCAATCCCCAAGGCCTCCGATTAATGCATACATGAAATAATTAAAACAGTGATCAAAACTTTTCAGAATGAAATGAAATTTGGATAAAAGCATGTAAACATCATCAAGGACACATCGCAAAAAGAATAGTTGAGAAATATGTTGTATATTTCTAATCGCTCCGGGGTGGGATGATTAGGACTGTCATAAAATGTACAAAAGCAACCTTCCAAATGTCCCCTCTAGGGGCCTTCAAAACACCTGAAAACTTGGGGTTAGGCAAAATGGGGCATTTTGAGACGACCCAAAAGGTCGGATTTTGCAGATTTTGCCCATATTTCCCTATATCTGAAAGCACTCCCTGTAGGTTAGTAAAAGCATTAAACCATGAAAACATATTTAAAAAAAGTTAGAATGCATTGAAATTTGAACCGCAACATATATGAAACACACAAAACATGATGCAAAATAAACAATGAAGAAATATACTATAGCTTTCTAATCACTTCGGGGTGGGACGATTAGGACTGCAACAGTGCAGGGGGCACCTGGGGGTTGGACGATCGTCGTTTGGGGCTTGGTTTTGATACCAATCCACTTGGGATGGGTCCAAAACCTCCTAGGGGGTTGTGTCAAAAAATTGGGTGTGGGATTGTGGCCAATTGTTCAGGTTTTGGGTCTGAATTGTGCTCCTAATGTTCACCCAATAACCTCCCTTCCAAAAGAGATATCAAGGATGTAGGAAGCACAATGAGGGTGAGGGTATAATTCGGCAGCACTCCATTGCTCCAAATGCTCCTACTCCATTTTTTTCTTGGGGTGAGAAGACTCACAATTTTATAGACCTAAGGGTCTCCTTTGAATGTGCATGCAGGGGCACCACTTGGCCATCATACCTTCCCAGGGGAGATAAGATTCCTCCCTGATTAAGGGCTCCATGACTACCTCTATGACTGCCTCTTTGAACTCAAAAATGCTCACTCGCACTCCCATGCAGTGAAGGTTGAGTTGAGTGGTAGATCTAGGCTACCATTTGTCAAGGTTTGACCTTTTGCTCATAAAACTTGCTATTTTCCCCACCCTAGTCCGATTGCTGCTAATCATCCCGGGGTGGGGCGAATAGCAATATAATCATCCCAGGGTGGAACGAATATGGAGCATAGTGCTTGAAAGGTTCCAAATTGACCTCTGACCTTCCAAAATTGCTTTGGGAGTGGTTAGGACCACTGTTTAACCTCTGAAGGTTGCCTTAGGGGCTATGTATGCCAATTCGGTCAGTGCTTGTCATCACATAATCGGATTGGTGCTATTTTGGTGTCTATAGATGCCCCTTTTTCGGATGCGTTGTACGTGGCACAGTGTTGAGAAAAAATAGATAACCAAAGCACTTAATGATTAGGGTTTCTCAGTAACCTAACCAAATTTTGATTCCCCAAGTATGGAAATGGCACACATTATTTAATCCTTGCTTCTAACGAGCTAAGGAGCTTAACTCAAGTGTTAACCTTTTTCGGTGAGGTGTTACTTGATCTTGGACATTGTTCAGTAATGAATAGGCAAAGGGCACAACCTTTTATCTATGGGAACCTTGAGTTCATGATTCTAGAATGTCAAGTGTTTTATTAGCTTGTGATTATTGCTTGTTTGCTGCCCCAAGCAGAAGCATGATTATCTTTGTCAATGATTCTTTGAATGCATGCCATTTCCTTTATTGGGTGTGTATTTGTTGATTGATGACTAAGTGTGACTACCCCCTCAAGCGACGAATCGATGAGGGAATGACCGACATGAGAAAAGCAATGAGTTGCTTGACCCAAGATGACTTTTTTAAGGGTGCCTTCAGTTGTTTTTCGTTGAACGCTTACGTAGTTTACCAACAATCAGACTTATTTTTGGTGGGTTTTGACCCTTTTTATGATGCCTATTGGGGTTGAAATTGTCGAAAATCCATCCTCCCATGGAGCGGTCCAGCTATGGTAGCCTTATTAGGGAGTAGGATAGTGATAATTTGTGATCTCGACATTGGTTTTGTATGCCAATAATGTCAAGTGTAAAGGCACTTTTGTTTGGCATATTTATGTTGTTTTTGGGTGGGTTTTGACCCTTTTTATGATGCCTATTGGGGTTGAAATTGTCAAAAATCCATCCTTCCGTGGAGCGGTCCAGCTATGGTAGCCTTCTTAGGGAGTATTATAGTGATAATTTGTGACCCCAACGTTAGTTTTTCATGCCAATAATTTCAGGTGCAAGGGCACCTTTATTTGGCTATTTTATTATTGTTTTTTGGTGCCTGTTTGGATGCAGTTTGTTTTTGTTTTTAATTTTTTTTTTTGTAATCATCCCTGGCTGGGACGAATACCATTTTGGTAATCATCCCAGGGTGGTACGAGCACCAACTAGGGTGCTTATCCTAGGGTGGGACGATTACAGGCCTAATAGCCTATAAAAGGGGCAAAACTAGGTTTTGGGCTCATTTGCAACATTTTTTTCTTGGTGTTTTGGAGCTATGAGGAGGAGTTCGAGTTTGCATAGCGGAGATCTACCAAATTATCACTGACACCATGAGTGCAAAGACCGGATCTTCGAGTGGTGGAGCCGAGGCGAGAACGGTAGGTGCTCCTTCTCTTTATTGTGTTTTCTTTTGTCCAAGTACAATTAAAATCGTAGTTTGTTTTTATTGAATTTTTTACTTAGAAATGCTTGTTGTGGTATTTTGTTTTGTTTTAATAGTAAGGTTAAAAACCCTAGTATTAAAATTTTTGTAGTTTTATTTTGTTTTTTTTCGTTTAGACTAAGATTAAAAACCCTAGTTTAAAAGTTGTATTTTTTGTGTTGTTTATTTGATTTTTTGAATGTTTTTTTTTTTTTTGTTTAGTATTTGTGTTCGGACTAAGGTTAAAACCCTAGTTTAAAATTTGTTTTTTGTATTTTTTTTTTCGTTTAGACTAATGTTAGGCCCTAGTTAATTTTTGTTTTGTTTTTTTTTGTTTTTCATTTAGACTAATGTTAAGCCCTAGTTAATTTTTGTTTTAAAACCCTAGTTTTAAATTTTTTTTGTATTTTTTGTTTTTCGTTTAGACTAATGTTAAGCCCTAGTTAATTTTTGTTTTGTTTTTTTGTTTTTGTTTGTATACATTGTTGTACATTCATTTTATTGTTGTATAGTTTTTTTTGTTATGTTTTAATGTTTTTGTGTTGTTTTTTTTTTTCAGGTTGTGAAGAGTCGGTACCGTCAGTCGATGGTATTTTTGGATGCACGGGATGCGATGACTATGGTGGATTGGGATTGGCTTGATGCCCTTGGGCTCAAGCAAGTGAAGAATTTGGAGCCTATGGTGGGGGATCAGGCATATCTAACTACCCTGATCAATTTTTGGGATCCTTGCACCAACACATTTCATCTCCTAACAAGGGAGATGACAGTGAATCTGGAGGACAAGTATCAGATTCTATGAATTCCGATAGACCGACTGCCCATTCGGATGACTCCTCGTGATCAGCAAACGACGGTGCTAATATGGTGCTTTGTGCATGAAGTAGATATGGGGGTGGATATGACGATGGAGACGGCATAGGGGGACTACTTGATTGGAAAAATTCTAGTGTGGTGGTGGTTGGAGAAGGACATGTTAGGGTGAGACATGCTCTGATGATGACCCTCATCTCTAACATGCTGCTTCCTGACTCCTTAGGTGTGAGGTTCCCTTGGAACCTGCTTGAGGTAGTTTTCAGACTGGTGGAGTGCCCGAAAATAGAGCCACTTATTATGAGGTGGGGTCAAACACTATTGGCATAGCTGTATGATGAGTTGTACGAGGTTTGTTGTCAAAGGCGAAAGGGGATCCAGTGCAACTATCTCTTATAGTGCTGGGGGTGTCAGCACATAGCTATGGAGCGATCCCAGGGGTTTCCTTGGACCACTCGGGGTGTGATGGTGGATAGGGAGATTGGATATGCTACTCTATGGTGGAGGTTAGAGGAGCAGGGGCAGAGTCGGTAGTGGGTAGGTGTCTTAGGGCACTATACTGATGCCTTCTCTCATCTTGCTCTAGGGGAGGTGTTCTAGCAGCCATATCGAGAATGTACAACCTGGCCTAAGGTTGGAGAGTGGCTTCGACGGGTGCACAAGGGGAGATTGTTGATATGGTAACATGGGATAGATTAGGAGTACTTCTCATATTTTTGGGTGACTCGATAGTTTGGGGTGCGCCAAGGATTTCCTGGTGATCCCTTGACCTATCGATGTCAGGGCGATGAGAGGACTCTATCCTGGACGATTATTGAGCCACTGGGTAAGGAGTCTGATGCAGTGATTGATGTTCCTGACATGGATGATGTTGGGGCAACTGTAGAGTATGACCAGTGGTGGACGATGCTACGATGGTGGGGTGAGGGGCCTCTAGGAGGTCCGGATGTGGTAGCAGTAGGCATTGGGGGTGCAGAGGCATCGGGGGAGGGTTGGGGGGCTCCGCTTGATGATGCAAATATGGTGGAAGTTGATGACTTGAATGGGGATGATTTAGGGGTTCTAAAGCAATCGGATACATAGGATGTCCTAGAGTAGTAGGTGTTGGAACAAGATGCCATCCTAGAGATGCCCATGCCTCAAGCAGTCCTAGGGGATATGGAGGCTAGATTTTGTGTTGAGATAGCATGTTTGGAGGACCTACTACAAATATGGGACGAGGAGCACAATGTCAAGAGGGATCACCTGTGGGTGTAGTTGGTGTAGCGGGATGACGTATTGGATGCATATCGTCGGTGGGATGTGGAGTGGGGTCGATGCCAGGTGGAGTTGGATGCAGATATTATCTACCTCGGTGGACAGTCACCTAAGCTCACTAAAGGTGGATCGTCACACCGTACGAGAGGTAGTGAGACTGAGTAGTCATCATCCTCTCATCGTAGGTGGTTGGGTGAGGGTAGTGCTAGTGGGCATGATGCGAGGGCTGGTAGCAGTTGCCCTGAGAGGTCCCATAGGATCCACACCACTAGGGGTAGTTCTAGTCACACCGATCCTACATGATCATGGTGGTCGACTCCCTAGGCTTGGGGTTTTTGAGTTTTTGATTTTTTTGTGAGGTCAGAGGACCGATTTATTGTAGCCTGCAGGCATTCTGACTCGATATATACATCATTTTTTTATGGATTATTGACTTTTTTATGGTTTATTATTCTTTTATGCACCTTTATTTATGTTTATGTATGCATATGTAGTTATGACTACGGATGATTTTAGCTATATTTTATGGATGTATGCATATGGAATGGATGGAATGATTTGTTGGTATGTAGGTGGTGGCACCATAGACTGTACAGGATTTACTGGTTTTTTGTACTATGTGATTGCTTTGTGAGATGACTTTGTATTTGTAATTTTGTTTTGTTATTTTTGATGGTGATAATGAAATGTACGACAATTGTTTCTTAAAATGTAGTAAAGGTTTTTTTAAGACTCAGCTACTTTAACTAACTAATCAATACTGTACATTATCTTACAAGACTTTCGAACAAGGTATGAATTAGACTTGAGATTGACCAAGTTATTTCACATCCCTGTGTGTGCGATTGAGTTCATTTATGTGGTATTTGTAAGGATACCGCTAGTTCCAGGTAGGCTATCCACCAAACCCGTACTAAGGATCACCTAATTAGCTCCACTAATTCCTTTGTTGTATTTAGTAATATTAATCCATGAGAAAATCTAAGGTACCATGAGCTAGCTCATCCACATGCAAACATTGGTCTACTCACACGCAAAGCTAATGTGATAGACATATCGTCATGCGTTTAGGATACCGCCATTTCTAGGTAGGTTGTCCACCAAACCTATAATGAGGATCACCTAAATAGTTTTTCAAATGCTGAGAATTCCATGGATTCAAACTTAGGTGTCTTTCAGTTGGTCAACTTGTTGGGATACTTGCTCTGATACATAGTGATTAAAATCACTGTTTATTTTTCTCTTTTATTTTTTTTCTTGAGCAAGGGGTTTGAGTAGTGGTGATAACCACTATTATTATTTTATGGTTGCATTTTGAGGATTTAGATTTGGCATTTTGATTTCCAAGTTGAGCTTGTGGGTTTTGGCTTGTGAATGGCATTGATCCTTTTGGCCTTGGAGATGACTACCCATCCTTTTCAGGGACATGTAGTATGAATCCTTACGACGTTGAGAGTCAAAGGTGGTTGGGAATTTTTCTTTGGAATGGCATTGATATTTTAGGCCTTGGGGATGACTACCCATCCTTTTTAGGGGCATGTAGTATGAATCCTTATGGCTTAGGGGACAAAAGGTGTTTTGGGATTTTTGATAGATAACTTTTGGAATTTTTCTTGTGAATGGTATTGATCCTTTGAGTCCTTGGGGATGACTACCCATCCTTCTTAGGGATGTGTAGTACAAATCCTTATGAATTTAGGGACTAAAGGTGTTTGGAATTTTTGATAGTGGTGAAAAATACTATTTATTATGGGGAATTGGATGGGGAAGAGCTTGTCCTTTTGTCAATTCTCAACATTCTTGAACCATTCACACAGGGGGATGAGCAGGATAACCTTTCCCCTATGGTAACCTAGACTGCTTTGTAGGTTTCTCTTGCATTCACATAACTTGGGTGTTTTTATGTGTTTTAAGATTGTGTTGGGATGTGATGTAACAAGGTGTGATCCAAGTAAAACTCTACCTTGTAAAAATCGGTCTGACTTTATACAACATTTGACCAGAAATCTAAAGACAGTTGAATGACGAAAAACCCTAAAGACATTAGCAGACAACTGACTATGATATGGTGAAAATGCAAAGGGTGTTATTTTTTATGAATCTTTTTACAAAATGGACTGAATTTGGAAAAATTATGGAATTGCCGAGTAATTACAGTCTATGGTGCTTTTGACATGTATGACCAGCAAATATGCAATGTATGTATGCGATGCCTAATGCAGTTTTCATTTCGTTTTTGTATTTTGATTGCTAAGAATATGCATGCAAGTGAGATGTAATTTTTATGTTATTTTTTATTATCTTTTATTTTTTGTGTATTTGTTTTTGACCAAGCGATTGTGGGAACCCTTGGAGCTTTTGGTTTGACAAAAGGGTTTATGGATACCTTTGGGGCGTTTTAGGTTGACCAAGCGATTGTGGGAATCCTTGGAGCTTTTGGTTTGACCAAAGGGATGATGGATACCTTTGGGGTGTTTTGGATGACCAAATGATGGCGAGAACCCTTGGAGATTTTGGTTTGACCAAAGGGATTATAGAGACCTTTGGGGCATTTTGGGTTGACCAAGCGATTATAGGAATCCTTGGGGCTTTTGGGTTGACAAAGGGATTATAGATACCTTTGGGGTGTTTTAGGTTGACCAAGCGATTACGGGAATCCTTGGGGATTTTTGTTTAACCAAAGATATTGTAGATACTTTTGGGGCATTTTGGGGTTTGACCAAGCGATAGTTGGAATCCTTGGAGCTTTTGGTTTGACCAAAGAGATTATAGATACCTTTGGGGAATTTTTGGGGTTGACCAAGTGATTGCTGGAATCCTTGGAGCTTTTTAGGCTAACCAAGCGATTACGAGAATCCTTGGAGCTTTTTAGGTTGACCAAGTGATTGCGGGAACCCTTTGAGCTTTTGGTTTGACCAAAGGGATTGTAGATACCTTTGGGGCATTTTGGGGGTTGACCAAGCGATAGCTGGAATCCTTGGAGATTTTGGTTTGACCAAAGGGATTATAGATACCTTTGGGGCATTTTTAGGGTTGACCAAGTGATAGTTGGAATCCTTAGAGATTTTTAGGTTGACCAAGCGATTACGAGAATCCTTGGAGCTTTTTAGGTTGACCAAGTGATTGCAGGAATCCTTGGAGCTTTTGGGGTGGGCTATGGCTCTTTTAAATGTGGAATGGACTCAAATGACTGATGTTCAAGGGTTCTGGTTCCTTGATTCCATCAAGAGAGGTGAGCCGGTATGTTCCAGGTCCTATTTTACTATCGATTACATAATGACCTAACAAGTTTACCATGAACTTGTCCCTAAGATGGGGTGGCAAGTTAGAATTTTGTTGGTTCTCTTTTAAGACTAGGTCACCAACCTGAAAGTCCCTATGGTGAACTTTCATGTTGTATGCTTTATTAAGTCACTCTTGGTAGATACGTAAATTCTTGAGAGCATTGACATGTCATTCGTTGAGCAACATAATCTTGTCTAACCGGGCCTGCCGTGCAGTGTCATCATCAATGAACTCTTGAATTGCTATGCACAGGGAAGGTATTTCCAACTTGAGAGGCATGACTACCTCGGAGCCATACACCAGTGAAAATGGAGTTGCCCTAGTGGGCATCCGAATGCTAGTGCGATAATCCCAAAGAGCAAGTGGTATTTGAATGTGTCAATCCTTATGACTATCTACGACTATATTTTTAAGGATGGCAACTAGCATTTTGTTTGACGCCTCTGCTTGCCCATTTGCCTACGGATAATAAGGTGTCGAAAAACTATGCTAGATTTTGTACTTTGTGGTAAAAGAATGCACGTATTTGTTCTTAAATGACGTCCCATTATCCGAGATGATATTGGATTGAATACCAAAATGACATATGATGTTATGTGAAATAAAGTCCGCAATGCGAGGTCCAGTCGTAGAGGTAAGCGGAATTGCTTCCACCCACTTGGTGAAGTACTCTGTGGCCATTATGATGAACGTGTGATGGCCTGATGACGTAGGGGATAATTTTTTGATTAGATCTAAAGCCCCATTGCAAAAATGGCCAAGCCGATTGGATCGGTTGCAAGGCCTGAGAAGGCATGTGCATCAAGTTAGCATGGTGTTGACACTTCACGCACTTCCTCACATACACACAATAGTCTCACTCTAACTATGGCCAATAATAGCCCATGCGAAGGATGCACTTTACGATGGCCATACCATTGAAGTGGCCATCACATGTACCATCATGCGCTTGGGTGATCACCCAAGTGGACTCCTGCTAGTCCAAGCAACAGAGGATGATTCCTTCATAGCTTTGACGGTACAAAATATCTCCTAGCAAGACATGTTTTGCCGCTTTCTATTTGAATGATATTTTTGTGGCATGAGATAATACAAGTGGGAGGCTACCTAACTTGAGGTAGTCTCTTATGGGTGTGTACCAATCTTGCAGATAAGAAACCTTGATGGTATGAATGACCAATCCCTCTTGAAGTTCATCCCTAGCAAAAGTTGAGTGGGAAAGAACTTGTAATAATAGCATTGTGTTGCTATTAAGAGGGGTTGGGGAGAACAAGGACCCCCAGTTGGCATGATTTAGATTATCGTGGATTCAAGAGAACTTATCCTGAGATGGTTCAATCTAGATCAGGTGGATTCCTGGCATTAGGTCAAAGCTTGCATGCTCCATCGTGGATTGTGATAATGTTTTGACTTGAACGGTTGTCATATCCCCAGAAATGTCTTGCGGGATTAGTGACCCCAAGGAGGCCATAGTGTCCTCAAAATGATTCGATGATCGAGGGAGTGCCTCGATGTCATACCATTCAAGATTTTCTAGGAATTTATCCACAAGGGATTTGTAGGCCTGCAGAACTGGGCATTTACATTGGAATACCCCTTTCACTTGGTTGACAATTAATAGTGAATCACCAAAGATGTTCAAGCATTTGATGTTCATGGTGATGGCTTTATGAAGACCTATGAGCAAGGATTCATATTTGGCATTGTTATTTGTGCACAAGAAATCAAGTTTAAATTATAGAGGTATTAGAGCCCCTTGTGGTGTGAAGAATATGATTCCCACACCACCCCCTTGCTCACATTTAGAACCATAAAAAAATAGGGTTATGTTTGCCTATGACTCAGGCTCATCAGAATCTGGCAATTCTAAGACATGGAAGACTCCATCATCAGGTAGCTCTACGATCAGAGGCTGATCATCTTTGAGAGGAGCCTCTGCTAGTTGATTGGTGATGACTTGACCTTTGATGGACTTTTGTCTAATGAATTCGATGTCAAACTCCATCAACAACATGATCCATTTTGTCGTGCGGCTACTATGATAAGTATGACTCATCATGTACCACAATGGATTCTTCTTAGACACAACATACATCGTATTGCTCAGCATGTAATGGTGTAGCTTTTTGGTGGTAAATACCACTACTAAGCATAGCTTCTCGATGTATGCATAGTTAAGTTCATAATTGACCAGGGTGTGGCTAAGATAATAATTAGCCTATTCTTTATGTAGTTCTTTTTTTTGGGCTAGCATGGCACCCAAATACGCACTTCTTAGGGTTTAGCCTAACTTTGTGTTCGATGAGGTGATCAAGGATCTTGCGTAAGTCATCGAGATGATCTGGGCACAAAAGAGATTTGGCCAACAAATCATCCATATAATATTCTAAAATTTTATGCATATGATCATGGAAGATGTATGTCATAGCACATTGATAGGTGGTGCCAGCATTTTTAAGGCCAAAGTGCATGACCTTATAACAAAATGTCCCCCAAGGCATTGTGAATGCCATTTTTAGTTGATCATCGGGATTGATACGAATCTGGTTGTATCCCGAGAAACCATCCATGAGGGAAAGCATTTCATGGCCTACTGTAGTGTCTACCAATACATCAATGCTAGGCAAGGGGAAATTGTCCTTGGGACTTGTTTTTTTTAGATCTCAAAAATCGGTGCATATGCAAATCCTCCCGTCAAGATTTTTGACGGGCACCATGTTGGACAACCATGGTGGGTAATCTATGCAGATGACAAACTGTGCATCCAATAGCTTTTGTAGCTCGTATTTGACCATTAAGGCCACTATTGGGTGCATCTTACGTAGTTTTTTCTTGACTGGCTTTACGGTCGGATCAAGCATTAGATTATGCATGACTAGCTACAAATCTAGCCTTGGCATGTCTTTGTAGGACAATGCAAAAACCTCCTTCTTCTCTTTGAGAAGGGCAATGTAATCGGCTTGCTATTCAGGATATAGACTTACCCCCAGCTTGATGATTTACGAATTCATTGGATCAAAGCCGATGCCTACATCAGTCGTCTCTTCGACTGACATGTGGGACCCGTCCTCCAACTTGTGTGGAGTTAGGATAAGGTGGATATCATTTGCTGAATTTAGATCTATGTTTGGAACATTGGGTTCTTTTTTAGCATGTAAGGTATCCTAAGTTGGTCCTAGGATGAAATGAAGCATCTCATCGCAAGGCCAGTACTCTTATGGGGATGGTAGTGAGTCAGCGCGATCCCAATTTATGGCATCTAGGTCTAGATACAATGGTAGTGCTAGATCATCTGGGTTATGGATGAGGGCAGTTAAATCAATGGAGATCATGTTGATGAAGTGAATTTGGTCTTCATTACTCACGGGTGGTGACTCGGACATCCTTGGTGATCTTTGCGCTTTAGATTTGGATTTGTGGGTATTGGCACAAATGAATTAGCCCATGTGCAAATATGACAAGTTCTGCCTTTGGTATTGATAGCTCTATAGGGTCTATGGGTGGAAGGTGCTCTCTGTATGCTTGAAGTGGCAGATGCAGCACTTGGTCCAACTATGCTTGGTTCAAATGCCACCTATGCCTTGGCCCCATGTTTAGCTATTCAAACATGTCATCAATGTCCATGGGGTATTTTTTCTACCACATATGGTTGATATATGCCATCTCAGTCTCATCTTCATAATCGCTATCGAAGATCCATAGGCCTTCATTGGCTTTGACAAATGTTTATGGCATGTGAGGCTCATTCTATTTGAGCAAGTTGATTTGGTCCCATCGAGGTTGTTCTACTCTCTACGGGAGGACCTGATTCTCTTAGGGTGGCAACCACTTGATTGGAGCATTCAAGGGGAACATTGCCATGAAGTTCTCCTGATAGTCGTCTATGGGTGTTATTTGTGAGTGATTGCTATCGAACTCGAAATGGTCCCAAGGTGCTACCTCATACTCTGACTCATCTTCAGAAGATCCTTCTTGACCTTGTTTATATCCCTCTTGGAGGTAAGTTCTTGAACTTTCCCCTTTCTTGATCAAAGGGAAGGGGTTTTTGGGGTCAACAAGGTTTGTTGTTAACAATGGGAGATAATCCCCCAATGTGTATGTTGTGTCAGGATTGGCATATGGATCTTGTGCCAACCCATCCTTGTTGCCTAGCCCTAGGCCTTGCATGTTCTCTACCAAGATGTCAAGGGGTAAAGGGTGATTGAACACCACTCCTGATTTATCATATGGCATTTGATATCTTGGTTGGAAAAGAACGCGCACTCCTTGTTCATATCTGCCCAATCCATATCCGTGCCAATTACATTGGCCAAGGTATTTCAAAGCGAATTCTGGGTTGGACAAATAGTTGACATTCTCAGCAAAGTGCTCTTCGTCCTCTTCCTATTGTAGGTAAGGTTCAATGCCATTATCGAGGCCCCCATATACAAAATTTGTCTGATTCGGTGCGTAGCCTAAAGGGACAATAGTTTTGATGGGGAGGCAAGGTCTCCCCATGTCCTTCATAGACTCAAGTGTGGGTGTTGCCACAATGTTCTACACTAGGTATTCCTCCAGACCTATATTGACCATCTCAATGGTGATCTTTGGTGATTGAGGGGGAGGGAATGGGAGTTATTCCTGAGTCCACTCCATGTTGGGTGAACTAGGAATCTCAACTTCCATTCGGCTGGGCACCTCTTCGATAGATATGGTTGAGACTAATGGTGGTACCTCTTCCAAGGGCTTCTTCCCATTGTCCTTCGGTGTGGCCATCGTAGGTGGCATCATTGGTGAAGGAATAGATGATGAAGATGGGCCTGATTGGGTATTTGATGGACTTAACAGCGAGGATGTATGCAAAATTGAACCCTGTTTGGACGGATTCAACTGAAAGTCCAAATGTGTCGATGGGAGGGTCGACTGTGGCATCAGCTACACCATGCGACAATACTTGAAGGGCTCTACGTCTGCTAGTACTACATGCATTTGCCCTTCGTATGTGTACTTTAGGCATTTATGGGATATTGAAGGGACACACTTCATGTCCCTAATCCAAGGCCAGTCCAACAAGATGTTGTAGGCCATATCACCTTCCAGGATGTGGCACAACATAGGAATAGTCTTTTGTCCCACTTGGATGGGCAGGACAATTGTGCCAACCGTCGAGTATATCACATCGTTGAATGCTTGAAGAGTATAGGTGGAGGCCACAATATGAGATGCTAGCAACTTCAAGTGTTTCAATGCCACCATTCTGATTATATTATTGGACAAGCTAGTGTCCACCAACACCCTCTTAAATGGAATCCCGTTGACCCGTGAAATGATGTGCAGGGGTGGATCCACCATATCACCAGTCACTAATTTTAGTTCATCTTCGCTAAAGGTGATGATTGGTTTTGTACATCATTTTACATGTCCCACAAAGTTGTTGAAATAATTTTCTTCATGGGGTTGTAGCTCGATGGCTTTGAGTATCTCCATCAGAGCCTCCCGATGGTGCGGTGATTGTTGGATGAGCTCATAGATGGAGAGCCTAGCCAACGTGGTCCTTAAAATTTGGGTAAGTTTAGTCTAAATCATGGCCACTGTTCTAGGCGAGGGAGGTTGTGTAGGGTGTTGCAGAGGTTGTGACGTTGATGGAACATCTCCTGTAGCTACAGCGGGGGCAGTTGTGTTTGGGTACCTCTTGTTTCGTGTCACTATGCTTATCATCCCTACATACCCCTGCATGGGGCAATTTTGTGTCACCTCATTTACTTGTAGAGTCTTTGCCTATGTATCATGGGTAGGCAGGGGGTCTTTGAAGACCTCCATCTATTGGTTGCTTGGTGCTACGGTATTATCCACTGCTAGTGTTTTGTTGTCTATTATGTCCTGCACTAAGCTTTTGAACTTCCAACATGCGTAAAGGTCATGTCCTTTCTACCAGTGAAATCTACAATATAGGTCTTCCCTATAGCCCTTAGGTTTTGGTGTGTTGGGGTCTACGGGTCAAATTTTTGGTAGGTTTATCAAGTTTACCATGGACAAGCAGTCAAACAAGGAGTTTTTAGACTCTATGAAGGGTGTGAATTGTCGCCCAGGGTGATGTTGCTGATTTTGCTTTTGCATATAATTTTCCTTCTCATAGCTGTCAAGAGGAACTGCCTAATAATTAGCCTTTGGGGGTTGTATCATCTGTACAAGATTTGGTATGTTTATGGCAACCTGATTGACTATGATAGGTTTCGGTTGCGTGGACCCAGTTTTGGCATTTTTGGGCCACTATTTCTTATGTGGCTTGGCAATCTTGCCATCCTATATCTTGATCTCCTCAATTATTCTGGCTTGTGCCAGGGATTCCTTGAGAGTGGCATATTTCTACAACTACAATAGCATGGAGATCAAACTTAGGCAACTCTTCAAGAACATTTGGGTTAGGTCGACCATGGGAGGGAGGTAAGGTAGCCTTGAAAGCAATGTCCTCCATTGATTTCCATAAGCCACCATGGTCTCTTCCTCATACTACCTAAGGCTATCTAGGTCACTTAATGATGCCTTCTTCTTGGTGTTTAAGGTGAAATGTTCGAGGAATGCATCCACTAGATGGTCTAGGTTGCTGATGCTATGCTTCGGCAACTAGGTAAACCAATCCGAGGTAGGGCCTGCGAACATGGTTATAAATGTTCTTATAAGAAAAGCATCATTGTCCTGAATGCCAAAGCATTGACTTAGGAATCTTGTCACATGCTCTTGGGCATCCTCATCCCCTCTAAAAATCACCAATTGAGGCATTTTGAAGTGTTTAGGGTATGGGGTGTCGACACTGAAGGATGCACAGGGTGACTGCGGAGCTGGCATAAAGTGGTATTTTGGGGCCCAAAAGTCCTGGTCTCCACAAACTCTAAGCGCTCTAGCAGTGCTTTGTATGCATCAAAATATTTGATCTCTTCCTCCTTGGTTTGTTCTTGTTGTGAATTACGGGGAACTTGAGGCCTATGGAGGGGTAGCCGGATAGCACCCCCCTGCCTTGGTAGGGCATTTCAGCCCACTCTTCTTCTTGCTCGAATTCCTCATAGGCTTCTTGAGGAGTTCCTAGGAATGACCTATAAACATGGGTGGGTGCCCGAGGAGGGCGCCCATCATTGGTTCTAGGAGTGGTCTCCCGCTTAGGTCTAGGAGGTCTTAGAGGTAATGCTTGATAAGGTCATGGAGACCTATCTCGTACCATGGGGTTATACCTCTCATAAAGCTCTATCCTATGTGTGCTATGGGTTGGAATCCTCTCATGCACAGTGTTTTGGAGCAACTCATCTGTCTAACGCTGAATGCGTGGTCTCCCGCTTAGGTCTAGGAGGTCTTAGAGGTAACGCTTGATAAGTTCATGGAGACTTGTCTTGTACCATGGGGTTATGCCTCTCATAAAGCTCTGTCCTATGTGTGCTATGGGTTGGAATCCTCTCATGCACAGTGTTCTGGAATAACTCATCCGTCTGACGCTGAATGCACTCTTTGCTAAGATGGTATAGGTGCTCTAACTATTGTTGATATTGCTCAAGCTATGTGATTTGCACTTGGCGGATGGTATGTTTGGCAAATGCCAAGCTGATTTGTTCTGTTGTCTTAGGTCTAGGAGGCCTAGATGCCTCCCCTACATATCTATCTTGGTCATAGTGATCCGAGATCTCTATAGGTCACTTCCCTCTGTTGAGGTTAGCAGCATTCACCCGAGGCTCTAGCCTTAGTAGGTGGTCCTAATAAATAGAAGGTGTAGAGGCACATTTCTCCCGCACTGTGTATTACTCTTGAGGAATATAGTGGTTTTCCTCATTCTCCCTTTCATATATGTGAAAGGGACGGGCAGATTTGGCTTACCCTGTTTGAAGAGCCTTGCACTCTAGATTTGGCCTATTGTTTTTTATAGTAATGAGGGGTAGAGGAGGGATGATATAATCATGTGGCCCCTCCTTATGGACCTTGTGTTGTTCTAGCACTTCATCGCACTGTGGCCACTCATAATGACTGTCTGAGGGGGCCTTCCCATGTATGTACTCCTCCTGAAAGGGTCTATTTTGAATGGGAGTGCCCCTTGAAGGGGTGCCTCTATAGTCCTATTCCGTCATGGTATGATGTGGACTATTTTGTGGGTCGGGCCACCAAGGTGGTATGACCAAGTCCTTGGGGCTATAATAGAGGCGACTTGTGCCTCCTTGTACACTTTCTATCGCTTCTTCCCGTTATTGGGCTTGGCTACGGGTGTACACCATGGTGGTGGTTTTCTAAGGGATACATATGTTTTTATCTTCTTTACAATTTTTTATGCTACACTAAACAAAGGGGACCACACAATCAAAGAAATGATTATCTCGTTTATAGATTAAAGGTGTGTCCTAAATCTGGTTTAGTGTGTTTTGATTTTTGTTGTACAAGACCTTGTAACGAAAACATGCGTAATGGGGGCTCTTATATCTCCAAAGTGGTCACCTCTTAAATATACCACTGCCAGGACATTATACCGAACCTCTCAATATACCCGTCCTTACGTGAGGGAAACTATTGGTACGCGATAGTAGAACAGTACATGGAACATAGGCGATATGAAAGGGGAATCACTCTATTTTTGACACCTACCATAGAAGACTTATCCTCATGCACGAGGAATCACCCCTGCTACACTTGGTCAGATTTTGTCAAGATTTACATCTAGCAATAGTCGTGATCGGGGTTATGTATGCAAAATTCAAGCCAAGGTGGTGATGAAATCCAACGTTGGTCTTGATCAAGTGTTGGGGTTTTAAGACCAACTCCTTGATGTTTATATTATCATGTGGTGTGTGTGGTTCTTTTTACTTGTGCAAAGAAAGAAAATATGCAATAAAATTTTCCATGCAAGCAAAGAACAAAAAAATTACAGAAACAGGGAATAGAAAATTACATAGGGTGTTTAGAAAACCTACCTCTTCTCTGCCCACACTAGATGCCCCTGAGTTTCTACTCAGAAACTACACAGAGAGCTAAGCATATTGGGGTGGGATGAATAGAAAATATGTATTCATCATAGGGTGGGATGAATATGTATTCATCCCTGGGTGGCACGAATTCTAGTCTGTATTCGTCACAGGGTGGCACGAGCAACAATCCAGTGCTTGAAGGATTAACACTTGCAAGAAAAACACAAGATTTTTGATCAAAAATTTGATTCCAATAGTAGAGGACAGAGTCCCACCATGATTTCCACTGAAAGCATGTCTACGGAAGCACTAGTGTATCGGGTGTGATGCAAACAAAAGCAAATGTATTACGGAAATGCTAAGTCCTACGAAGATGCAAAGAACTTAAAGTGCATGAAAATGGAAAATGAACGAAATGAAACAAGATGTAAAGAAAAAGCAAAGGTGCAACCTCTTTTATTAATATTGCTTGAGATCAGGTTACAATATGTCTCCCTCTATTTTCATGTGCTAGGAGCATTCGATACAATTTTGTTACACCAACGGATAGTACGCTTCCCTTCGGGATCTTCAACATGTCCACATTCAAAATGGGCAGGCCAAATGTCACCACCATTTGTGTGAGTGCATCTATCATTCCTTGCTACCCCTTCGGTTTCGATATCCTATGTATAGAGAAACATCAAATGATTAATACCACATGCGGATGGAGGGAAACATGCAATCCCCAAGGCATCTGATTAATGCATACATGAAATAATTAAAACAGTGATCAAAACTTATCATAATGAAATAAAATTTGGATAGAAGCATGTAAACATCATCAGGGACACACTACAAAAAGAATAGTCAAGAAATCTGCTATATATTTCTAATCGCTCCAGGGTGGGACAATTAGGACTGTCATAAAATGTACAAAAGCGACCTACCAAATGTCCCCTCTAGGGGCCTCCAAAACACCTGCAAACTTGGGGTTAGGAAAAATGGGGAATTTTGGGATGACCCAGAAGGTTGGTTTTGTAGATTCTACCTAGATTGCCATGTATCCGAAAGTTCTCCCTATAGGTTAGTAAAAGCGTAAAACCATGAAAACACAGTCAAAATAAGTCAGAATCCATTGAAATTTGAACCGCAGCATATACGAAACACATAAAACATGATGCAAAATAAATAGTTAAAAAATATGCTATAGATTTCTAATCACTCCGAGGTGGGGTGATTAGGACTACAACAGTGCGAGGGGCACCCAGGGGCAGGACGCTCGCCATTTGGGGCTTGGTTTTGACACTAATCCACTTGGGATGGGTCCAAAACCTCCTAGGGGGTTGTTTCAAAAAATTGGGTGTGGTATTGTGGCCAATTGTTCATGTTTTGGGTCCGAATTACACTCCTAATGTTCACCCAATAACCTCCCTTCCAAAAGAGAGATCAAGGATGTAGGAAGCACAATGAGGGTGAGGGTATAATTTGGTAGCACTCCGTTGCTCCAAATTCTCCTGATTTCTTTTTTTCTTGGGGTGAGAAGACTCACCATTTTATAGACCTGAGGGTCTCCTTTGAATGTGCATGCAAGGGAGCCACTTGGCCATCATGCCTTCCCAGGGGAGAGAAGATTCCTCCCTAATTAAGAGCTCCATGACTGCCTCTTTGAACTAAAAAATGCTCACTCGCACTCCCATGCATTGAAGTTGGAGTTGAGTGGTGGATATGGGCTGCCATTTGTCAAGGTTTGACCTTTTTCTCATCAAACCTGCTATTTGCCCCACCCTAGAGCGATTGCTGCTAATCATCTCGGGGTGGGGCGAATAGCAATCTAATCGTCCTAGTGTGGAACGAATATGGAGCAGAGTGCTTGAAAGGTTCCAAATTGACCTATGACCTTACAAAACTTCTTTGGGAGTGGTTAGGACCACTTTTTAACCTCTAGAGGCTGCCCTAGGGGCTATGTATGCCAATTCGGTCAATGCTTGTCATCACATAATCGGATTGGTGCTGTTTTGGTGTCTACATAAGGGCATCCCTAAAATTCATTTTTTGGGTTGAGTCTTCGAAATTCTTACCCTTAACAGGGGTTTTCATAGTAGAATTATTTTTTGGGTGCACCTTAGTACCAGATTCACTTGAGAGATATGAGCTATTTTTTGATCAACTGCTTGAAATGATATTCTTACAATGACACTGAGAGGGGGGGTAAATTAGTGTAGCTATTTAAATTCAAATCTAAAACTCTTAAAGTTGAAGCAAAGAGAACTTAAAAGCAAGTAAAGAAATTATCACAAGAGAGCACACCACAACACACAATGTAACGAGGTTCACCAATTTGGCTACTCCTTAAGAATGACTGCTTGGACTACGGTCCAAATCTAGCCTTTGCAAAACACCAATTTTACAATCCGTTTACCAGCACCCACTGGAAGGAGCACCAACCCCTGATTTATCTACACCAATAGAAAGGAGCACCAACCCCTATCCAAGCACCAACTTGGATCACAGTTTTGAAAGCTATATCAATGACATAAAAATGCCTTCACTTTTACAAGACCCTGACTGGTCTACAATTTATCAAAACACAGTAAACACTTACAGCTCTGCTTATCGCTCTCTTATAGCACTCTTCTAACCCTCTTTCGATAGCACTTTCACACATTTAGTGGCAACTTAATTCTTCATGCAGACCTCCTTTTATAACAGGCTTTTCTCTCTATTTTTAACTTTTGTGTTTACTCATGCAGTCTATCAATAGCCACTTCTATGAGTAAGTCCCTTTTTAGCACAGTATTTATGCATGCAACCTATTAATAGTTCTGTCTTATTGTTTTGGACTAAAAGTATAATGGCTGCTCGACGGTTTCACTGCGTCATATGCCCTGTAACTGCTATTCTATCTTTAATACACTGTTCTTATTTTAGCTTGCATGATTTCTATCTGCAACTTCCCCTGCAACTATCACACTCACTTCAATTGACTCTTCTTATATTGGCTACATGATTTTCCTCTGCAACTGCCCCTGTAACTATTGTTTTACTTCAGTTAACTGTCGTAATCGTGCTATTGCGACCTGTCATGAAATCATGACACTTTTGTCTCTTTGTACTCTTCTTGCCTTTTACCTACGAAAACATGACATGTCACAACATCACAACACTTTTTGCCTCTTTGTCCTTTTCTTGGCTTGCACCCACGAAAACATGACATGTCACAAAATCGTGACACTTTTCCCTTCCTTGCATTCTTCTTGGCTTGCACCCGTGAAAACATGACATGTCGCGAAATCGTGACACTTTCGCTACCTTGTGCCTTTCTCTACTTTTAGCCCATGAAAATGGAACATGTCACGAAATTGTGACACTTTCTTTGCCTTGTGCTTTTCTCTGCCTTTCGCCCATGAAAACACATGTCACAAAATCACGACACATTCACCTCCGTACACTCTCTCTCCTCTTCGGGTCACGAAAACCCGACATGTCACGAAATCGTGACACTTTTTCTCCTTGGTGCTTTTCTTCCCTTCGGGTCATGAAAACCCGACATGTCACGAAATCGTGACACTTTTTCTCCTTAGCACTTCCTCTTGCAAATTGTCGTGAAATTGCGACACTTTTCCTTGCAAGCTCTTTCTCTCAAACATGTCACGAAATCATGACACATTTTTGTCCGTACTACCTCTCTTGCAAATTGTCGTGAAATCATGACACTTTTCTTTGCTTGCTCCTTCTCTCTAAACATGTCATAAAATCATGATAGTTTTCTTTGCTTGCACCTTCTCCTCGAACATGTCACGAAATCACAATAGTTTTCTTTGCTTGCACCTTCTTTCCGAACATGTCACGAAATCACGACAGTTTTCATTTTGCTTTCTCTCTCTTCAAACATGTTGCAAAATCACGATAGTTTTCCTTGCACTTTCTCTTTCATCCAACATGTCACGAAATCATGATATTTTTCCTCGTGCTTTCTCTCTCTTTGAACATGTCATGAAATAGTGACAATTTTGCTTGTGCTTTCTCTCTCCTCCGATATGTCGTGAAATCGTGACATATTTGCCAGCATTTTCTCTCTCCTCCGATATGTCACGAAATCGTGATAGTTTTACTAGCATTTTCTCTCTCCTTTGATATGTCATGAAATCATGACATTTTTGCTAGCATTTTCTCTCTCTTCCGATATGTTGTGAAATCACGACAGTTTTGCTAGCATTTTCTCTCTCCTCCGATATGTCACGAAATCGTGACAGTTTTCTTACTTGTCTTTTTCTTTGATCTTTTGAATGTTGGCAACTTCTGTCTTCTTGGATATTCATTGTACATGCTCTGACTAACCTCTAAACTCTTGTCCACTACGTCAACTAATCTATCTGCCTGTGTTGACAATAATAACAATACTGTTTCTGCACCTTGCTCAATAATCTCCCCCTTTGGAATTGTTGGCAACACATGTGCAATTTCCTGTAATTCTTCTCCCCCTTTGACAATAATACCAAAGGGCTGCTGTAGACTCCCCCTGAGTCTATGCACAACATTCTTAGGCAAAAACTATTACAGTTAGTAAAAATCAAGAATATGAGCAGAGATATAAACACATACATAAATGCTCCCCCTGAGAATGTGGTCCCGATTGCTAGTCAATTCTTGGGAAACGTGACCACTCTCAACTTACTCCGAAGGTACTCAAAAACTTCTTTGGGCAACGGTTTTGTGAATATGTCCACTACTTGCTCTATAGTTGGAACAAAATCCAATTTAACCTCACCTTCCGCAACTTTATCCTTCAAAAAGTGATACCAGATTGCAATATGTTTGGTTTGAGAATGCATAACCAGATTCTTTGAGATGTTAATAGCACTGGTATTATCACATTTAACTGAAATTGGCTCTTTGAAGTGAATACCAAGATCTTTCAGGGTTTGTCTCATCCATAATATCTGCGTACAGCATGTTGTTGCTGCAATGTATTCTGCCTCTGCTGTGGATAGAGAGATTGATTCTTGTTTCTTGCTGTGCCATGCTACCTGCCTATCTCCAAGATAAAATGTTCCTCCACTGGTACTCTTTCTATCATCTATGCATCCTGCCCAATATGCATCTGAATATGCAATAAGAGTGAAGTCCTTACCTTTTGTATACCATAACCCATACTCCATAGTACCCTTCAGATACTGAAGAATCCTCTTTACTACTGTTATGTGAGTCTCCTTGGGACTAGCTTGAAATCTTGCTACCATGCAAACTGCTTACAAGATATCTGGTCTGGTGGCTGTTAAATACGATAGGCTCCCAATCATAGATCTGTACATGGTTTGATCAACATTTGGAGATTTGTCATCCTTGCTCAACTTGCAACCTATCGTCATGGGAGTGCTAACAGGTTTACTATCCTCCATTGTGAAATTTTTCAGCATTTCTTTCACATATTTAACTTGAGAGATAAAAATACCCTTTTCATTTTGATTGAATTACAGTCCAAGGAAATATGAAAGTTCACCAATCATCGACATTTCAAATTCTTTCTTCATTTTATTTGCTATGTCTCTACATGACTTATCATTGCTGCTACCAAAAATGATATCATCTACATAAACAACAAGTACAATAAGATGGCCATTCTTTGTTTTGACATACAAATTGCTATCCACCATACCTTTCTTGAACCCCTGTTGAATAAGATAGTTATCCAGCCTTGCATACCATGCTCTGGGTGCCTGTTTCAAGCCATACAAAGCTTTCTTCAACTTGCAAACAAAGTTGGGATTATCATCGAGTTGGAAACCATCTGGTTGCTCAATGTAAACCTCTTCTTCCAATTTTCCATTTAGAAATGGTAATTTCACATCCATTTGATATACTTTGAAATTTTTATGAACTGCTAAAGCTAGAAACATTCTGATTGCCTCTAGTCTAGCTACTGGTGCAAAGATTTCCTCAAAATCAATACCTTCAACCTGTGCATAGCCTTTACAGACCAGTCTTGCTTTATTCCTTACAACCTGTCCATATTCATTCAATTTGTTTCAAAAAATCCATTTAGTACTAATTATATTTTTATATGCTGGCCTTGGTACTAACTCCCAGGTTTTGTTTTTCTCAATCTGGTCTAGTTCTTCATTAATTGCCTTCATCCAACTTTCATTTGTGCTTGCTTTAACAACATTTTTGGGCTCAATGTTGGATAATAGAGAGTAGTTCCGTACTACTGCTCTTCTTGTCTGAATACCAACTGTGGGGTCCCCAATAATTTGTTCTCTGGGATGATTTTTCTGCTAGCTGCCTATTTTGAATTTCTTATTTTATTCTCCTTCTAAGTCAATACTTAAATCATCTGGGTCAATTTTTTTATTCTCTTATGTTTCATTTTCTTCATCTCCTTCAATAACTTCTTCATAAATGGGGTAGTTTTCTTGATGAGTAATTTCTCGTTCTCTATCTTCATCAACTTTAACATCGACACTCTCCATAATTTTCTTTAGCCTCTTGTTGTAGCATGTGTAGGCTTTGCTTTTTGTTGAGTAACCAAGAAAAATACCTTCATCAGATCTATCTTCAAACTTACCAAGATTATCTTTAGTTCATTTGATATAACACTTGTTGTCGAACACTTTGAAGTATCTTGTTGTTGCCTTCCTTCCGAACCATAGCTCATAAGGTGTTTTGCTTTCATGCGTCCTTAACATGCATCTATTTTGGATGTAAACTGTAGTATGGACTGCCTCTTTCCAAAATCTGTCAGCTATTTTGTTCTCAGCCAACATTGTTTGTGCCATTTCTTGCACAGTCATGTTCTTCCTTTCAACAATACCATTCTACTGAGGTGTCCTTGCTGCTAAAAACTGTCTTCTAATCCCATATTTTTGACAGTACTTTGCAAATTCCTCTGAGATAAACTCTCCTCCTTTGTCTGATCTTAAGCATTTAATTCTTTTTTCTATTTGATTCTCAACCTGCTTTTTGAAAATCTTGAACATTTCAAAGGCATCTAATTTAAGCTTTAAAAATAGTACCCATGTCATCCTGGAATAGTCATCTATGCACAACATAAAGTATTTGTCACCATTTATGCTTTGTGTTCTCATGGGTCCACATAAATCAGTATGAATTAGCTCTAAAGGTTTGTTGGTGAAGTATTCCTTTGATTTAAATGTGGATCTAGTTTGCTTCCCCTTTTGGCATGAAGCACATATGCTATTTAATGGTTTGCCAATGGTGGGTATATCTCTTACTGCCCTTTTTGAACTTATTTTTATCAGATTGTCAAAGCTAATATGACCAAGCCTCTTGTGCCACAACCAATTTTCATCTTCCTGTCCAATTAAACATGCTCCTTCTGAAGTCTTTGAGAGAGTATATAGATTTCTAGAAGTCCTCGATCCAATAGCTATCAGCTTCCCACTCTGTGCTTTCTAACTTCACAGCCCTACTTCTTAAAGATGACTTCATGACCTCTATCATAGATTTTAATTACGCTCAGTAAGTTGTGCTTCAAATCAATCACAAACAGAACTTCTTTGGAATTGATCTTTCCATCACTTATCTTGACTGATCATTATTTCCAAACTTTACAGAGCCCCCTTCATATTTCTGTAACTTTTCAAATTTTTGTTTATCTCCTGTCATGTGACTGGAGCATCCACTATCCAATATCCATGGTGCAAATTTGTTTTGTGCTTTGAATGTTGTCTGTACAAT
The DNA here is from genome assembly GCA_028583015.1 of Wollemia nobilis. Classification (NCBI taxonomy): domain Eukaryota; kingdom Viridiplantae; phylum Streptophyta; class Pinopsida; order Araucariales; family Araucariaceae; genus Wollemia; species Wollemia nobilis. The sequence goes on along the minus strand of JAQPPZ010001313.1, from coordinate 4,101,158 downwards.
CAAGAATTTTTTTTCTTCCTTGGGTCGCTCCTTTTCTTTCCACTCTAGTTTGACTAAAATTTTGGTCACTTGTTTAGACTTTTCTTTGTCAGTAGCTTGTGCATATTTTTCTAGGAATTTTTTGTTTTGCCTTAAACTGTTTGGTTGAGATATTCTTCCCTGATATTTATTTGCTGCATATGTGCTTCTACAGTTTCTTGCAATGTGTCCAAAGTTATGACAGTTATAGCATTCTACTACATAAGCCATCAAGGGTGAAAATATATTTCTACTAGTGAAATTTCTTTGTCCTCTATTATAAATGCAGTCTAAAATCTTATGACCATAAGTATTGCATTTAAAACAATAACTAGAAAAGGAATGATTGAACCTGGGAGTTGGTCTTTGCCATTTTGTAGTAGGAGCCACAAATTTTCTTCTCCTTTGATGTGTGATGTTTGTGAATCCCTCATTGTCAGCACTCTTCTCGTGCCTAGCATTGTTGCTTTCTTTTGCATGATTAATTTTTCCTTGATCAACCTTGATCTTATCTTCTTTCTTTACTGGTTCTACAGTTATGGCCTTTGATCCACTTGACGATTCTCCTTTGACAAAGCCCAAGCCAAATTTGATGCCTGTAGTCCTCTGATTATTTATAATATTTTCAAGCTTCGTAAAACTTCCTTCAAGTTTGTGATAGCAACTCAATTTTTTATTCTTTTCTTCTAGCTGCATTCTTAAAACAACAATCTCTTCTTCTAGTTTGCTGCACTCATCTATTTTCATGGTTAATTGTACTTCAAGTTCTTCAGACATTTTCTTAAATTCTTATGTCCGTACTTTCAAACTGTTTATTATGTCATTCGCATCCTCAAGATTTCTTGAGACATTTTTATTCTTTTTCCTTTATGTACTCAACTCTTTAAGTGCAGCAACCAACTCTCCTTCCAGATATACTTCAGCCTCATTCTTAATGTTTTTATCACCTTCTTATTTTTTTTTTGTTTTTTCTTCTTCAAATGCCATGAACAGAGCTTCACCTGTTTCTTCTTTAGAATCCTCACCTGAGCTATCTTCAGAAGAGATGACATTATTGGATATGAAACTTTTATTTTTGAAGTTATTTTTTCTAAAATTTGGTTTCTTCTTCCAGTAACTTCTTTCTTGGTGTGACCCTTCATCACTTTTGGTTTTCTCATTCATTGGACGTTTAGCTGCAAAGTGACCGATGCCTCCACAATTGAAGCACTTAAATGGTAACTTTCCTCTATATTTTCCTTTTTCCTTTATAAGTTTCTGAACAAAGTTAGCTTCCATTTCATCCAATGTCTCTTCATCCTAAGATTCTTATTCAACTTTTATATTTTTGTGTGCTTTAAAAGTAGCTTCTCTTTCTATGGGCTTAGTTTGTCCTATTCTCATTTTGTATGTAGTCAAAGAACCATGCATCTCGTCCATGCTAAAATTATTTAGATATTTAGCTTCTTCTATAACAAAAACTTTAGAATTAAATCTTTTGTGAAGAGTTCTTAGTACCTTTTTCACGATGACCGCATCTTCCATTTCTTTGTTGAGTCCTCTGATCGCATTAATGATTCCATTGAATCTCAGCATATAGGCCTCTATGTTCTCATCGTCATTCATTTTTAATACTTCGAACTGAGCTCAATGCATTTGTAGCTTGGCTTCCTTGATCTTGTTGTATCCTTCTTGAATGCTCTTCAGTTTGTCCCACATGTCTTTTGTCGTTTTGCAGCTCATGATCCTTATTAGTTCACTGTCTACTAGCCCACACATTATGGCATTCTTTGCTTTGGAGTTATTTTCAAACTTTTTCTTCTCGACAGTATCTGTTGGAGGAGTAGCAGGTATTGTGTATCCACTTTCTACTGACTCTCAAATGTCGTATCCCAATGCACACAGATATGTCTACATCCAGAGTCTCCAAAATAAGTAATTAGTTTCGTCGAACAAAGGAGATTTGTTTGATGAGAATCTTTCACCACCTGCCATTGTGTTTCTTCCAAGATCACCTTAGCTGATTAAGCTTGTTCAGGAACCTTGCTCTGATACCAATTGATATTCTCACAATGACACTAAGAGGGGGGTGAATTAGTGTAGCTATTTAAATTCAAATCTAAAACTCTTAAAGCTAAAGCAAAGAGAACTTAAAATAAGGTAAAGCAATTATCACAAAATAGCACACCACAACACACAATGTAATGAGGTTCACCAATTTGGCTACTCCTCAAGAATGACTGCTTGGAATACGGTCCAAATCTAGCCTTTGCAAAACACCAATTTTATAATCTGTTTACCAGCACCCACTGGAAGGAGCACCAACCCCTGATTTATTTGCACCAACAAAAAGGAGCACCAACCCCTATCCAAGCACCAACTTGGATGACAGTTTTGAAAGCTATATCAATGACATAAAAATGCCTTCACTTTTACAAGACCCTAACTGGTCTACAATTTATCAAAACACAGTAAACACTTACGGCTCTGCTTGTCGCTCTCTTACAACACTCTTCTAACCCTCTTTTGGCAGCACTTTCACACATTCAACAACTTAATTCTTCATGTAGACCTCCTTTTATAATAGGCTTTTCTCTCTATTTTTAACTTCCATGTTTACTCATGCAGTCTATCAATAGCCACTTTTGTGAGTAACTCCTTTTTAGCACAATATTTCTACATGCAACCTATTAATAGTTCTGTCTTCTTGTTTTGGACTAAAAATATAACGGCTGCTCGATGGTTTCATTGTGTCACATGCCCTGTAACTGCCGTTCTATATTTAATGCATTGTTCTTATTTTAGCTTGCATGATTTCTATCTGTAACTGCCCTTGCAACTATCACACTAACTTTAGTTGACTCTTCTTATATTGGCTGCATGATTTTCCTCTACAACTACCCCTATAACTGTCGTTCTACTTCAGTTAATTTTCTGTAATCGTGCTATTGTGACCTGTCGCAAAATCGTGACACTTCTATCTCTTTGTACTCTTCTTGCATTTTACCCGCAAAAACATGACATGTCGCAACACTTTCTGCCTCTTTGTCCTTTTCTCGGCTTGCACCCACGAAAACATGACATGTCACGAAATCATGACACTTTTTGCTTCCTTGCACTCTTCTTGGTTTGCACCCGTGAAAATATGACGTCATGAAATTGTGACACTTTCGCTGCCTTGTGCCTTTCTCTGCTTTTAGCTCGTGAAAATGGAACATGTCACAAAATTGTGACACTTTCGCTGCCTTGTGCTTTTCTCTGCCTTTCGCCCATGAAAACACATGTCACGAAATCATGACACATTCACCTTCGTACACTCTCTCTCCTCTTTGGGTCATGAAAACCCGACATGTCACAAAATTGTGACACTTTTTCTCCTTGGCGCTTTTCTTCCCTTCGGGTCACGAAAACCTAACATGTCATGAAATCGTGACACTTTTTCTCCTTAGCGCTTCCTCTTGCAAATTGTCACAAAATCGTGACACTTTTCCTTGCAAGCTCTTTCTCTCAAACATGTCACGAAATCATGACACATTTTCATCCGTACTACCTATCTTGCAGATTATTGCAAAATCGTGACACTTTTCTTTTCGAGCTCCTTCTCTTCGAACATGTCACAAAATCATGATAGTTTTCTTTGCTTGCGCCTTCTCCCCGAACATGTCACGAAATCATGACAGTTTTCTTTGCTTGCACCTTCTTTCCAAACATGTCACGAAATCATGACAGTTTTCCTTGTGCTTTCTCTCTCTTCGAACATGTCACAAAATCATGACAGTTTTCCTTGTGCTTTCTCTTTTGTCCAACATGTCATGAAATCATGACATTTTTCCTTGCACTTTCTCTCTCTTCAAACATGTCATGAAATCATGACAGTTTTGCTTGCGCTTTCTCTCTCCTTCGATATGTCATGAAATCGTGACATTTTTGCCAGCATTTTCTCTCTCCTCTAATATGTCCCAAAATCATGATAGTTTTGCCAACATTTTCTCTCTGCTTCGATATGTCACGAAATCACGATATTTTTGCCAACATTTTCTCTCTCCTCCGATATGTCGCGAAATCGTGACAGTTTTGCCAGCATTTTCTCTCTCCTCCGATATGTTGCAAAATCATGACAGTTTTCTTACTTGTATTTTTCTTTGATCTTTTGAATGTTGGCCACTTTTGTCTTCTTGGATATTCACTGTACATGCTCTAACTGACCTTTGAATTTCTGTCCACTGCATCAACTAATCTATCTGTCTGTGTTGACAACAATGACAATACTATTTTTGCACCTTGCTCAACATGAAACTTGTTTCATGATCTCTTTAATACTTGCCCTAGATGTTGTGGAAAGGTATGGTTTTCACTTTTATTTTGTGCAGCAAATTGAAAGCCGTTGTCACTCAAGTTCACAGTATGATCTATTCAAAGATAAATTTCTAACCCATCTTGGATCCCCTACAATATTTCTTGCTAAAATATTGGGCATAAACCACAAAAATATTGGTCGCTAGGGCCCGAAGGCCCTAAAACCAACCTTTGGAGCTGCTTGCACTCAACCCAGATGAAACCCTCGCATAGCCACTTGCCAAATATCTCATTCACACATAAGGATGCGCTAGGATTTGTATTTCTCCAAATGATATGAACATTGGTGGAGATGTTCTAGGGTTTTTCAGGCATCTACCCTCAAAATTTTAGCTCAATCTGAGTTTGGATGAGTGAGATATGGCCGAAATGAGTTTGAAAGTTTGGGAAGTACTCTAAAAAATGTCCCTTCGCCTGAAGACATGTTATTTAACACATCCCTTGACCAAAAATATTCTTGGTTTGAAAAGGATGGGCATATTTTTGATTGAGTGCCTAATTTTGGTTTTTTTGATGAACAAGTAATTGATGAAAATGAAGGGCTACATGATGATGATGATAGAGATCATGAGAGAAAAGAAGAAGTTATGAATCCTCTCCAAGTCTTGGTAAATGAACATGTACAAAAGGTAGAATCTCACCTTTTATGTTCAACCATTTGAACTCTAGGTAAATGTTTGCCTAATTATCTGTTGGATTCGAATGTTATCAATGATGAAATGTCATTTGTGGTTGACAAAGAATTTAAGTTGATTTCTACTCACACTGCTAATAAGATTGCTTTTTAAATGAAACAAGAGTGGATATGCTTTGATTATTGAATCAAGTGCATCAAAAATTAACAATCAAATCTAAGATACAAAATTATAAGGATCCTTAATCATTAGATATCGTAGATGATTACAAATTGCTACATAAGCATGATTGGCCCAAAAACATGGAAAATGACTTGGCTTTGAAATTTTTAGAAATAGGTTCCTACTTGAAAGACCTCACATTTGAAAAGGAAAGCCTAATTCTAAATCATGAACTGAATTGTGAAATATTCATTTTAAGGAATAGACAAGAAATAATTTTAAATCAGTTATGGTATTATCAGTTTGATAAATTAAAACTCCACTATGGTATTACTAAGGGAACTAGATTAAATTGGTGGGGTGAGAGAGGTAAAATAATGGTTGTTGCATTTCATGGCTTAATATTGTTTTGGTTGGATTTTCACAAAGCTTGGCATGCATATCATGGTATATGTCTTGTAAAGTGTGCTAATCGTGTTTGGGATCCAGGGAAGTAATAACATAAATTTTGCATCACCTTGTACCATATTGTATATTATTGTATATAGTTTTGGTTTTCTTGTTTTGTTTTTTAGCTTTCATGTTTTTGTGCTCGGTCTTTATTTTCTTGTTTGGCAAGTTTTGTTGTTTGTTTTCTTGTTAGTGTAGGTTAGGAGTTGATGTAAAACCAGGAACTAGTTTATTATTGGATTGCACAGATTAAATAATGTTTACATTGCCATGAATAGGCACCGGCAGAACTGAACTCGTTACAGCAGTTGTAACAGAGCAACAGTCTGTCTAATAATAAAATAAAGACAAACATAATACAGTACGCTAACATCCCCCTTTATTACATTATTTGGGTAATGTAATAACTAATAGCTATACTAACATCCCCTTACATCATTGTGCAATACAAAGAGAGCTGCGAAACAATTCAAATTTGACACGTCCAAGTGCCTTAGTGAAAATGTCTGCAACTTGAGCATCGGTGGGAATGTGCTGAAGCTGAATTTGGTGCTTTGGAACTTCATCTCGAATGAAATGACATTGTGTGTCAATGTGCTTTGTTCTTTCATGATGGATAGGATTCTTGACGAGATTCAGAACACCCTGATTATCGCAAAACAAGTGTATTGGAGATTTTGATGGATGGCCCATACTTGTCAGAATGCGACGTAACCATATCACTTCGCACACAGCTTCACGTGCGGCACGATATTCTGCCTCTGTTGATGAAATAGCAACCACCTGTTGCTTCTTGCTGTGCCAAGAGATAGGACCGGATCCCAGATGAAAAGTGTATCCAGAATTTGACTTGTAATCATCAAATGATCCGGCATAGTCGAAGTCCGTGTATCCTTGCAAGAAGAATTTGTTGTTCCTCTTGTATTCTAGGCCATATTCTATAGTACCACGGACATAGTGAAGAACACATTTTGTTGCTTTCCAATGAGTGGTCTTAGGCTCCTGCATGAACCTTGAAATATAGTTGACAACAAATATGAGATCTGGCCTAGTATTGGTTAGATATATGAGACTCCCAATCAAATGTCGATAGAGAGTACCATCTACCTGAGGTGAGTCATCATATCATGATAAATGAAGTCCATTCTCCATTGGAGTTGCCATTGGCTTGCAGTCAGTCATGCGATATTTTTCCAGCAATGTCTTGGCATATTTTTTCTGAGACACTTTGATGGAGTGCTCCTTTTGGCTAAATTCCAGACCAAGACAATAATGAAGAAGTTCGAGATCTATCATCTCAAAATATTTGCACAAGTTTCTTTTGACAGTAGAGATCATAGTTTTTGAACTCCCTGTTATGAGCAGATCATCCACATAGAGTACAAGCAAAACTATCTCAGAACCCTGTTTCTTGAAATAGAGGTTTGCATCTGACGGACATCTCTTAAATCCATGCTTGCATAAGGTGATTGTCCATTTTTATATACCAAGATCGAGGAGCTTGTTTCAGACCATACAAGGATTTGACCAATTTGCAAACTTTCTGTTGTTGGCCTTCCACTTCAAATCCTTCAGTCTGAGTCATATAGACTTCTTCTTGGAGATCACCATTTAGAAAGGCACTTTTGACATCCATATGGTGAACTTTCCACCCATATTGTGCTGCCATAGCACACATAACCTGAATTGTGGTCATCCGAGCAGTAGGTGCAAAAGTTTCCTCATAGTCAATGCCTTCTTTTTGAGCATAGCCCTTTGCAACAAGATGGGCCTTATGCTTATCAATTGTTCCATATGCCTTGTACTTGAATTTATATACCCATTTGCAGCCAATGGGTTTCTTTCCATGCGGCATATCAACAAGCTTCCAAGTTTTATTTTTCATCAGAGACTCATACTCTGTATCCATAGCGGCCTTCCACTGAGGCTCACTGAGAGCATCTTGCACTGATGCAGGTTCAAGACCATCTATGGTAGACATGAATGCCCTGTCATCATCAATATCCATATCCTCTACTTACGTACTTGGAGTCACAGAAAGTTCCTCAAAATATTGACAAAGATCATCAACCTCACCAGTTTCTCTGGCTTCTCTTTCCTTTTGAGCCATACTGCGTGTACGAGGTCTATCCAAATTCAAATTGGGAGGAGTGGATAAATTTGCATCTTTGATTGTATTTGTACACCATTTAGGATTCTTCTTCGGTGGAGTTGAAGAAGATGTAGAAGGACCTCCTGTCTGTGTTGACGAAGGAATCTTCTCTTCCTTAGTTTCCACAATATCTTGGTGTACTTTAGATGTGCTCTGTGATGTGAAAGCTTCATCAAAGACAACATCTCTGCTGATATGAATTTTCTTGGTCAAAGGATCTATCAACCGATATCCTTTAGAGTGCTTAGAATAACCAAGAAAAATACATCTCAATGTTTTCTCATCTAGCTTCTTCCTTTTCTCTTTCGGTATGTGCATGAAAGCTTGACATCCGAAAATACGAAGATGAGATATGGAGGGTTTTTGACCACTCCATGATTCCTGTGGAGTCATTCCTTGTAGGGCCTTTGTGGGTGCCCTATTCAATATATATACTGCAGTGGTGACAGATTCTGCCCAATATTGCTGCCCAAGAGTAGCTCCTGTGAGCATACAACAAACCATTTCCATGATAGAATGGTTCCTTCTCTCAGCAACTCCATTTTGCTGAGGAGTATAGGTAGTTGTTAACTGTCTCTTGATTCCATGCTTATCTAGGAATGCAAAAAATTCATTAGAGGTAAAATCTCCCCCTCGATCTGAGTGGAGGGTTTTAATAGAAGCTCCTGACTCCTCAACGAATTTCTTGAACTGCTGGAAGAATGCGAAAGCTTTAGATTTTAGTTGGAGAAAGAAAACCCACATCTTTTGTGAGTAGTCATCTACGAATAATTGAAAGTACCTCTTCCCTCCATAACTATTGGGTGTGAAAGGACCGCACAAATCGATGTGAATTAACTCCAGAGGTTTTCGCTTGTTGAGCTCTTCTCAAATGGTACTTTATGCTGCTTTCCTGCCAAGCAGTCAGAGCACACTGGCAATGTGGTAGAAAGGGAAGGAAGACCCTTTACCATCTCATACTTGCTGAGCTCAAGTAAGTAGCCAGAACTAAGATGCCCATATCTCTTGTGCCATAGGGAAGTTGCCTCCTTGGTAGAGACAGTCATGGCAACATGTGGAGTAGAGATAGCATCTAGTGCAAATAAGCCGTGCTTATATGAAGCTGTTGCAATCTGCTTACCCTTCCTGGTAATGGTACAACACTTCTTTCCATTCTCAACATGAAAGTTGACAACCATATTTTTGTCCAAGATTTGTGTCACTGACAACAAATTGTTAGCCAATCCCAAAACATAGAGGACTTTGTCAATCTGACACTTGCCATCAGGAAGAGTGACTGAAACTGTACCCTCTCCCTGAACCCTATAGGTTTTATCATCAACAATGGTGATAGGTTTGCCCTATTTGGCCACAAATGATTCAAACCATGATCTGTCGCCAGTCATATGTTTGCTAGCTCCAGAATTGACATACCAAATGGGATCCCTCTGTGTGGAATCTGTGGTAGTCATGAGAACCTTGTGTGCCCATTCAGAATCTGAGTCAGATTCTTCAACAGCAACATTCACCTGGGGTTGCTTGTTTTTATTTTGTGGTTTGTTTTAGCCCTTCTGCTTGTTCTTATGCCAACACCTATTGGTGTCATGGTTGTGTTTCTCACAGATCTTGCACCACCTCTTCTTCTATTGAGGTTGTTTGCCTTTTCCTTTCGTATCATTTTGATAATTTCCTCCTTTCTGAAAGTTGCCTCTTTTTTTCCCATTACCTTTCTTCCTAGAACCCTTCCTGTTGGTGTATAGGGCTTTATTGGAAGAATCATCCTTGTGAAGTTGGCGTGCCTCCTATTGTTGAAGCAGATTGACCAACTCGATGTAGGTAATTTGTCGTTGAGACACCTGGATGGAGGTTATAAACATATCAAATGAAGAAGGTAAAGCTCTCATCACAAGTGAAATGAGAAGCTTTTCGTCCACAGTATCTCCCAAAGAACTCAATTTCTCTTTCAATTCAGACACTCTGCACGTAGAAGAGTTCAAGCTGTTTCACCCTGCCTCAAACTCAGGTTATGAAGTTGTTGTTGAAGATGAAGAATGGTGGAATCATTTTTTCCCTCATAGATGGTTTGAAGGGCATCCCATGCCTCTTTACCACTTGCTTTGTCAGCTATATGAGGTTGCACTTCATCTGAAACAACAAACAAAATGAGCACCTTTGCTCGACTATCTTTCTTGTCAAAAGCTATCTGATCTGCGAAAGGACCTATGGATCCTGCTGTTGGTGAAGGCCTAGTTACTACTCCAGTAACAATATTCCACAAATCTTCCATTTGGAGAATAGCCTTCATCTTATCTTTCCATGGTGTATAATTTGGACCTTTCAATAACTGATGCGGATCAATCATCAACTTTGCAACAGTGGCCATAGTGAAGGTTCCTTATATCACCAATTGGTCCCCCTTTCGATATACCTTTTTCTAGGCCAATATACCGTACAAAATACCTGCCCTTACGTGAGGGAAACTATAGGTATTTAGAAATATCAACAAAAATCACCCGCCCTTACGTGAGGGAGACTATAGGTGAGTTTTAGAGATCATACGATACGTGGAACATAAGCGGTACTGAAAGGGAATCACCTTGTTGATGGCACCTACCATAGAAGATTCTTCTCATGCGTGGGGCGTAACTTCCCCTAAACACTATGAAGAATACTTCGTCAGGATTTACGCCTAAACACAAGTGCGATAAAGGGTAGTGGATGGAGTAAAAAATGCAAAAATGGCTAACTTATCTCTCCCCGACGATTTATAGAGAACAAGCTCAGACGTCGTTGTAGCAGCTATATTAGGTGGCGGATACAGTAGCCAAATCATGACAGCTTTACCTGTAAGTGTTGGCCAGAGGTATCACAAATACCAAACGCTGCAGTGCAATAAATTGCACGAATGGGTTTTAATTATTCCGGGGACTTAGGGAGTGTTTTGATTTTTAAGTTTTTAATGTTATAGTGCAAAAATGAAATATGCAACATACAACATAAAAAAACTTCCCACAAGAATAACCCACAAGGTGTCGGTCACAGCCAAAAATGCACCTTTTACAATTTGCCAAATTGCTATTTTTCGAAAAATTACTCACTATCCCCCTTTGATTTTTGAAAAAATATCCCCCCTTAAAAGGTTTTCTTTAACAAAGCATTTTAATAATTATTATATATTTAAAATTAAAATAAATAATTTTAATTTATATAGTTTTAAAACTTAAGAAAAATAAATTAAAATTAAATTTTAATTTATAAAGTTTAAAACTATATTAAAAAAATTAAAATTAAAAATTTTAATTAAAAAAATAATAATTAAAAAAATAACTTAAAAAAAAATTATACAGGGGGGTCGGCGGGATTTGAACCCCCGACCTGCAGGCTCCCTGAGCCTTACCGCACGGCTCACGACCACGTGAGCCAGCGGGCTGATCCGAGAGGATCAGTCAACCTCCTCCCTTTTCAACCCGAATGGTCCTCCTCCTCGGCCTTGCGTGCTGCTGCTCTACGGCTCCCGACACTCTCTGTGTTTAAAAAAAAAAAAACGTCGCCGTCGCAATCTGCAATTCGTGCAGTCTCTGTCTCCGGCCCGAGGAGGGGGGGGATCCTATTTTTTTTTTTTTTTTCTTCTTTCGTTCTGCGCGTTTGATTTAAAAAAAAAATATTCGCAGCGCGTTTCGCGCTTGGGGGGGGGGTTTATACCCCACGGGGAATTTAAAATTCCCGCACGCGTGGGGGGGTGGCATTGGGGAGCGCACGCAATTGCGCGCCGTCTCCACCAACACGGGGGGGGGTGGGGAATCCTCCTCCGCTTCCCCTGTGCACGACGCAGCGCACCAAGCGGGGGGGGCGGGCTCCTCCCTCATCCGCGGCGTCAGCGTGCGGGACGTCGCGTAGTGTTGTCTGTGCACGACACAGCACGCCAAGTGGGGGGGCGGGCTCCTCCCTCCTCTGCAGCATCAGCACGTGGGACGTTGCACAGCGCTGTACGCTGGCCATCGCTGTCAGCGTCAGCGTCTGTCGCCACCTGCGCAGCGCTGTACGCTGGCCGTCGCTGTCAGCGTCAGCATCTCGCGACATGCGCAGCGTTGTACGCTCACTATCAGTGTCAGCGTCTGTCGTGACCTATGCAGCGCTGTATACGAGGGAGCATAGCATCCCTCCTCTGCAACTGCGAGTAGGGAAGCGGGGGGGCGCCAGCTGCGTCCGCAGCAAAAACAACGCACGCGGCGGCCCTGTGTCCTCGAGAAAAAAAAATTGTTTTTTTTTTTTTTCTCCCACAGAACGCGATGGCGTGAAACAAAATGCGTTCAACAAAAAAAAATGCGTAGCACTTTTTTCCGCCTCCAGCCTCTCCCTTCACGTCGCTGGCTCTGATGCCATGTAAAACCAGGAACTAGTTTATTATTGGATTGCACAGATTAAATAATGTTTACATTGCCATGAATAGGCACCGGCAGAACTGAACTCGTTACAGCAGTTGTAACAGAGCAACAGTCTGTCTAATAATAAAATAAAGACAAACATAATACAGTACGCTAACAGTTGATTTGTTTTTACTATTGATTTTTTTGGGTTCGGTCCCTTCATTTGAGGTTTTTTTTGGTGATAGCTACTAATTTATGGCCTCTTGATCATTTTTGTGTTCCTTTGTCATGAAGGGTGAATTGCCTATCATGTGGATCAAATAGAAGGGGATGAAATTGCTTAGTAATCACTCCTAGATTGTGGGACTAAGATAGTGAATTTGTTAGAGTTAAAATGCACTTTGCCTTCACCTTGACACTTGTCAGTTTCTCTTGACAAGTTTCATGTGTTGAATATAGACTTATGCCTATATATTGTAACCATTTGTATCAATAAAATCAACCCCTTTAGTTTCAGTCCCATCATTTAGTATCAGAGCAGGTTCCCTCTCCTGCATGTGAAACGCTTGAGGGGGGATTTCTCTCATGGAAATCCTCCCTTCTCCCCTCATTTTTTCCTCCATTTTTTTTTGAAAACTAGGGAGTATGCTCTCCATCCTTTGATGGATCAAAAACCAAAAGTTTTCATGGTTGTCAATTTTTTATGGTATAGCAGTGCTTTGTTAAATGTAGGTTGCTGTAAAAAAAAATTAAAGATGGGTGACTACTTGGGAATGTCCCGGAGCTGCACATGTTTTTTGAGGGTCATTGTGTTTAATTTGTTGAAGCATCAATTTGTATATGCCTATAGGGGTATTTATAGTCGTTGGAAACGATTTTTCATGATGGACACAATGGTGGTGTCATATTTTAATTTTGAGGCTGTTTTAATTGAGTTTTTTAGCCTCAAAGTTTTTCTACCTTAGAGTGCACTTTCGGCTATACCCGACACTCCCAAGGTACTTGTAAGTGAACCTAGTATCTAGTATTCACCTCTTTCTACTTGGCAGATACAGCAGCTAGTTACCCATGCATTTCGGTAAGATGAGGTGACTACAATAAGGACACTTATTCTAGAGACTATAGACATAGACACCCTAGAATCTATCCAAGGTTTTTTTTGGATCTACTTTTGAAGACTATAGACGAAGACACTTTAGAAGATTCTCTTCTTCTCTTCTTCTCCTCCATATTTGGCATCTATGGCTCATTTTATTGTATTGAGTGCATTTTTGACAGAGACCGACACTCTTATATGGCTCATTTTAATTTGTATTAAGGTGCATTTTCGAAAGAGACCGACACCTTCTAGATTGAGTTCACCATGATGAAGAACTTGATATTCATGGTGAATTTAGTTAGTGACCTACGAGAGGCAACATCCTCTCAGGATGACCTACAGAGGCAACAGACCCAGAAGTGGCTGACCCTGAGGCACCCATGATGACCCTAAGGTACTTAGACGACTGACCTAGTGGCAACAGACCTATGGAAGTGGCTGACCCTGAGGCAATAGACCGAGATGTATACACAGTGAATCTAGCATTATTCACAGTTGGAGAGCCAAGCACATAGAGCACGAGACTAGACCAAATCAGCAATAAATGAGGATGATAGGTTGCTTTTAGAGACGTCAACATTAATGGGGAATGTTACCTAATGTTGACTTGTTTTGTTTCTTCTTTAGTTAGGATAGTGCACTTTAAGGGGGAATGTTAGAGTTAAAGTGCACTATGCCTTCACTTTGACACTTGTCAGTTTCTCTTGACAAGTTTCATGTGTTGAATATAGACTTATGCATATATATTGTAACCATTTGTATCAATAAAATCAACCCCTTCAGTTTCAGTCCCATCAGAATTGTGGAACTATGAATGATTTTGCTAAAGCTACACATGAACACATCACACTAAAGGGTATTCCTTGGAATTTTGAAGGATGAAGTCATTTTGGCTTGCAAATTAAGGTAAAAATTTAACACCCTCTAGCTTCAAATACTTTCTAATCCATGTGGTGCATAAAATTTTGTAAAGCCATTTAAAAAAAAAAGTAAAGAAAAATAACTAAAATTAGTCACCAGGTTTGGATAAACTCTATCGGGGCTATAAACGCCTGACTGGTAGTAGGGCTCTATCGAGACAAAGCTGGATTAAAAAAAAGGCTTTGCAAAATATCAATTACACACAAGGATAATTTAAATAAACTCTACCAAGGCTATAGACGTCTAACTGACATTAGGGCTCTGTCTATAAAAGGTATTTTTGTGAGCAATACTTCATAGCCTAATGCAAAATAGGTGATGGAATATGGATGTTTTTCAAGCATGCAAAATTAAATAATATTCACACACATTGAGCAAATGCAAATGATTCATGTGTTTTCGTTTGAAGATGTCTACCCCCATATTCTTTGGATATTACTAGATGGTTTGTCTTTCTGATGTTTGGTTTGTTTGTTTTTAGAATTGGGTTCTTCATTCAAAATGCTCAAGAGCATTTCCCAGCAGAGTCACCATTTTTTTTGGCCATTGCACAACTGACCCCAACTTTGGGGACCCACATTAAAATTTTGGTTTTGGAAAGTTTTATAATGCTTTAAATTTTAATTTTGATAGGTTTCGAGGTTGTGTGTTGGCTAGCACATCCTTGTTTTATTTTGTAGCGTTTTGTTGTGTTAGAACTATGGTGTGAGTGTTGAAAATTGGTTAGGATGTCCTCCTCATTTTTTTGTAGTTACGACAAACATTGTGATTTTAATTAAATCAAGCTTCAAGTGAAAAAAAGAGGAAAAATAATATATATATATATATATATATATATATATATATATGTGTGTGTGTGTGTGTGTGTGTGTGTGTGTGTGTGTGTGTGTGTGTAATAAAATAAAATTAAAAGAAAAAAAAAAAGAAAAGAAATTATATTTATATATGTATATATATATATAAATATAAAAATAAAATAAAAAATAGAAAATATATAAAAATAAAAAACTATATATATGTAAATAATAAAATAAAACAAATAAATATGTTGAAATACAATTCATTTATCTCATGTATGGATATTTTATTGTTTGAAACAAACTACCACATGAATTTTAAATTTTAAAATCACCTTCTCTGTTTCATATACAATATAAAGTTATGCTAATTTTTAGACTTTGTTTCAACATGCAGGTCTAGAAGAGTGACTCAGACAACATTGGGATAGCTCGAATGCACAACATAAACCAATAGACCCAACATGAGACGTTAAAGGATGAATGATTCATAGCTTTCGAGGAGGACCATGTGGATGATATTTGGCACAAACTTGTTGACATGGATGACGTATAATCACGTGCTAAGATAGGTAAACATGGAAAGAAAAAATGATGAAGAGGCTACATTGGCCTATTTATTGGATTATGTTCAAAGAGGACCTCATAAGTATGGTCACTTTGTGATTTCAAGGTAGATGGAGGCACCTCACAAAAAACTTCATACAATTTGGAAAATTTTGTGGAAAGTTAACATAGATAGAACACGATGATGTGAAGGTACAAAAATTACAGTGATGAATGCATTTGCCATGAGGATCAAATAAAATATGTAATAGGTACATGATAACTGAATAAACGATATCATATTCATAGCATTATGTAGAGTGGTTCAGATGTTAAAGGTGGATAGTCCACGAATCGATGAAGATGCTATTGGCATGAACCGATATATTAAAACTAATTGATGAAAATAGTGAACAATGACACCCCCATTATGTAGCGATCGAGAGCCAAGCCAATATGAATGCGTTCTAGGAAGGAGTTGCAAGAAGCATGAGGTGTTTTTGAGACCAATTAAAGCCATCGAACACATGGCAATAAATATAAAATGGATGCAACTATATTTCGGGAAGATTTAATGGTGAATCGACATTGAAGAAGGTAGAGTTAGAGGATGTATGCACTAGGCCTGCCAATGACGGCATAGTTTAAGCACTAAAATTGATGATTTCTAGGATGGGTATCACTGCCAAACAATAGTGAAGACACACACAAACGAGATCACATAGTGTAGTGTTGAGAGTCATAAGGCCATTTTAGAGGGCCTTATGGGAGTAGTGGATGAGGTTCTAAGTGTGAAGGAGCTATTAGTTAGCATCACCATGTGGATATCTTAGTTCAAGGTAGAAATTGAGGGATGTAAAAGTCTAAAAATAGGGGTGTTTTAATTTTTTCTGCAAGCCTACTGCCTACTAATATATTTAAAGCCATGTTGTGATAACATGAACATTTTTGGTGTTATTCAGATATATGAAATCCATCATTACTAATTGAAAAAGGGCAGACAATGTAATGGTTGTATTTTTAGGAGATGTTATTAATCAAACATTTTCAATAATATAATGAATAATTTTATAGAAATAGCTAACATGGCCAAGTTTAAAAGTATAATATGTTTGGTGTGTCAAGAAGCATTTCAAAATTTGGATCCCAAATAAAAATAGAAACAAAAATAGAAATGAGTGTATAGTCAAATATTATAGCCTTCATAGTAAGCCCAACGATCGATGGAAATTGAAGAAGATGAAAAAGGAAACGGTTGGAAGCCAAACAAAAAGGATGAAAAGGAGAAAACAAAAGGGTTTATTGGAGAATTTAAAAGCCTATGAAAAGACAAAAACAAGGGTTGGGCATTTTTGGGTGGCTAGAAAATGTTGTAAAATAGAACATTATTTTTAATGCAAATGCTTTGGAAACTTGAACTTTGTTAGCAAGATCAAAGGAGATTTTTTTTGAATTTATTGAGTTAATGTTTATTTTCTCTTCCATGTTTTTAGGCCAATAGAAAGTGTTTAATGAATTGTGATGGTTGCACTATTAAACATTTAGAATCATGGAGTTTATTTCCATTTCCATAGAATATTGCACCTAGTTTATTTCAGATCATGCAAATGCAGTTTCGAATAGATTAGGTTTCATTCAAAAATTCTCACATCTCTGTTTTGCAGGATAGGGTAGTATTACACTATTAGTTCTTTGTATGTTAGTATTTTCAACATTCTGGTCCATTTTCTAGATTTTATATTATTTTGGATTCCAATATTAATATTTAAAGTATCATTTTATGCAATTTCAATTTCATTTTGAAGCAAATATGAAATTACAAATTATCCAAAGTTTACATTTTTAAAGCAGTTTTGTAATTTCAAAGTTAGCATAATTTCACATTTTGAAGGAAAGGTCAATTTTCAAGCTTTGCATTTTAGTTCGCAAGAAATAAATTAACTTCCCTTTATGAAAATTGTAATTTCATCAAATGGGGGGTAATTTATATAGCATTTCAAATGCTATTGAGTTTAAAGTGATAAATTAAATTCTCTTTATAAAAATTATAATTTCATCAAAGAGGGGTAATTTATATGATATGTCAAAGGCTATTACATTTACCAAGTTATTCATGTAGATTATTTTATTTTCATGCTCAAAGAAATATTAAATGAATCCAATCATCATTCAAACTTTGCATTTCAAAAGATAGATTTTAGTCTTCTCTTTTATGCTCAAAGTAGGTTTTAATAATGCAAGATAAAACTTGTTTAAAATCTTCTTAACAAAAAGAAGATAAAATATATCTAAACTACTTCAATATAAAATGAACTAAGGCTTTACATCGTGGTTATATGAGGGTCAATCACATTTGATTTTCCTTTAAGTTTAATGAACAATCAATAGCATAGCACAATAAAGTAATACCAATACAAGCCCCTTGTTAACAGTTATTTGCAAATCACTAAGGTATTCCTAGAAATTATTTGACACATCTTAATAAGATTACAAGTACACATTAAGTAAAATGAACCTTGGAGAAATTTATATTTCTTTGAAAGAGAGGGTTTTATAATCAAAATTCTAAGTGTGATGGTGATTTTACAATTGGGAAAAATTTCTACTCAACAAGGACTTGGGACAATTATCGCCATCTGAAAACAAACCCAAGATAAGAATTTGTAAAGGAGTGCTAAATACTAAAAGAAGAAACCAGTGAAGACCTCAAGAAATTTAGAATTTTGATAAGAATAAAATCATGTTTAAAGTCATAATTTTATAAGAAGTTTGAAGGAATATTCAGACAGAAAAAGCCTACCAAATCTAGGAGATTTGGATATTGCCTCTCACAACAAGAAGACAGTTTAGAGAAATAAGTTTTTTTAATCTATAGCAAAAAATCAAAGATCACTCGAAGGATCAAGCCACCAAATCCAAGGCTCAAGACAAAGAGTTGAAGGCTACAGTTTGGTGAAGCATGAAGCTATTCTATACAGCCAACAAGAAGCTATGAATTCAAACATTACAAGGTAGTAACTTGGTGAATAAAAAACACCAAGATCTACATCTACTTAAAAATCCATCAAAGAGGTAAGAAACTTGGGTGCAATTAGGTTCATTTATTAAACCTCAAATCAGATTATTATTAAACTTCGTTAAGGCACCATATTTAGATTAAAAGTTGCAGATGGATAGATTGCATTATAGTATTCAACTACAAAAAGAAAAATCATTTTAAGGATTATTTGCACATTAAATAGGAGTTGGATATTTTTGAAAGAAATAAAATTATTATCTAGACTATATCCTATAATATTTATTATAGTGAAAAAAATGCAGAATATTCATTAAGGTTAAATTACAGATTACTATTAAAAGTTTCAAATATTATGAAGTGCATCTGAAATTATTTTGAGAGTTCATTTACAGGAGCAATAAGGTGAGATTATTGTTACCATTAAAAGTGCATTATTAATCCATTGTTACTATACTAGTTGATCTCTAACTAGTTACTCTAAAAAAGGGTTAGTTTGTGTTTGTTGATTGTTAAATATCAAGGACACAAAAACCAACAGATTATCAAAGTGTCTAGAGACACTATTTGGTGTGTAGAACCTACAGGATTTCATGGCCCAAAGAAGCCACAAAAATTAGATCAAGGAGTGGAGAAGAAATATACCATAAAAATTTACAATAGAATCTTAAAATCAATACTTGGTGAGTCTTAGATTCAAAGTGCACTAAAAGCTATTTACAGGAAATTAGTGCATAAATTACCTCTACATTTTTTTTTTTCTATCTTAGCAGTTATTAGGTTGGGTTTATTACTAAAGTAATCAATCAAAGGAGAGAGTTGTCTAGAAAAAGAGACAATGTCAAATAAGTCATTGCCTACTTCAAAAGCTACCATAAAACCAAAGATTGTAAAAGAGGTACAAAGAGGTATTATATTCTCAAAAGTATTTACATTATGTTGCACTACTCTAATATATCCTATGTAGGAAGAAGGACAATTTTTTGGTGCCAAAAGGGCACACTCTTCATAGGGATAAAAATAGTCCAAGGAATTCATGTAAAAGCATTCTCCAAGCAAGGTAAAAGGATATTTTGAAAGGCTCATATCTTCTATGATTCGAATAGCCAAACCTGCAAGCAAACAATAAAAATAAAGGAGAAGCATAATATTCAAGGTCAATATTATCTACAAAGTAATTTTCATAATAGGTTGAAAAAGAAGGCACAAAATATTACATTAGACATATTTTCAAGGAGAATCATTGGAGTATTTCAAACTCCACCATAGCATTACTTGAAGCCTTTAAAATAGTTGCTCCAAGTTCTCAAGGTGTTGCTCACCATTCCATCCAAAAAAAATCACTCAAAATGCCATAAAATTTATACAAAAAAGGTGGAGCTGGTAATGTTGTATTGTTATTAAGGGTATTACAAAGATACATTGAAGAGGCATTACATATAAAGCTCATGTACAAAGATAAGATGACACTTGTCACCTAAAAGAAAACCCTAACATTTCCCATATGAGCGCCCATCCATTGTAAGCTTGACCAAGAAAATATTACAGGGAAGAAGGTTGGTGTAAGTGCTCACCCAAGACTATAATTCTCACCCTTTACTTGGCAAAAATTTAACAGTGGCAATAAACATCTTCTCATCCCTCAAGAGCTCAAAGATAACCACCGTGACACTTGCCACTCAATTAAATATTCAACTCTTATTTGAGGTACCAAAGACCAAAGAACAACAACATTCAAGGTCAAATTTATAGCAACATTAAAAGCTAAGTTTGTGGTAGAATTACATAGTAGCATTAGCATTCATAGTAGCAATAGAACAAGAGCATTTAAATATCCTAGTCAAAGTGGTCAAATGTGAGGCATCCACTATCCAAGTATTACCATAAAAGGTATCAAGAAACCAACCACCATCTGAATTCAAGAGAAGCACTAAAGCCTACGCCCATACATTGGAGATAACAGTCAAAAGAGCACTAAAGAGTGTTGTCATATATGTCTAAGAATCAACACCAGATACGTAGAGGTTTGGGGTATTACAAAGGTAAGACTTTACCTTATTCCAATTTGCTTTCATTAATAGGGATATATAAGGTATAATATAAGGTTGAAATATTAAGGGAAATAAACCATATTTTAAAACAATATTAAAAGGGAAAATATATACTAAATAGCCTAATATTTGCAATCTAAAACATAGGAGAAATAAATATTTCTACTTGGATAGATTAAACTTCTATTATTGCAAATATCATTGTTTTCTAATATTCCATATTAGAGAGTTATAAGGAATACTACACCAAATTAGGTAATTGTAATTTAGAAACATTAAATATCAAAATATCAAAGGCTATAAAAGAAGGTTCTTTTAAGAAAAAATCAAGAGTTGGAAACTAATTGATATACTTGTATCAAATTTACATTAAAGGGACAAATAAGATCCAACTATTAGAACCTCATCAAAATTAGAAAGTGCTTAAGTTCAATAGGAGAAATAAGGTGTTAAAGAAGTTGATTTTTGATATTTACAAAATATTACAAATCAACTCAAAAATTGAATTTCTATTCTCAGAAGCACTTTATCTATCATTCAACATATCTAAAATTACTAGGGAGAAATAAGTTATTCTACAAAACTTGATAATAATAGCACTCATTCAAAATTTATCAAGTACTCAATCCATTTGGGAATCATAAGGTGTCTACAAATCTTACAGAGATTTTATTAAATCACATCTCTTAACTAGGGAGTCAATAGGAAGCATACAAAAACCTAAGCTCTAAAAGGTTTTATCAAGTCATGCTCATACTGCTAAGGAGTCATAAGGTAGATCACGTAAGAAAATTATATCCCATAATATACTAGCTCTATCAAAGCACTCTATACTCTAATCCAGAGAGCTATGTCTACCTCAAGCAATACAAAAAATGAATGCAAGAGTAACCTCTCTAGAAAGGAAAAAGCAAGTGCCATAAAAATTGGAATCATGAATCTACTTATAAAGGGTGAAGCATATTTAGATCTTACTTCAAAAATAATTCATAGTGAATCCTTAGATGATGAATTTTACACCTTGGAACATTATCTCCAACCTCGACTCAAAGAAGCAATTACAAATGGAAAGTATGGCATTCCTCTTCCCTTAGATTTTGTAAGCATACTATATATGGCATTACTTACATACAAATGCTACAAAAATGAAAATGTAGAATTGAAAGGATTGATAGAAGCTTATAAAGAGAAAAAATAACTAAGTGAATCATACTTAGAAAAGATATTTCAATCCTCATGCAGTATTGGTACCTCAAGATCTACTAATTCAAGATCTTATCTTGATGTCTTGAGAGATTGTTTAGAAACTTTTGTACATAGTAAGGACAAAGAAGGAGAAACATATTTGCAAGAATCAAGCAGTAAAATAAAAGGCAAAGGTAGATAAGAAGAGGAAGATGAACCATATAAATAATAGAGGATCGGAAAGGACACCTAGCTCAAAGGATAGAATAAATTGAAGAACTGAAAGAATCTATAGATGATTATGAATTCAAAGCTCTTTCATTAACAACATGTTATGAAGACACTAACTACTTGCTTGAATAGGTTACAAAAAATAGAAAATAATAAATGCTCCAAGACAAAGAAGAAGATCCCTATTGAATATTGAAATATTTAATACCTAAATAATGTAATACAGGGGGTGTTAGAGTTAGAGTATATTACATCATTTGGGTCATGTAAATATACCACCTTAGGTACATAGTTAGAGTAGGAGATTACTTTAGGGGAAAGTTAGCTAGTTACTTCAAGAAATGCAATAAATATACAAGTGGAAATGTGCAAGGTGTTCCCTTGTATAGCTAGGTAGAGTGTTGGCCAACTATATTCCTATATAAAGGGTCTCATAGTGGTATATCAAGTCCATATCAAGTTCTTATCAAGAGAATTGCAGTAGATAGTAGTAGTGCTCTTGTATGGAGTACAATGTAGCTCTTTAGCTCATATTAATGGAGTGACCATTTCCTCCATACTACATTGTATTTCCATCATTTCTATTTATAGTATATTTCAGTCATATTGCAGACTCATTTGCTTTAATATTTATTACATATTATTAGGACCTGTGTTAGATCTCTTCCACTGCATATATCCTCAAAATCTAATAGAACCTAGATTTGAATTACGAAGGTGGGACTAGGGATCCACTTGCCTTAGACACATAGTGCAAGTGTAGTGAAAAAATAAACTATCTTGACTAGAATCATCATTTGCATCATCATGGATCCTTAAATCGATATGCAACATGTAATACATGCATAGACAAGCATGTGCATGCAAGTAGATATGAATTTAGGTAGAATGCAACCAAGCAATAACAAGTAGTTAAATAAAATAGACAACCAATGTAGACTTAGATGTAATATATTTTAATATGTATTATGTTTATTGGTTTTTTAAGTTTTCCCTATAAATTATGGCAAGGTGATAAGATCCTAAACCAAACATGGTAGTTATGATGAAGGGATATAGCCAATTAGTCTTAAAATTACTTTTTAAATCAAATTTGGCATTGACATTCTTTTTATTCTCTTTGAGAACAAGATCACCAAAATCAAAGGAGTAGGACCATACCTTTTTGATATAGGTATTGTTCAGTGGTATTTTCACCTGGTTGTGAAAGTACACTCTCCTTTAGGATTTGGGTTCCAAATACCCTCTTGCAAAGAAGTTAAACAAACAACTTCTCCAAGGTCTCCGTTGTATTAGCATTTGCATATGTGTATTAGTAATATCAAATAAAGATATTCAATTTAAATGCTTGGAACACCTTAGTGATTGCAAGTAACTGTAAACAAGGGGCAATGTTGATTTATTTCACCATGAAACTTTAGTGATTGTTCATTGTTTTTTAGATTTTGATATTTTTTAAATGTCTATTTTAATGCCTTGAAAAGTTAAAACTTCTGGAACATAAAAAGAAATAAAAAATGCAGAAAGAATGAAAATGAACTGCAGAAAATTGAAAATAAAATGCTTCCAGTATGATGCTATCCTATTACAACAAAACCGAAGATGTGAGGTTTTTGTGCATGCAACCTAACCTATTGGACCTACAAACTAGCACAATCCATATAAGCTAAGTGCTGGTTCCTAGGGTACGAAATAAAATTCAGATTTCAAATATTTGCCTAATGTAACCCAAAGAAATGGCATCAACATTATCTATAAATTCGAAATCTAAAAAGATGAAAGAATAAAAATTAAACCCATAGCATGCAAATAAAATCTCCTTCTTTCTTGCCCACAAGATGCAAATTTTTGAACACTTCTGCATTAAAAATGTGTCATTTTACAATAGCAAAATTTCTGGTTTTCCCAAACCAATCCATGGAAGAAAAATGACTCAAACAGGCCTAGAATAGCCTTATTGCCTTCAAGTCTGCAACTCTGCTCATCGGGATTTCCAACATGTGTCCATGAAGAAGAAAAACCAGTCCAATGTGGAAGAAAATATCCAAAGAAACCTAGTGCTAAGGCCTTGCCTTCATTACTGCAATCTTCTCTGAAAAGTTTTGCCCCTCTTCTGGCCTCTTTGAATGGCGTATTTAAACTTTCCAAAAGAATTGTTTCTCCTTCCATGATAGTTCACTTTCATTTTCTGATGGCTATTCGTTTCACCTTCCCTGACTGTTCGTTTCACCTTCCCTGTATGCATGTGCTTTGCTTTCCATTTTGTGGCCCTTCGCTACGATTTCTCCACATGATTTTGCGTTCGTTTCCCTCCATTTGTAACGACCATCTTAAATGATTTCAAATCACTAAAGATTCCTTATGTAACGCTTGTCTTATTCACTGGATTTTGTCCTTATGTCCACGTCACTGTGCAGGTCCGTTACCTTGGCAAAAATGGAACATGTCGCGATATTGCGACACTTTTGCCTCCTTGCTCTACTTTGTTGCTTTGAATCGCAAAAATGGAATATGTCGCGATATAGCGACACTTTTTTCTGTATGGCTGCAAAAATGCAACATGTCACGATATCGCAACACTTTTTTTTGTACGGCCACGAAAATGCAACATGTCATGATATCGTGACACTTTTTCCTGTACGGCCATGAAAATGCAACATGTCATGATATCACGACACTTTTCTTTTCTTGTTCTTTCTTGTCTTATTTGGTCACAAAAATGCAACATGTCGCGATATCGCGACACTTTTCCTTCTTGTTCTTTCTTTTCTGATTTGGTCGCGAAAATACAACATGTCGCGATATCGTGACACTTTTTCATTTTTTGGCCACGATGGAGCAACATGTCGTGATATCGTTACACTTTTTAATTTGGCCACGATGGAGCAACATGTCGTGATATAGCGACACTTTTTCATTTTTGGCCACGACAGAGCAACATGTCACAATATCGCGACACTTTTTTTTTTTGGGCCGCGATGGTGCAACATGTCGCAATATCATGACACTTTTTCATTTTTGGCCGCGATGGAGCAACATGTCATGATATCGCGACACCTTTTCATTTTGACCGCGATGGAGCAACATGTCATGATATCGCGACACCTTTTCATTTGGCTGCGATGGAGCAACATGTCACAATATCGCGACACTGTTTCTCCTTGTGGTGTTTTGCTTTTTTTTTCTTTGAACTTTAGCCTATGGGCCACTTCGGTCTTCTTGGAACACATGCAAAAAAGGTGGGTCCCCAATTTTGGGGTACATTGTGGATCAGCCACAATAAATGGTGACTCTGTTGGGAAATGCTCCTGAGCATTTCGGTGAGAACTCAACCTAAAAAACACACAGACTCAAATACAAGCATTAGTGAATGTCCCAAGAATGAAACTAGATGAGAAATACATGAGACATTAGAATTATTAAGCATCAGCTTAGTGTGTGTAATGTGCTTCATTCCTTATCGTTTGAAATTGATCACATTCCATTGTCAGTTTCACTTATGATTCGTATGCAAGGCTATGAATGATTTATGCAGGATTTTATGTATGATAAATATGCTATAGCAACATGCGTTGCAAAGGCTCAGACCTTCTAGTATCATGAATACACATATTAAAATTGTTGAACCCTCTTAGGACCAAATATATGTATACTGAATTAATTTACTAGATCCCAAAATTGGTTATGTGTCACTACCATCTTGAACCCATGTGTAGGTGTAAGTGAAATCAAAGCTTTGGGGAATCAGATTCCCAACATAAGCGAGATGGCAATTTAACCCTATCCTTACTACTCTGATCTGGAGTTCATTATCTCATCTTGAACAAAATGATTTAACCTGTTATGGATGAAACTATCAGGCTAGCCTATCCGTTTGAGTAGTCAGTGGTCTTACTTTTAGACAAGACATGTTGCCACGCATGAGCATACTCCACTGCTATCCAGGCATCTATAGCCCCGGTGGAGATTAACCCCATAATCCAGGATTTGACTTTACTATGATTTCTTGGACCTTGGTGATGACTACCCATCCTTGCAAGGGACATGTAGTACGATCCTTCTAGTCCAGTATTAATAAAGAAATGAAAAATATTTTCTTTTGAATTTCAAGTTCTTGAGTGGGCAAAATGGAAGCTTTGGGGAATCAGATTCTCAACCTAAGTGAGATGAGAATTAGACCCTATCCTTACTACTCTATGAAGGTCAAATCAGAGCTTTGGGGAATCGGATTCTCGACCTAAGCGAGATGAGAATTAGACCCTATCCTTACTACTCCATGAAGGTCAAATCAGAGCTTTGGGGAGTTGGATCCTCAACCTAAGTTCGATGAGGATTTAACCCTATCCTTACTAATCTGATTTTAGGCTTTAAGCACTATGGGAGTGGTGAAAACCACTATTTTAAGGATTATGTTGCATAATAGGACAGACACGAAATACTCCTTTCACCTCACCTTTTCTTCCAAGTATGGTTTTGACCATTTTGCTCAAGATTCTCTTTAATATGCGTAGAACGTGCTTGGCTCAAGATAGTTCGGGCATCAGTTCCCAACCTTAGGATCCTTTTAATATATGTTATGTAATAATCCTAAGAGGATTCGACACCTTCTCAATGATTGTACATGAAATGAAGATGCAACTAAGATGGAATGTATATGCAATGTGAAATGTACATGAGATATGAATGCATTGCTCCCTTTGAAATGTGGATGGAGTATACCACCTACTTTGCCATAATTTATAAAACTAAAAACTTCCTGCATCATAAGTTCCAAACTATATTCTTTAATGTGATTGCGAAATTCATGGAGCTTTCTGCAATACAATTCCAATGTTTCATATTATCCTAATCTTAGTCAACATTCATAAGGATCTAACTTAACAAACCAAAAATGTCCAAAGGACCAACACATAAAACTTAAAACCAAAATGAGATCTAATCTAAAACTAAAACACGAAAACCAAAAGTATATACAAATGTACAAAAACAAAACTCTTCCCATTTCTTCCACGAATCATAGTAATCATCTTCCAAGTTCAGGTCATGATGCTCAAGCACTTCTTCTTCATCTTCTGATTCATCAACATGTTTCTCATCCAATTCATCTTCTGATTCATCAACATATTTCTCATCCAATTCACCTTCACCTTCCATAGATGGTCCAGTTATTTCCAAAAGTGGGTTATTTCTTGAATTCAAATTGGTAAAGCTATCATAATCCAAATTTGTAACCCATGATTCAATTTTATCACAATTTGGAAGGTGTGGATCCTCTTGGTCATCACTCTCTTGATGATATAAAGTTTCCACCGCTAGAATGTTGTCTTCTCCTTGCTGATGTTGGGGTGGACCCTTATTTGGCACAAGTTCCAAACCATCCACTTGAGCTTGGAGACAATGAGTATACATAGCAATTTCAAGACAATTCCTTTCATTATGCTCCTTTGTATCATGCAATCTACACCCGTTTTCCCATGCAAAATCAGAAATATTAAGAATGGAACTAGAGTGACTTGGTCCTGTAGAAGTATCAATCTGATTAGCAATAGCGGAAGGTACACCCCCATTGTTTGGCTTCGTATTCCACTGTCTCCCTCTATTGTTGAAATTTTTATTTGGGTGAGGGGCATGGGATTCATACTTCTATTTTTGAACAAAATCATTACTCAATTTGTGAACCATATTTTTGAGTGCTTCAACCTCTGAATAAATATCTTTTGGTTGAGCTATATTATTACTAGTTCCAATAGGATTTGCGTAATTGGTGATATTTTGACTTAACATTTGAGTTGGATTTTGAGCCACTGGATTTGCGTAGGGATTCACACTTTGAATCGGAATTGGATTGGGGAAAGGAACCATAGCCTGAGAATTAACCAAACTAGCTCCTTGCATAGTCTGTTGACTATTTTGTAGAAATGGAGGAATGGGAGGAATGGATGTGATTGGTTGAATTAGAATGGGTGCGTAAGCGGGTGTTGATGAATATGGTTGTTGATAAGGCAAAGCATTTATGCCTGACATTTGTGATGCTGTGATCTGATTCATTATAGGAGCTTGACCATAAGGACCATATTGTCCTACCATGGGCATCTGGGAAAACCCATAATTCTATGGTGCCATTTGTTGTTAAATGGTCATAGCTTCATTGTAGGCTAGAGCAAGTGTAGTAACTTGAAGATTTCGCCTTGCAAACATTGCCGTCATAGGATCCAATGCCCCAAAATATATTTGCAAAGCTACTGTGGGATCAATGGCAAAATGTCGAATTGCTCTATTATAGCACTTCTAAAATCTCTGATTAAAATTTTGGATTGAGTCACCCTGGCCTCTTTTGCACGTAATGAACTGATTATAGATGATTGTGGGATCTAATGGTGACCTGAATTGGTTGACAAAAGCATTCTCCATTTGCGTCCATGACATAATGAAACCAGTAGATAAGCAAATATACCATTCATAGGCCACTGGGTCTAGGCTCATGGGGAAGATTCTACAAGCCACATCCTCATGTTGAACTTGCAATCTTATCAAAACATCCCTATAGGCCTGAATATGTTCTTTTGTAGTCCTTGGGCCATCCAGTTTGTATTTGGGAAAAAATCTCTCTATATTCCTAGGGATCTCATGAATATCCCCTACAATATTCAAAGGAATGTTATGGGCTCCGTACAAAGGAGGTGGTGGAGTTTGGGCCATTTGATTTAAAATCAATGATGATAATCCTACAAGGGCCATGGAAAATACCTCGAAGAAGACCTGTGACACACTGAAAAATCTGCAATTAATGGAATTCAAATAATAACTTCAAAACCAATTTGTTAGTCATGCATGAAAGAAACCTTGAAATGACTAGCAAATATCAAACATGTAATGTATGAATAATCATGTTAGCATCAACCAAGAGATGTATCCATTAAAATCAAATGAAAGTAATTGCATGGAGACAACCTCGCTAGTCAAGAATTTTTTTTTTTTTAAATCAAATCAAGACAAATTATTCCTATATGAACAATCAAAAAATGTTAGAACAATGCATAGCAATTCATGTCCTCCCTTTAACACTACAAGGTTGTATTGTTAAAAAAAAAGGGCTAAAGATAATAATCAATAGGGCATGAACTATTCAAAATTTAAATCCCTATAGCATTTAAATCACACTGAAATAAACCAGTTCGGGCCCTCCTTCTAGTGCCAATCTGTTGAGTGGTATTTTCACCCGGTTGTGAAAGTACACTCTTCTTTAGGATTTGGGTTCCAAATCCCCTCTTGCAAAGAAGTTAAAAAAACAACTTCTCCAAGGTCTCCGTTGTATTAGCATTTGCATATGTGTATTAGTAATCTCAAATAAAGATATTCAATTTAAATGCTTGGAACACCTTAGTGATTGCAAGACACTGTAAACAAGGGGCAATGTTGATTTATTTCACCATGAAATTTTAGTGATTGTTCATTGTTTTTTAGATTTTGATATTTTTTAAATGTCTATTTTAATGCCTTGAAAAGTTAAAACTTCTGGAACATAAAAAGAAATAAAAAATGCAGAAAAAATGAAAATGAAATGCAAAAAACTAAAAATAAAATGCTTCCAGTATTGCTATTCTATTACGATAAAACCGATGATGTGAGGTTTCCATGCATGCAACCTAACCTATTGGACCTGCAAACAAGCACAATCCGGATAAGCTAAGTGCTGGTTCCTAGGGTACGAAATAAAATTCAGATTTCAAATATTCGCCTAATGTAACCCAAAGAAATGGCATCAACATTATCTATAAATTCAAAATATAAAAATATGAAAGAATAAACATTAAATCCATAGCATGCAAAGAAAATCTCCTTCTTTATTGCCCACAAGATGCAAATTTCTAAACACTTTTGCATTAAAAATGTGTCATTTTACAATAGCAAAATTTCTGGTTTTCCCGAACCAGTCCATGGAAGAAAAATGACTCAAACAGGCCCAGAATAGCCTTATCGCCTTCAAGTCTGCAACTCTGCTCACCGGGATTTCCAACCCATGTCCATGAAGAAGAAAAACCAATACAATGTGGAAGAAAATATCCAGAGAAACCTTTTGAGAAGCAACACACCCCCATTGAAAAATGATTTTCCATCCTTTGAAAATATTGAGCTTTCATTTTGCAGTAAGGACCCTCTTGAGTTTTCCAGGTTTTAAATTCCATTTTTGCTTGCCTTTTTTTTTAAGTTGTGCATTTATTTGCATCTAGCTTTGATTTACTTCAGAATTCATTTTTCCACATGTTAGAATCATTCATGAATAAAGAAAATCTTTCATTGATATAAAAAAATGCAGAATACAGACAGATAAATTCATTAGAGGCCAAAACTTTCCATTTTGGGAAATGTCATGAAATCGCGATGGGTTTTAGAAAAATCGGCCAAGTCGCAAAAACGTAGCGAAATCGTGACACTTTCATTTTTGGAAATGTCGCGATATCGCGACACTTTCCATTTTTGGAAATGTCACGAAATCGCGACGGGTCTAGAGAGAGAAAGCAAGAGCGTACGAAACATAGCAATTTCGTGACATGTCATGAAATCATGACATGTCACATTTTCATTATAGCAGTAGGCAAAAGGAAGCAAGTCGCAAACATGTCACGAAATCGCGACGTCGTGAAATTGCGATGTCATGAAATCGTGACGTTTTTTTGGATGAGGGGCCAAGGGTGCAAGCATGTAGCAAAATCGTGACATCGCAAAATCGTGACTTTTTTCAGAAAAGAAGCAAATGCATGAAAGCGGGCGCGATTTCGCGACATGTCATGAAATCGCGACATGTCGCATTTTCGTGACATCGGAAGAAGAAAAATGCCTAAGGCATGGAAAGGAGCATGATTTTGTGACATGTCACGAAATCGCAACATGTCGCATTTTCACGGCCCATCGAGAGAAAAGTGGACAAGGCCCAGATGCATCGCAAAATCGTGACAGGTGAAGCACAACAAGCAGAAAGTAAGAAAAGGTCATGAAATCGTGACACAGTTGAGAGAAAGGGGGCAATCGCCAGAAGGTGTCACGAAATCGTGATGTCGTGATTTTGCGACGTCACAAAATCATGACACAATGCATCAAAGGGAGCCCAAGGATGGCCGTGTCATGAAATCGCGACATGATAGGAAGAATCCAGATCCTAAAGTGAGTGGGATTTATCCCGTATAAGTGTTATCAGAGTTTCATACTCATTCTTCACAGGGTGTGTATAAAAGTCGGACCAACATTTAAAAATGGTGCTAGAAGGAGGGCCGAACTTACGTTCTTAGTGCGCTTGAGTTGAGAAATCTGATTGTATGTGGTATTTGACAAATACTGTATTTTATCCAAAGTCTGGTAGCCAATTTTCCCTCCTCCTCAGCCTTTAAAATTTTGTTGTTTGAGTTTTTTGCCTGAACAGCGAAACTTAACACCAACATTTAAAAATGGCGCTAGAAGGAGGGCCCACTGAACTCTGGTCAGTATTGTAAGTTGTCAGTACAACATTTAAAAATGGCGCTAGAAGGAGGGCCCACTGAACTCCAGTCAGTATTGTAAGTTGTCAGTACAATATTTAAAATTGCTAGAAAAGAAGACCTCAAGTTCAGTAGTCTATTAAGGATTGTAAGGTTGTAAGTGCTTGTGAAAAGTTGGATTCTACATACAGAGTAACAATGTCCCATCCTAGAGCTGGAGAGCTCCTTGTGCCTAAATTAGAAACTCCGAGAAGAAGTAGCCTCAGAAGGGCCAAGTCTCTGTCTGAAACAGTTTTATCACCACTGGTAGTTACTCCAACTACAACTTAGAATATCACCATCAATCAAGTAGTAATGGCAAATTGGTTGGGTTCCACTGCTTTAAATATCCTTGGTGTAGCCCATGATCTATCCAGACATCCTAAGAGATATCTTCTTAGATACAAGCATGACGAAACTAGAACAGCAGAGGAACATCTGGTAGCATTCAAGAATGCTCTGAAATTGTTAAATATATAGCATGAAGATGTGGCTTACAGATTGTTCCCGTTCACTCTCTAGGAAGGAGCTTATGATTGGTTTCTAAATCTCACTAACGATTCTACTACCAGTTGGAATGACTTAGAAAATGTTTTTGTGTCACAGTTTGGGGAAGTGATAGACCCCAGTGTGTTATACCAACAATTTTCTAGCATCAAGAGAGAGTCGGGAGAAGCTGTCAGGTCATTCAATATGAGGTTCCAAAGAGCTTATGGTAGAATGACTGGTCATTACATCCCAAATGCAAATCTAGCCTTAGAAATCTATAAGAATGCATTGGATTTGGTGACCTCTATTTTCCTCAAAAGAGACATCAATATCACAACCCTGGCAGGAGCTTATAAAGAAGCTTTAATTATTGAAAGATAGTTAGGACCTCAAATTTTGAGCAGTCCTTTGATATCCTATGTTACACAGAACATGCCTATTTTAGATCCCATCCCACATCATGAGTTAGTGCCAACATATAATGCTCTGCCCAAGGAAACTCCATTAACTGTGACATCCACTCAGCATGTGCAAAATATAGAGAAAGGTTCTGACAAGTTCAAAATGGAAGTGTCTGAAGTAAACATTTGTGATCTAGCATTACCCAAATTTGAAGTTTTTCCTGGTGAGTTAAATTTTCCTAAAAATCAAAAAAATATTGATAGTTCTGGTTCATCCAAAAATAGTATGACTATGGTTTCAAATTCATTCACTTTTCCCGAAGAGTCAGAAAATCTTGTAGAGATTCCTATGGATGAAATACAAGATTTTCAACAGTTCAAAAGGGAAAGTTATAATTTGAGATGTGAAAATCCAGAACCTAATAATGATCCTTCCTCACCAAAGGATGATGAAAATGAGATTCAATATCACTATGCAGAAGTAACTGGGAAGGAGGATAACATCATTGAGGATATAAAAGAAATTAAAGCTGACATCACCCTCCATGAGCTGGCCCAGATTGTTGAACAAAAAGATAACTTTATTGAAGCTTACTCTAGACCACCTATTGAATTTCAATAAAAGGGGGAAAAGATAGTAAATGTGAATGTGGTCAACCAACTCGGAACAGATAGAGAGTCTCAGTATAAGCCATTGATTACTGAACATAATATTAAAGAAAAGGTTGTAAATCATGTTGATGTGGATATTGGAGATTATAATTCGCCAACCGAGAAGGTAAGATGGGTTACAGATCTGACCAATTACAACAATGATGTTTGGACATTACAAATTGATGGGGTTAAATCTAAGCAAGGCTCAGGTGAAAAAGCAAATTATGAAAATTTTGTTAGAGGGATAAAAATTGAAGTCTTGGATATTGAAGCAGTGGAGCAACCACAAAATGTTCGAGCTATTAAGAACCAGGACATACGAATAAAATATGATCTCTCTGAGTTATTACATAAATCTAAATATGTGATGATCTGGGTCTATAAAGGCTTTAAGATATTTGATCCTGGGGGGTTTT
Source organism: Wollemia nobilis (assembly GCA_028583015.1). Taxonomy (NCBI): domain Eukaryota; kingdom Viridiplantae; phylum Streptophyta; class Pinopsida; order Araucariales; family Araucariaceae; genus Wollemia; species Wollemia nobilis. Next base: position 4,067,742 of record JAQPPZ010001313.1, on the reverse strand, counting down.
TACATTCCGTCCCTTTGAAAGAATTCTGTAAACCCTTCAAGTAGAAGCATAAACATGTTATTATATGATTTGTTATTATATGATTTGTTTAATTTGAATGAGTTGCAGATTTGTTTTTCAGTGGGACAAGATCCATAAAAAAAATATAAAATAAAAAAAAAGGAGAGAGGGAAGATGGTAAACACAAGTCTTTCCCAGGTAGCAAAAAAATTTGGAAGCATAGTCTGGAGTGCATTTCGTCAACAGGACCTGAAAGGTAATTTTTCTAAATTTACTTGCAAATGGTCAAAAAAATTTAAGGCACTATTTCTCTGCTTTTCCATCTGCTACATTTTTTGAGTGATTGAAGGGACTTTGTGCATGTGTATACATTGTAAATAAGTATGCAGTATTTATTTTGTTTTATTTTATTTTATTTTATTTTGTTTATCCTTGGAAGTCTGTACAGTTCTGTGTTTTATTTCCTTTGATGTCTGTTCAGTGTTGTTTATTTTAGTTTTATTTTGATGCCTGTACAGTTTTATTTTATTTTGTTTTTAAAGGTCTGTACAGTGTTTTTCAGTCTGTACAGTGTTTTTCAATTTTATTTTTTTGTTTTTTAAGGTCTGTGTTTATCCTTGGAAGTCTGTACAGTTTATTTTATTCTAAAATTTTGTTTTTAAATTTTGCCTGAGAAATCTTCAATAAAAAGTCAGCCTTCCAGAATTGTTTTTATTCTGAGTTCTAAATCCAGTGTCCATTCTATTCATTATTCTAATTGAGATAGTCTGCTTAAACTGAACAGTGGAACTATTTTTTTAGTCAGAACAACAGTAGAAAGATGATTAGATTTTGTGCCTTGTTTGCCACAGTTATTTTAATTATAAAGAAACTGCTATACTGTTTGGCTGGAGAAACTCCCAGGGAATCCAAGAAAAGTTGGTCATAAGAGGGGACTATGATTCATGAAATTATTTGAGTATCCATAGAGGCTATCAGTACCCAAGCTGAAGTAGTTCCAGACTAATGAGATGTTAAAAGAAAAATTGTTCTTATTTTAAAGGCTTTTCAGACTTCGGTATATTTCAAAAAAAAGAGAGAAAAAAAAAAAAGAGAAGGAAAATGTTATGTAATCAAAGAGACAACCAAGACTTCAAAATATGTTTTTCTTCTATCAAGTTGTAGATTCTACCTCACAGTTGTAAATCTGGGTCGTGTAAATCTAAAGGGTAACTCTGTCAGGGCTATAAAAGGCTAAACTAGTAAACAGAACTCTACTCGGTTTCCCATTTTACAATTTAGAAAAGCTGATCAATCTAGAGTTCAACATTCAAAGGCCCAGTCATTCTTGAAGAAATTTTTATACGCTTGTAATTGCACATCAGAAATCTTCCTTAAATGATTCAGCCTAGTATGTCTTTGGGAAATTTTGATAACTATCAGCTAGTAGTTAAATTGTTTTGAGAAATGTCTGTGGCAAGGCATGATACATGGTCTATGTTGTTTTGAAACTAGAGTCCTGGGTTCTAAAATAATGCTACTATTTTACCCGTAGATATCGCCATTTGTTGAGAAGCAACACACCCCCACTAAAAAATGAATTTCCATCCTTTGAAAATATTGAGCTTTCATTTTGTAGTAAGGACCCTCTTGAGTTTTCCAGGTTTTAAATTTCATTTTTGCTTGCCTCCTTTTTTAAGTTGTGCATTTATTTGCATCTGGCTTTGATTTACTTCAGAATTCATTTTTCCACATGTTAGAATCATTCATGAATAAATAAAATCTTTCACTAATATAAAAAAATGCATAATACAGACAGATAAATTCATTAGAGGCCAAAAATTTCCATTTTGAGAAATGTCGCGAAATCATGACGGGTTTTAAAAAAATCGGCCAAGTCGCAAAAACGTAGCGAAATCGTGACACTTCCATTTTTGGAAATGTTGTGATATCGCAACACTTTCCATTTTTGGAAATTTCACGAAATCGCGACGGGTCTGGAGAGAGAAAGCAAGAGCGTACGGAACGTAGCGATTTCGCGACATGTCACAAAATCGTGACATGTCGCATTTTCGCTGTAGCAGGAGGCAAAAGGAAGCAAGTCGCAAACATGTCCCGAAATCGCGATGTCACGAAATCGTGACATTTTTTTGGAGGGGCCAAGGGTGTAAGCACGTAGCGAAATCGCAACGTCGTGAAATCATGACGTTTTTCAAAAAATAAGCAAAGGCATGAAAGTGGGCACGATTTCGCGACATGTCGCAAAATCATGACATGTCATGTTTTCACGGCATCGAAAGAAGAAAAACGCCTAAGGCATGGAAAGGAGCGCGATTTCGTGACATGTCGCGAAATCGTGACAAGTCGCATTTTCACGGCCCATAGAGAGAAAACCGAACAAGTCCCAGATGCATCGCAAAATTGCGACAGGTGAAGCACAGCAAGCAGAAAGTAAGAAAATGTCGCAAAATTGCGACACAGTTGAGAGAAAGGGGGAAATGGCCAGAAGGTGTCGTGAAATCATGACACAACGCATCAAAGGGAGCACAAGGATGGCCGTGTCACAAAATCACGACACGATAGGAATAATCCAGATCCTAAAGTGAGTGGGATTTATCCCGTATAAGTGTTATCAGAGTTTCATACTCATTCTTCATAGGGTGTGTATAAAATTCGGACCAACAAAACCCAGTGCTAAGGCCTTGCCTTCATTACTACAATCTTCTCTAAAAAGTTCTGCCCCTCTTCTGGCCTCTTTGAATGGCATATTTAAACTTTCCAAAAGAATTGTTTCTCCTTCCATGACGGTTCACTTTCATTTTCCGATGGCTATTCGTTTCACATTCCCTGACTGTTCGTTTCACCTTCCCTGTATGCGTGTGCTTTGCTTTCCATTTTGTGGCCCTTCATTGTGATTTCTCCACATGATTTTGTGTCTGTTTCCCTCTATTTGTAACGACCATCTTAAATGATTGCAAATCAATAAAGATTCCTTATGTAATGCTCGTCTTATTCATTGGATTTTGTCCTTATGTCCACATCATTATGCAGGTCCGTTACCTTGGCAAAAATGAAACATGTCGCGATATCATGACACTTTTGCCTCCTTGCTCTCCTTTGTTGCTTTGAATCACAAAAAAGGAACATGTCACGATATCGTGACACTTTTTTTTGTATGGCCGTGAAAACGCAACGTGTCGTGATATCGTGACACTTTTTTCTGTATGGCCGTGAAAACGCAACGTGTCGTGATATCATGACACTTTTTTCTATACCATGAAAATGCAACATGTCACGATATCACGACACTTTTCTTTTCTTGTTCTTTCTTGTCTTATTTGGTCACGAAAATGCAACATGTCGCGATATCGCGACACTTTTCCTTCTTGTTCTTTCTTTTCTGATTTGGTCACGAAAATGCAACATGTCGTGATATCGCGACACTTTTTCATTTTTTGGCCATGATGGAGCAACATGTCGCGATATCACGACACTTTTTCATTTGGCCGTGATGGAGCAACATGTCGCGATATCGCGACACTTTTTCATTTTTTGCCGCGACGGAGCAACATGTCACAATATCATGACACTTTTTCTTTTTGGGCCGCGATGGTGCAACATGTTGCGATATCGCGACACTTTTTCATTTTTGGTCGTGATGGAGCAACATGTCGCGACACCTTTTCATTTTGGTTGTGATGGAGCAACATGTCATGATATCATGACACCTTTTCATTTGGCCGCGATGGAGCAACATGTTGCGATATCACGACACTTTTTCTCCTTGTGGTGTTTTGCTTTTTTTCTTTGAACTTTAGCCTATGGGCCACTTCGGTCTTCTTGGAACACATGCAAAAAAGGTGGGTCCCCAATTTTGGGGTATGTTGTGGATCAGCCACAACAGGTATTATTAAGCCTATTTTTATAGATTTTTAGGTTCTCTATGATGCAAATTCATTTTCCATCAAGCAATTTTAACTAGCTAAGGTGGGAAAATGATATTCATCTCTAATAGATGAGTCCTACAACAAAATGTGCAAGGAAGGTACCCAAAGATTGAAAGGGAAGATGGAATTAGTTCCATAAATAAAATCATATGAAATCACTCCAATGGGAGTTTGAACACTATTGCAATAGACCCATAGGGTAGGATAAAGCTAAAGATGTCAATATTGACTAGTTTTTCTTATGTTAGAACCTCGAAGGTTCTAATAATAAATTTAATTAATTAATTAATAAAAACATGAATCACTTGCCCTTATAGGGGGCTCCCCTTGAATTAAATAAATATATTATTATTAATAATTAAGGTTAAAATATGGGATTCTAACATGCCACCCCTCCCAAAAAAATCTTTGTCCTCAAAGCTTGAAACACCATTTTTAATTCTTGAGTCCTTGTGCATCAAGTAAAGCCAGTAGGTCAGTGAGTATGGATTCTATTTATCCTAAATGTGAATGTGATCACAACCATGGTCGTTGTCATGACATCTAACTTTCATATTTGGTTACATATTTCTTGTAAGGGAGCAATTAGTTTATTGGTCACTCATAACGAAATACTTTTAAAGAGGAATATGTGTTTATCATCATAGGGCATCATCAACGGAAGAAGTAGGAGGCACCAATTCCATATATCCATAAAATTTACATTCTATTTTTTGTTGGTCAGCTTGCATCATATGATCACACACAAGCTCCAAATTCTCCTTGAGCATTTGCATAGTCTTCTGCATTGCATGAAAAAGGTCACAGTTTGTTGGAATTTTGATAGTAGTGCCAATGGAATCCTTCAATTTTGGATGTACATAGCCATATAGATCAATGAAGGGTATCATATTAGTATACATGTGATAGGTTGTATTGAATAATACCATTTTACAAGGTTTAACCACATATGCCATTTAGTTTGTTGGTAGAAGTAAAACAATGGAGGTAACCTTTTAAACACCTATTCACAACTTTTGCTTGTCATCGATCTATGGGTGATAGGAAGAGCTTATGCCCATGGAAATCTAAACTTCTTTGGACAAATTTACCGATGTGAAGATCATTATTATCACTTATAAATACTTTTATAAATTTGTGTAGTTTAGTTTGTACACATGATCAGTATAAGCTTTCCTTAGTTCTAGTACTTTATCATCTTCTTCATTCCAATGAAATGAGCATAGTTAGTAAAATAATCAACCAAAAAACATATTTAGTGATACACATAAGATAATGGAAGACCATCAATGAAATCATAGATACTTCTCTCCATTTTGTTAAGGAACATGTACCGGTTGTAATACTACCAGATAGGGAGCATCTTTGCTCTTGTGCCTATAAGCATTTGTGTTCTTTTCCATGTATCCTTCACCATTATTTGACCGTACTTCTTTAGTGTATGGAAACATGATCTCCTCCACAACTATTCTCAATTATGGATTCAAGTTCATGAACAAATATATCACCATAGATGTTAGGGTTTAACAAAATGATGCACTTGCTAATGGCCAAATGAGTGAAAATATAATAGCTCTTAGCATTCAATGATATCAAGCTCCATGTGTGCTTTGATGTGCTAGAATGTAATGAGTAAAGGCTCAAGTATTAGGGCTTGGATATCATGTTCCTTCTTGAGATCGTAAACCTTCATTGATTTTTCAATGAGCTTGCTCCTCTGACAGATGCAATTCTTAACTTGATCTTCAACAATGCTTATCTTCTATAATATACCTCTAGGCAATGAGACCTTTCCCTCTCTCACTTTCAAATTCCAAGGTGACATCAATTACGAGCTTCCAACAAACATAGAGGATTTTTGTTTTTGGCATATCAACTACGTGCCTTCCTCGTTAACGTATCCAATTTTAATAGGTATGAGAATATGTGAGAATATCTATGGCTGCTTCCAAAAGTATCGTATTGCATAAGAACATAATAACTATAGATAATGATAATGTGTAATTTATACATTTTTCCAACCCACAATTTTGAGGGCTTGAAATATTTTAATAACATCCTTCAAGAAGCATATGGTATCATCCTTTACTTATCTTCAAATGGCTTTCTATATATCCACTTTAGCCAAGGTATATAATCCCCAACATTGATGGTACCAATAAGCTTGGTTGACTATTCAAGCAGATGATTTGCTACCATAGGATACTTTCCAAAATACTCATCAAAAAATTGGTCACGCATTATCATATCTAGCACCACTTTCAACGCCATCTTAGAGAAAACATGTCTGATGATAATATTCTACTTTGAGAGAGACTATAAAAAGAGAGAATTTATAGCCTTATTTATCTTACTTGCTCTGGTGGAGGTGAGTCCTTCGATCCATTTGAGAGAAAGAAAATATAGTGTGCTGACATTTCAAGCAATCTACAAATATGGGTCATAGGGTGACAAAATAAAGGATACAAAATTATAACCAATATGCTGGGTAGAAGGAATACGGGGACATGATGCAAAGTACAAATCATTCATTGTAAATCACTCCTTGGTGAACTTCGAAGAAGTGAATAATGAGGCGACTACCCAAATTTAGATGCATCATTGCATCGTAATTTAGTTGGAAAATATATCCATATTCAAAATGCACGCTGCTTATGAGCGACTAGAGATGCATTCTCCACTACACTTGGAAATAGGGAATACAATGCAAGAGACAACATCGGGTTGGAACTTATAAAGCAACTTCTCACCCGAAATTACTTTATAAATATTGCAAGGAGTGAAATTATATTTAAGAAATTCATCCTTTTTATAAATTTAAGAGCTTTTGTTAAATTTTATTTTATATTATATAGAGAAGAGGGATTCGATGCATTAAAATGAAACAATAGAATCTTAAATCTGTGCAAACAAAAGAAGACAAAAACACTCCATATATCTATAGACACCTAAAACATGTCATGTTTGGGGGAGCTACTCACATAGGCACATTCATAAGATCATATGACATAATATTAGACTTTCCAAGCATCAAAAGTGGTTCTCACTGTTAGTCTTACAATGGAACTGAGAGGGGGGGTGAATCATTGAAGCTATTTAAATTCAAATCTAAAACTCTTAAAGCTGAAGCAAGGAGAACTTAAAATAGATAAAGCAAATATAACAAGAGAGCATTCCACAACACACGATTTAACGAGGTTCACCAGTTTTGGCTACTCCTCAAAAATAGACTGCTTGGACTCCCATCCAAATCCAGCCTTTGCAAAGCACCCACTTTACAAACAATTTACCAACACCAACCCCTAATTTATTTGCTCCAACATAAAGTAGCACCAACCCCTGATTTACTAGCACCAACTGGAAGGAACACCAACCCCTGATTCCAAGCACCAACTTGGATTTCTATTTTGAATCTTAGATTGACATAAATATGCCTTCACTTTTACAAGACCCTTATTGGTCTATTACTCATCCAACCTCTCTTTCAATTCAGGAAACACATATTCCTTCTGCACACTTGCTGCCGCACTCTCTTAGTCGCACTCTATCAGTTGTGCTCTTTCTTCACCGCTCTTCTCTCAGTAGTGCTCTATCTCCACTCTATTTTTCTCTTTGGCTACACACCTTTTTCTCTACCTACATAGAGCTCAACCTAATGGATCACTCTTACCACTCTGCTTACTGTGCTCTAACAACCTTCTCTATGCTCTGACAGCCTTCTCTGTGCTTTGACAGCCTTCTCTGCTCGCTTATGGCTCTGACAACCTTATCTGCTCATTTACGGCTCTCTGACAGCCTTCTCTGCTCATTTCGGCTCTGACATTCTTATCTGCTCTCTTACACAGTTCAGAGCTCAACCCTAACCCTAATTCTTAACTTACCATATATGAAACATACACATTCTTGCAGCTCTCTTCAACAACCTTTTCTCAGCACATATATTATTTTATCAGTGACACTTTCCCTCTTTATGGCTACACATTTTGCAATTCTGAGCGGCTCTTTTTCTTCTACATGCAACTACCATTTTAAAACAATATATTTCATTTTGAAACCCTAAGTCTTCTACATCTTCCATTATCTCGCATGTAGCATATTCATAGCTACTCCTGTAAGTAACTCCTTTCTGACACAATATTCTTACATGCAACCTATTAATAGGTTTGTCTCTTTAGTTGGGACTCTCAGTATGGCCACCACTTTGACAGTTTCATAGCATCACGACCCTGTAACAACTGTTCTGTCTTTAATACACTGTTCTAATTTTAGCTGCATAATTTTATTTTGTAACTGCCCCCTGTAACTGTAGTTCTAACTCCAGTTAACTCTTCTTATTTTATCTACCTGATTTTTCCTCTAAAACTATAGTTCTGACTCTAGTTAACTCTTCTTATTTTATCTGCCTGATTTTTCCTCTACAACTACAGTTCTGACTCTAGTTAACTCTTCTTATTTTGGCTGCATGAATTCTTTCTGTAACTACCTCTGTTACTATCGTACGACTTTAGATAATTTTACTTCGGTTGGGTTCTTCTTCTTCCATCACGCCAATGCGACCTGTCACGAAATCGTGACATTTTTGCCCCTTTGAATTTTCTTGGCATTTGACCATGAAAATAAGACATGTCACGATATCGTGACACTTTAACCTTCTTGATTCATTATTTGGCTTGCACCCATGAAAACACAACATGTCACGATATCACGACACTTTTTGCTTCCTTGCACTCTTCTCGGCATGCACCCGCGAAAACACATGTCATGAAATCATGACACTTTTTGCCTTCATACACTCTACTTGGCTTGCACCAGCGAAAACATGACATGTCATGAAATTGTGACACTTTTTGCTTCCTTGCACTCTTCTCGGCATGCACCAGTGAAAACATGACATGTCATGAAATCATGACACTTTTCGCTTCCTTGCACTCTTCTCAACATGCACCAGCGAAAACATGACATGTCGTGAAATCATGACACTTTTCGCTTCCTTGCACTCTTCTCCGCATGCACCAGTGAAAACACGTCATGAAATCGCAACACTTTTCACCTCTGTACACTCTACTTGGATTGCACTAGCGAAAACATGACATGTCAAGAAATCGTGACACTTTTGTTGCCTTGTGCCTTTCTCTGCCTTTCGCCCGTGAAAACAAAACATGTCGCAAAATCATGACACTTTCGCTACCTTGTGCCTTTCTCTGCCTTTCGCCCGTGAAAATGGAACATGTCACGAAATCATGACACTTTCACTGCCTTGTGCCTTTCTCTGCCTTTCACCCGTGAAAATGGAACATGTCATGAAATCATGACACTTTCGCTACCTTATGCCTTTCTCTGCCTTTCGCCTATGAAAATGGAACATGTCATGAAATCATGACACTTTCGTTGCCTTGTGCCTTTCTCTGCCTTTCACCCATGAAAATGGAACATGTCACGAAATGGCAACACTTTCGCTGCCTTGTGCCTTTCGCTCGCGAAAACAGAACATGTCGTGAAATCGTGACACTTTTGCTGCCTTGTGCCTTTCTTCTCATCGGGTCACAAAAACATGAAATGTCGTGATATCGCGACATATTTTCTCCTTAGCACTTCCTCTTGCAAATTGTTGTGAAATCGTGACACTTTTCCTTGCAAGCTCTTTCTCTCAAACATGTCACAAAATCGTGACACATTTTCGTCCGTACTGCCTCTCTTGCAGATTTTCACGAAATCATGACACTTTTCTTTACGAGCTCCTTCTCTCAAACATGTCATGAAATTGTGACACATTTTCGTCCATACTGCCTCTCTTACAGATTGTCATGAAATCGCAACACTTTTATTTACAAGCTCCTTCTCTCAAACATGTCGCAAAATTGTGACAATTTTTCTTATGCTTTCTCTCTCCTCAAACATGTCGTGATATCGTGACAGTTTTTCCAGATTTTCAACATGTCACGATATCACAACAGTTTTCTTACTTGCCAAATATGTCACGATATCATGACAAAAAACATATCGCGATATCGCGATAGTTTTCTTACTTGTCTTTTTCTTTTATCCTTTGAATCTGGGCCACTTCTGTCTTCTTGAAAATTCACTATACATGCTTTGACTGCTCTGAAATCTTATTCACTTCATCAACTGATCTATCTAATGACCTCTACACTCCTATCCATTGCATCAACCGATCCTCTATCTGTGTTGACAACAATGACAATACTTTGGCTGCACCTTGCTCATCAATGAACTCCTATCCATTATACTTTGGCTACACCTTGCTCATCAATGAACTCCTATCCATTGCACTTTGGCTGCACCTTGCTCATCAATGAACTCCTATCCATTGCACTTTGGCTGCACCTTGCTCATCAATGAACTCTTGTCCATTGCACTTTGGCTGCACCTTGCTCATCAATGAACTCCTATCCATTGCATCAACTGATCAACCTGACTGTGTTGACAACAATGACAATACTTTGGTTGCACCTTGCTCATCAATATCCCCCTTTGGAATTGTTGGAAACACATGTAATTGTGTGCAATTACTAGTAATTCTTCTCCCCCTTTGACAATAATACCAAAGGGCGGCTACAAAACTCCCCCTGAGTCCATACACAACATTCTCAGGAAAAAATTATTACAGTTAACAAAAAGCGTAAACATGAGCAATATGATAAACAGATGCATAAATGCTCCCCCTGAGAATTTGATCCCGATGGCTAGTCAATTCTTAGTCTATTCTTGGGAATATGTGACCACTTCATTTCACTGTTTGACAATATCATGATAAGCATAATAGGCATCAACAATATCAATAATGTGAGTAGCAACAATAACCAGTGAATGACATCATCATTGTCAACTTCACCAATATAATATGTGTAAGAACATGTCTGGACTACTATCTTCTGAGTACCAACCCTCTGTTGCTCTGCAATCTCAAACTATCCACTATTAGTGAAGGCATACAGTGATTGTATATATCCAACTATTTTTTCTACAATGCTGGCAGCATCTGCAAATGCATCTTGGATATTCTCAACAAGCTTGAACCTAATTTCAGCTTGTTTGTCTCTCTCTTCAGTGAGAATCTAGTAGGCTACCTCAATCCACTTTCAACTCTATGTAAGCATCAAATACTTTACTGCAGCACAACCAAATTCCTTTTTAAATTTACAACCTGATCTGAGTTTTCTACGATTCTGAGATCACACCTTACTTTCAACTATGCAAATTAGGAGAAGACATTTTGTTAAACACTTTATGGCCAACCATAGTGCACCTTACTCAGCCTCATACTTCTTAACCTTGGATTGGCATTTTATCAACAGTTAAAATGAAATTGTCTGTGAATTAACTATATTCACCAAGGCGTCATGAAAGATCTAACACTCTTCACATCAAAGCATAGAAAAAATACACACTAATTTTATCGAAGCACAAGTACGTAGCTAGGGCACCCATGCATTCTTTTATCGATTTTCTTTATTCTACCTTTCTCCAGACTTTCTTGAACTTGGGCTTGAGTTTTTCAATTACTTCCCTATTTTGCCCCTGTTCGTGAACTTGAACATTTCTATTGCGGGGTTGTCTCTTGTGCATTCTTGATGGATGATTATTTTCTTTTCTTTTACGCACATGATATGTTCCATTTCTGTGTTGCCCTCTTTGTGTTTGATGAAATATAGGGTTTTGCCTTAGATTAGATACAGAAGTGCTTGGACAGAACCTTGCTATGTGCCCTTGACCATTACATTTAAAACATTGCACATGTTTTATTCCCTGTTTGCATTGCATTCTATGTGTATGATGAAATCTATGGTCTTGCCTTAGATTGGATACAGAAGTTCTTGGATAAAACCTTGCTATGTGCCCATGGCCATTACATTTAAAACATTGCATAGGGTGTTCACTCAGGAAAGCAGATGTGTTTTTATCAGCATAACTTTTTTATCTATTGTTCAGTCCACAATAAATTGCCTTGTGACCATAGTAGTTGCATTTAGAACAATAGCCATTAAAAGCATTATTATTAAAAGAGTGAGAGTGAGAGAACCTCTTTTGCTATGGTTGCTTTGCTGTAGATCTTCTTTGATATTTTCTTCCTTTTGAAGATTCAGCTTCAGACTTTTCTTGCTTCGATCCTTCAGTAGTGGACTTCTTCTTTTCTATACTTTTGGAAGATGACGCTTGTTCAGCTTCATATCCAAGACAAAACTTATCTATGGAGCTTCTTTGTTGCTTTCTCATTTTATCTAGTAATTCAGTGCTCTTCTCATATTTGAGATTTATGTTGGCCTCTTCTAGTTTTTTCTTCAATGAAACAATCTCTTCTTCTTGTTGGCAGCAAATAGACTCTTTCTCATTGATTTGAGACCTGATAATATATCTTCAATCCTTTTGTACTATTCTACTTGTATCTTTAGATCAACAATAACTTTGTTAGATTCCTCTTCACTTGTGTTGCATACATCATCCTCATCATCCAGGTGTGTCTTCAAGGCTTCTTCTGATTTCTTGGCATTTTAAACTTGTAGGAAGAGATCTTCAATCTCATCCCCATATTCTTCTAACTTCTTGGACATTATTTTGTTATTTTTCTTTTCTATACTCAACTCTTCAAGTGCAGAGATCAACTCACCTTCTAAATCTACTTCAATCTCAAGATTTTCATTACAAACTTCATAGTTCACTCCTTCTACCTTTTCTGGTTCAATTTTCTTTTCCATAGGAACTAAAATTGACTGAGATGTCTTTTTGGAGGAGGATCTATTCTTATTACCCATTACGTACTAATCCAAGATCAACCCTAGATGATTTAGCCTAATAAGGGAAATTGGCTCTGATACCAATTGTTAGTCTTACAATGGCACTGAGAGGGGGGGTGAATCAGTAAAACTATTTAAATTCAAATCTATAACTCTTAAATCTGAAGCAATGAGAACTTAAAATAGATAAAGCAAATATAACAAGAGAGCATTCCACAACACACAATTTAACGAGGTTCACCAGTTTTGGCTACTCCTCAAAAATAGACTGCTTGGACTCCCATCCAAATCCAACCTTTGCAAAGCACCCACTTTACAAACAGTTTACCAGCACCCACTGGAAGGAGCACCAACCCCTAATTTATCTGCACCAACAGAAAGGAGCACCAACCCTTGATTTACCAGCACCAACTAGAAGGAGCACCAACCCCTAATTCCAAGCACCAACTTGGATTTCTATTTTGAATCTTAGATTGACATAAATATGCCTTCACTTTTACAAGACCCTTACTGGTCTATTGCTCATCCAACCTCTCTTTCAATTCAGGAAACACATATTCCTTCTACGCACTTGTTGTTGCACTCTCTCAGTCGTGCTCTATCAGCTGCACTCTTTCTTCATCGCTCTTCTCTCAGTAGTGCTCTATCTCCACTCTATTTTTCTCTTTGGCTACACACCTTTTTCTCTACCCGTATAGAGCTCAACCTAACATCTCACTCTTACCACTCTACTTACTGTGCTTTGAAAGCCTTCTCTGTGCTCTGATAGCCTTCTCTGTGCTCTGACAGCCTTCTCTACTCGCTTACGGCTCTGACAGCCTTATCTGCTCATTTACGGCTCTTTGATAGCCTTCTATGCTCATTTCGATGCTTTGACATTCTTATATGCTCTCTTACATAGTTTAGAGCTCAACCCTAACCCTAATTCTTAACTTACTGTATATGAAACATACACATTCTTGCGGCTCTCTTCAACAACCTTTTCTCAGCACATATATTATTTTATCAGTGGCACTTTCCCTCTTTATGGCTGCACATTTTTTAATTATGAGTGGCTCTTTTTCTTCTACACGCAACTACCATTTTAAAATAATATATTTCATTTTGAAACCCTAAGTCTTCTATATCTTCCATTATCTCGCATGCAGCCTATTCATAGCTACTCTTGTAAGTAACTCCTTTCTGACATAATATTCTTACATGCAACCTATTAATAGGTTTGTCTCTTTATTTGGGACTCTCAGTATGGCCATCGCTCTGACAGTTTCACAGTGTCATGGCCCTGTAACAACCATTCTATCTTTAATGCACTGTTCTAATTTTAGTTGCATAATTTTATTCTGTAACTGCCCCCTGTAACTGCAATTCTAACTCCGTTAACTCTTCTTATTTTATCTGCCTGATTTTTCCTCTGAAACTGCAGTTCTGACTCTAGTTAACTCTTCTTATTTTATCTGCCTGATTTTTCCTCTACAACTATAGTTCTGACTCTAGTTAACTCTTCTTATTCTGGCTGCATGAATTCTTTCTGTAACTACCTCTGTTACTATCGTACGACTTCAGATAATTTTACTTCGGCTAGGTTCTTCTTCTTCCATCACACCAATGCGACCTATCGCAAAATCATGACATTTTTGCCCCTTTGAATTTTCTTGGCGTTTGACCGTGAAAACAAGACATGTCGCGATATCATGACACTTTCACCTTCTTGCTTCATTATTCGGCTTGCACCCACGAAAACACATGTCGTGATATTGCAACACTTTTCGCTTCCTTGCACTCTTCTTGGTATGCACCCATGAAAACACAACATGTCATGAAATCATGACACTTTTCACCTCCGTACACTCTACTTGGCTTGCACCAGTGAAAACATGACATGTCACGAAATTGTGACACTTTTTGCTTCCTTGCACTCTTCTCGGCATGCACCAATGAAAACATGACATGTCATGAAATCATGACACTTTTTGCTTCTTTGCACTCTTCTCGGCATGCACCAGCGAAAACATGACATGTCGCAAAATTGTGACACTTTTGCTTCCTTGCACTCTTCTCGGCATGCACCAGTGAAAACACATGTCATGAAATCATGACACTTTTCACCTCTGTACACTCTACTTGGCTTGCACTAGCGAAAACATGACATGTCGCGAAATCGTGACACTTTTCGCTGCCTTATGCCTTTCTCTGCCTTTCGCCCACGAAAATGGAACATGTCATGAAATCACGACACTTTTGTTGCCTTGTGCCTTTCTTTGCCTTTCGCCCATGAAAACGAAACATGTCATGAAATCACGACACTTTCGTTGCCTTGTGCCTTTCTTTGCATTTCGCCCGCAAAAATGGAACATGTCACAAAATCGTGACACTTTCGTTGCCTTGTGCCTTTCTCTACCTTTCGCCCATGAAAATGAAACATGTCATGAAATCGTGACACTTTCACTACCTTGTGCCTTTCTCTGCCTTTCGCCCGCGAAAACGAACATGTCACGAAATCATGACACTTTTGATGCCTTGTACCTTTCTCTGCATTTCACCCGCAAAAATAGAACATGTCACGAAATCATGACACTTTTGCTGCCTTGTGCCTTTCTTCTCATCGGGTCATGAAAACCCGACATGTCGCGATATCGTGACATATTTTCTCCTTAGCACTTCCTCTTGTAAATTGGTGTGAAATTGTGACACTTTTCCTTGCAAGCTCTTTCTCTCAAACATGTCATGAAATCGTGACACATTTTCATCTGTACTGCCTCTCTTGCAGATTGTCATGAAATCGTGACACTTTTCTTTGCAAGCTCCTTCTCTCAAACATGTCATGAAATCACGACACATTTTCGTTCGTACTGCCTCTCTTACAGATTGTCGTGAAATTGTGACACTTTTCTTTGCAAGCTCCTTCTCTCAAACATGTCACAAAATCATGATAGTTTTTCTTATGCTTTCTCTCTCCTCAAACATGTTGCAATATCGCGACAGTTTTTCTAGCTTTTCAACATGTCGCAATATCATGACAGTTTTCTTACTTGCCAAATATGTCATGATATTGCGATAGAAAATATGTCGCGATATCGTGACAGTTTTCTTACTTGTCTTTTTCTTTGATCCTTTGAATCTGGGCCACTTCTGTCTTCTTGGAAATTCACTGTACATGCTTTGACTACTCTGAACTCTTGTTCACTTCATCAACCGATCTATCTAATGACCTCTACACTCCTGTCCATTGCATCAACCGATCCTTTGTCTGTGTTGACAATAATGACAATACTTTGGTTGCACCTTGCTCATCAATGAACTCCTGTCCATTATACTTTGGATACATCTTGCTCATCAATGAACTCCTATCCATTACACTTTGGCTACACCGTGCTCATCAATGAACTCCTATCCATTGCACTTTGGTTGCACCTTGCTCATCAATGAACTCTTGTCCATTGCATCAACTGATCAACCTGACAGTGTTGACAACAATGACAATACTTTGGTTGCACCTTTCTCATCACTCACCACTCATCTGGAGAATTTTGAGCCCATCCAATCTTAGCCGCTCAAGACTAGAGCGACCAGACATTAGCCTCTCAAGCCTAGAGTGGCCAGACCTTAGCCACTGTATAAAACAACGACTAGATCTTAGCCATTGTAGATGACAATGACTAAGCCATAAAAATAATTTTATCAATAGATATGCCCAATCATGGGTGGAAGTGGTAGTATGCATGCAATAAAGGTGAGTGAGAGTAACTTTGCATTCCCTTTCATGGCCAGTTCACATAGGAGACTTGATTTTGCATTTAGACTTTAGTTAATTGGTCTTTAAACATAGAAAAGACAAAAATCTTCTCATTCTAACCTTCACTACGCATGAGGGATTCAATCCTAGGGTTTTGAGCATAAACTTTAGGGTTTCACACACTTTAAAAGGTGCAAGCCTAAGAGCACCAAAGAGAGATAGATATCAATATCAGAGATCAGAATAAGTCCAAATTTGAGGAGAGCTTTCAAGACTTGGAGAGCTTCCCTTGGAGATCATGTTTACGATGAAGCCCTAACAAATTGGAGAGCAAAGCAATCACCATTTTAGAACATCAGATACAATCTTTGATCCATAGCTTTGGAGCAAAGAGAATGAGATTCACTTTAGCCATCGCTATCATTGGATAGTGGCCCACAGGCCTAGCTTAGGGTTTTAGACATTAGTTTCATTATTCTATTTAGCATATCATTAGCATAGCATCATTTCATTCATTCACATTCATAGCATTAGTTTCATTTGCACTTGCTTTCATTTGAGTATATTCATTGCTAACAACCTCATCCGGGAAGGAAATCTCGGACATCTAAGCGTGTGTTGTTGTTTCATTTCTCACAGGGCCACAGGTTCATCGGATGAAAGCTACAGCATACGAGAGAAAAAGGATCCCTCTAGGAAATAGACCTAGATAAGGAGGCATCTGTAAGCCCTCATACATTTCCATGTGCAGAATCGAGAAGCTTGTGATAGCGCACCACCCCTTTATGAGGGGACATTTTACCCACTTGTAACCTTATTGTATCAAAATGGGTATCCCTAAGAGGGACCGACATGTAACCGAGTTTCAATACGAATAAAGAGATCTATCTTTGTTACTTCCATGTTATATGCTTTTTCATGGTCTTTCATTTCATTTTGGGTTTAACACATTTGCAAGTAGAGTAAGAGCGGTGTGTGTGCCCTAGGGTCGCTACAGATGGCGATCACGATGGGACATCCACTAATTTTTCATTTTTCTACCTAGATACTGACTTAGTTTTGTGTGTAGGCTTAGCCGCTCTAGTCTACAACGGCCAAAAATTAGTCGCTTTGAGCCACAACGACCAACAGAGCCTTAGCCGCTCCTGCTAACAACGGCCAGAAACCAGCCGCTCTGGTCGATAGCGGCCAACACTGGAGTGTAGCAGAGGATAGAACCTTGGTTCTCTGAGCTGGATTAGAGGTTGGTACAACTTCTTTGATATTTTATAGCTTTTTGTCTACTTCTATGTGTCTAAAATAGTGAACTTAAAGCACATTTCTGTTTGGGAATTGAAATAATAAAAGAAGAAAGAATTAGGCATTTTGCATATCTTAGATCTTCTTTTAGATTTCCACTAGGCATTGCTAGGAACAACGACTTATGCTTGAAAATTTTACCCTAGGATCCAATGTGCTAGACATTGTATGTTGTTTGCTTGCTTTGAGGCCTTGCAAGAGGCCATATTTGCACGAAATAAAGTGCACCCATACAAATCATAGTAGTTCATGCATCTTTCTGAATATTGAAATGTATTTTGCACTTAGGCATATAGGAAAGAGTCATTTCTACTATATTATGCACTTTACTTCATGCAAGCTTAAAATGAACACCACACATGCACATATCATTTAAAAATTGGGGAGTTGGATTTCATCACCAACCCTCAATTCAGTCCGGTGACGTTGGAATTCATCTCCTTCCATCGGTTTGCCCCCTAGATTCTCCTAGAAATGGATTGAATAACTTCTTCATAGTGACACTAAGTTACTTGTGTTCAAACTGTCTCCCATTGTTGGAACATTCATTGGTTTAGAGTGGAAGAGCTAGGCGAACCCCCCACTAGGATTTCAGCGGTGTACCCTAGTCTCTTTTGGGAAATCATGTTTGGCATGAGTACTCTTGATTATCACTATGGATGAGTCTCCTCATTTCCAAATCCAAAGCAAGAAAAAAGAAAAAACAAAACATCAAAATACAACAAACAATTTAGGGCACACTTAAAATCGTAAGCAAGATAAACATTTGCTTGATATTGTTTGCGCAACACAAAAGCTAAAGTTTCCAAAAAATGATGGTCAAAACAAGAAGTAAACAACCTCGGTCTATCACCTAAGGGGAATTTGAGGCAACTCATACCCTTAGGCGAAGCCATAGTAACATTGAAAGACCTACTCAAAAGACCGTGAGACGTAGTTCCGTGAGTCTAAGAGGTGATAATTCAACCCTTGGGGGATCTCCTCGAGAAACCCCAAATAGGGAACCACAAAATGAAACTACATCTCATAAACACAAAGAGGCCTCATGACCATCATCATCAAGGAGACATGAGGAAACCTCAAGGGCTTCCTCTAAACGCACAGAAACTTCTCAGAGACATGAGGAAGCTTCAAGAGCTTCCTCCTCACATAGACATAAAGAGGGTTCTAGACCCCGTTATTCACATAGATATAATGAGGTTTCCCCATATCCATCCTCATGGAGGGTAGAGAGGGCTACAAAACCCTCATCACCACAAAGACACACAAGAGTCAAAACATCTCAACATTCACATGCAACACTTAGAACAGATCAGCCCACTAAGGGGCAGGAAACTAGAAACACATCCAGTCATAGACATCAAATAGAAGATATCCTTCAAACAAGAGGAAGGATTCCATTAGACTATGACCTCATTGGAGTGAATGGCACCTCACAGGATCAGCCATGGAAAACAAGATAGTTGGATGAGTTGGATCGGTTGCACCCGAGGCCACCACCCGAAACTATAGCCACAAAGAACTCTACATCCGAAAGTTCATGAACTATGACTTCTAAGCCCACTTCTCAAACTAGTGGTGCCTCAGGGTGACCCCACAGTAAACATACAAATTCTGACCATAGAGATACCCAAAAATATACTGAACAAGTCACACTAGCTAGCCAAAGCAAAGAGATAGCAGAAACCTCTTCGAGGAATCTACGAATTAGAACTACAAGAATGGAGTCAGATAAGCATGAGTCTTCTATAACCATGCAAGTCAACCATGTGTGATGGTTAGAAAATGCCTTGCATAAGGAGTGAGAGCTTGTAGAAGCTCTTGAACATGATAAACAAAGAGAATGGTTGTTACGCAAACATGAGCAATTCTTAAGAGAGCAAGCTGAGTAGCTAGCTCATAGCAACCAACAAGCAAATAGAGATCAACATGCTGACTCACAACAGAATGGGTACACTAGAAAAGAAAGTGACCCACACCAAAATCACCCTCCAAATCATGAGTGGAATCCAACTGGGGGGAAATGGTAGACTTAATAAATCAGGATCAGGCGTATCCTGGATCCCCTCGTAGGAGGGAAGAAAATAGAGCAAATCAAATGGATAGAGTGCTACCTCCACCATCACCATGTGGGGGTTTGCAAGAGGAAGAACTCCTTGCTTCAAAGGCATTTCAAGAGCTTACTAAAAATATGAAAGCCTTTGAGAAACAAGAGGTTTCTGGGAGCCAACCAACATTGAGCAAAATACACAACCAACCATTGTGTCCATCAGTTCCTAGCCCTCCCTATCCTAAGAATTTTGAGATGCCTAGGCTAGAGAAGTTTAAAGGTGAAGAATATGCACAAGAGCATGTCACCAATTTCATCAATGCATGTTTTCATCTCGAAGACAATGATGCTCTTATGCTAAGGACATTCATCATGACATTTTCAGGTGCAACCACTCAATGGTTTAACCAATTGCCCAAGCATAGCATATCCAACTTTGAACAACTAGTGAACGCTTTTCTGAAGCATTTCTCCTTTGGTGCTAAGAGGAAAGTAAATCTCTCAGACCTAGCCAATTTAAGACATTATGATGATGAGCCAATAATGGATTACGAGAATAGATGGAGAAAAGTCATGGTAAAATTATCATTCTCCGTTCCCACAGAGGAAATCGTCCGGATGTTCACCAAGAGTTGTTCCAAACACATTTCCCTCTTGCTACAACTACAACAATACCCCTCATTTGAGGAAGCTTTGGCACAAGCCAAACTCATTGAGGACATCAAAGTAGATGAGGGAACCATAAAACTCCGAACCAAGAAGGAGTGGAGCAAAAATGATAAGAATGGCAAATATAAGCAAAAGCAGGCAAACCCTACCCTAGTTAATCAAGTGGTATTGGCTATGCCTAAGGACGGGGCTGCACAGTAGCCCCAAAATTATCAAGCACAGCCCCCACCAACCAACTATGATCAAAAGAACAATCAGGGTCAAAACAAAGAACGCAAACCCCCTCATTATTTTACACCATTGATAGAATCAATGCAATCAATCTTCAATCAATTGAGCGAGGTGGGAAAGATCAGATTCCCTGATATACCTCTTATAGATCCCAACCATCCTAAGCCAAAAGGATATAGGGAAGATCAATTCTACCCATATCACAGGATACCGAGGCATAATATCAAAGTTTGTGTTGGTTTCAAACATCAGGTGCAAAACATGATTGAGGCGGGAGAACTAAAAGTGGACAACCCACTGGCCCCTAACAACAGAGATATGGGCATCTACAAAAACCCGCTGCCAAATCATGAGGCCCCTAGAGAGCAAGGGGCCCAAGTCAATTAGGTCCGAGTTGATATACCTACCCATGGATGTGTTGGGATGGTCAAAATTATCAATATAGCAACCAGGAGTAGACGGTATGGTCAACCACAACCTCCTACAGCTCCTATGAATGTCCCAACTGCACCAAGGTAGAGGTAGGGGCAAAACAACCTTCCAGGTCCACCAACTCGACCTGTGGTAACTATCCGGAGTAGACTTGAGCAAAACTTACAAATGACTCCAGCTAAGCTATCCATTTATGAGCTCATACAATAGTCCCCAAAGCATAAGGAGACCTTGATGGAGATTTTAAGGTCAATTGAGATCCAACCGCAAGATCCAAATGCATTCACCCATTTTGTGGGACAAGTACAAGAATTCCAGGAACCTATAATTTGATTCTACGATTATGAGATTAAGATAGTACCTACTGCCTTACCAGACCCTCCATTGAACATTGTGGCATCAATCAATGATTTACCTTTTAAGTGGGTCTTGATCGATATAGGTTCATCAATCAACATCATCACAACAATGGCAATAGAACACCTTAAGATCCCCAAGTCCAATATCATTTCGGGAGCCTATACATTAAGATATTTCAATGATGCTTTATGCAATACTATGGGAACGATAGTCCTACCTATCAAGGTGGGGCATAAGACCATCCCCGTGATGTGTCATGTCTTGGAAGGGGCCATGCAATACAACATCCTCCTAGGGAGACCTTGGATAAGGGACATGAAATGTGTTCCTTCGATTTTACACCAATGTGTCAAGTATGTGCATGATAACAAAGTCTACATGGTGTTGGCTGATGAGGAGCCATTCAAGTATGTTCATCAAGTGGATTGTCTAGGAGAATTTGTGATTCCTTCTACTCACTTGTCTGTAGGACCCTCATCTCTAGTCATGCAACTGAGTAACAAAGACAAAGGGGTATGAAAAGACCCGTCTGCATCAACACCTCATCTTGCGCACAAAGTGGCCAATGCTTCTAATCAACCATCAATGCCTAAACCAAAAAACAATCAGAAGCTAAAGGCACCTATGGTTGAGGAAAACAAACTCAAGGAAATGCTAACCATAGCTATTGAAGAAGGTCCAAGTCCCATGGACGAAGAAGATCATCAAGACCAAGTCGAATATGATGACTACCACCCCGCTTCGCCAGTGTCATCCGTGGGGTCATCCACCTCACATACGACTATACACTTGGCAAGCATAGGGATAGGAGAGTATCTTGTGCAGAACATAACCTTTACACCTATCATAGAGTCTACGCAAGATATGGGACATCTAAAGGATCTAAGGCCGCCAGTCGGAATAGTGGTTCCGCTTGGAATCCCTCCCAACCAGACAAATTTCATCTACGCTGGACTAGACTGCGCCCATAAGTCTACGGAAGAAGAAGAGGACAATGATGAATTATTCATTGTTAATGTTTGTTACCTCTCTAATCTTGAGTTCACTTTAAGCTACTTTGAACACTGCCATTGGCATGGTTATGGTCTTGGTATATATGAGTAGGGATGTAGACGGCCACTCGAGCCGTAATACCAGCTTCCCACTGATATATTTGGGGTAGGCTATCACATCAAAGGTCGAGATGACTCTCTAGAAGTAGCCTTAGATAGATTGAGCTTGGGGTTAGGAGAAGACATCGATTTTATTCCTTATCACCCACTAAGTTCAAGACTTATGTGCAATAGACAAGTGGCCATGGTGAACATCCCACCACTTGAGACTTATCATCCAAGACTCACAATTGAGGCCATCCCAGTGGGTTACAACTCATGGGATGATGAGCAAGAAGAAAAAGGATATGTGCCAAGTGATGATGAAGCACAAGAGGGCTTGGCCTATCATGGGCCTCGCTACTTACGAAGACTTACTTGGTCCATCCACAATGAGAGTGGATACATATCGGATGAAAGTGACTATGAGTCAGAGGACTCAACAGAGAGAGCCTACTTAGGGGCAAGGCAATGGCCCCATGACTTGGGGTAACATACTAATGCAAATGGATTCTTCATAAGTGATGAAGAGTATGAGGATGAAACAGAGATGGCTTACTTAGAGCCAAGACATGAGCCCCTCATCTTAGGGCCACACACTAATGCTAATGGCTTTTGGATAAGTGATGACGATTTTGAGGATGAGACTAAGATGGCCTATCTTGGGCCTCACCATTTACGACAAGTCAATATGTTGGTGGAAAGAGAAGCGACACTTCGTGCCATAGACCCTGGCTTGCGATTTTTAAGGAGACTTGTTGACTTAGATGTCATTCATCGCATGGTCAATCCCCCTCCACCAACATTCAAGGAATTCTTAGAACCCAATGATCCTATTGTCAGCCCAACTCATGGGCCAGATCTAGATATTCCCATTCCTCTAGAGCCTCATCGTGAGCATGGAAGGGAAACCTCGGAGATAAGATTTCACCCATGTGGTCCTAGAGATTTCATCCCATCCATAAATACAATCTCCATTGATTTGACCACTCCACTTCATAACCCAACCAATCCCACAAAACCTTTGTGTATTGACATAGAGACGATTGATTGGGACCACACTGATTCACCAATAGAGCTTGAAGATCTTTTCTCTAATGAAGAGATGTTACAACCATTTCATTTTGCACCAGGATGTGCCCATGACGTATTCCATGCTGGTTTGGATCCTGAGTCAGTAGGACCTGTAAATCCCATCGATGACATTCACTTGATACCCATGCCTCACCAGTTGGAGGATGGGTCACATATGGCTATAGAAGTGACTTTCAAAGTGGACATTAGCGATGATCCTACTCAACCAAAGAAAGTCAAGTTCGGAGAAAGTCTATCTCCAAAAGAACAAGCCATCATAATTCCTCTCCTAAAAGAGAGGCCAAATCTGTTTTCTTGGACTTACAAGGATATGCCTGGGATAGATCCAAAGTTAGTCATTCACAACCTTTCATTGGACCCCATGAAGAAACCAGTCAAACAGAAGTTGAGAAAAATGCATCCCACCATCGCTTTGATGGTAAAGAATGAATTGCAAAAACTATTGGATGCAGTTTTCATAGTTCCTATCGACTACCCTGAGTGGGTATCAAACATGGTGCCCATGGGGAAACCCGATGGAAGAGTCCATATCTGCATAGACTTTAGAGACTTAAATAGGGCAACTCCAAAGGATTCATTCCCTTGCCAAACATATATCTTTTGGCCCCATGTCGTCTTCCTATGGATGTTTTTTGATACAACTCTTCTGAGGATCCTTCTCTTTTTACTCTGGTTTTTTACAGTGATCCATTCGGTCTCAATATTTGGTCCACTTCTGGGCCATGACATACATATTCCATGACTACTGATAAGTCTTAGAATATTACTGGTACTTACTCAAGTCCTTTTGTGGCAAGAGCTTATCTTATAAATCTTTATCCCTCTGAGCATGTTGCCTAGTTTTGTACTTGTTTGGTTGTTTCATAGTTGGTCGACGCAGGTCTCGGTGGCTCCTACCTTGGGTTGCCCAGGAAATTCTAAAAGGATTCACATTTCATTCCCTTACATGGTTTTAGAAAGGGTTGGACCTAGATCATATCACCTTATATCATTAGATGGTGTTGAAGAGCCCGAACCTCTCAATATCATTCACTTGAAGGTGTTCTACACATAAAACAAAAAAAAAAAACAAAAATTCAAATATGTCATAACACAAAAAAATTCAAATATGTCAAAAACATAAAAACATTAGTAAAAAATAAAAAATTAAAAAAATTCAAAAAACTCAAATATCAAATCAAAATGCTCCAAGGGTATCCAAACCACTTGGTCAAATTCAAATAAAAATGCTCCAAGGGTATCCAAGCCGCTTGGTCAAATTCCAATAAAAATGCTCCAAGGGTATCCAAGCCGCTTGGTCAAATTCCAATAAAAATGCTCCAAGGGTATCCAAGCCGCTTGGTCAAATTCCAATCAAAATGCTCCAAGGGTATCCAAGCCGCTTGGTCAAATTCCAATCAAAATGCTCCAAGGGTATTTCATGCTACTTGGTCAAAAATCAAAATCCCCAAAGGCACAATAAGCCCTTTGGTCACATTAATCCAAAAATACAAAAACAACATAAAATCAAAAATGCAAAAACAATTGCATCTCACATCTTGCATCCACATAGTTGCATTACATTGTCATTTCCATTACATTCGCATATGGTATGATCACAGTATTACAAGTAATGCCAAAGTTTGTATCATAAATCATAAAAAAAATCCACCATCATCCATTCATTCATGTGTGTAATTGTGTTTCTCAACACAACCATATCAAAGTTGCTATAAGGAACAGGCTAAGATTTTCTGGTTATTCAACCATATCTAGTGGTCTTATCAATTTTTGTGAAAATCCATATTGATTAGTAGAGAATAAGGAATAGTCATGAAAACCTTAGATATTCAGAATCCCATCACTAATTATAAAAACTTAAATTCTAGCTGGACAAGGGAAGATGAAAGCTGCATATAGGGTTCTAAGTTACCTTAATTTGAAAAGGGTCATTTTTTGCTTATCCCCCTGTGCAACCAGTTCAAAGGTGCTGAGAATTGGAAAAAGGACAAGTTCTTCCCTACCCATAAATGAGTGATTATCATCACTGCATACATCCCTTGATTTCATAAAAATAAACAAAACCCCGAACAAAAGCCAAATTCAAATCTCAAAATCAAAAGTTCAAAATATTCAAAAGTCGAACATCAATGCCCAAAGTCATAGTTCAAAATATCAAAAGAACAAAAGCAAAATAAATAGTGATTATCATCACTACAAGAATCCCTTCCTCAAAATAAAACAAAAAAAATTAGTTAAAATAAACAATGATTTTCATCACTAGACATGAGCAAGTATCCCGAGTCAAAATGAAGAAAATAAGGGAATGGAACTTGAATCCCTGGAATTCTCAGCACAACCGAACCAAAAGCACGACGATATGTCTAATACAAAGGCATTATGCATTTGTGTAGACCAATGTTTGAATGTGGATGAGCTAGCTTTAGGTAACCCAAGGTCACCTAGTGGTATAGTCCAACTGAGTCCAACATAGGATAAGATGAACAATTGAGGATCCCCGATCTTAGCAATGGGTTGAAAGAATCCCGCATGGCATCGGAGGAAAATATTGAGTTCTATATAAATATATTCATTTGCACACACAGGGACAATGAATCCATAGGTCCATGATGAAAGCCTTTATTCTTAAAAAGTCTAGTATGGTCAGTACGCAACTATTTATACGGTAACTAGAATGTTCGAATCTCAAGCAAAGCCCCAAAAATTCTTATATAGCAACAAATCATATCATCAATCATACCAACATTTTCTTTATAAGATTCTATAAATTAGGGGGTATCAACATAGTAGGATAGATACCGCATATATATTAGAAATAATATATAGACGACCACTGACTACTTTATATATTTTAATTTACATAAACTTATCAAGAAAATACATACATTTCACACCATTACATCTCACATATGAATACTTAATCAATTCTTATGATAGGAGTGATTATTTAAATTCATGATTATTTTTTTACTTTCTGTGGTATCACCCATTAATATTGTTAATATCATATGCATTCCTTATGTTTTAAAGTGATTAAAGCATACAGGTTCATTCATACCATACCATAACATAAGCTAGATGCATACAATTAAAGCAAAATTAAACATGCATTTAACAATAACATTGCATCCATAAATATAAAAGTCATCAATCATCCATCATTACATCATAAAGCACATCATAAAACATATAAGCAATATCCATTTTCATATAACCATAAATCCATCATTAGATCAACTCATAATACATCACATCATATCATATGAACATCTACAAATATACACACATTAGAATCTATTTCAAATCCACATCATCATAAATATCATCTATCACCTAACACATACATATATCAATTCATCATAATACCATCATCCATCACATCATAAAACAAAATAAAACAAAAACATAAGTAATAAATGATACACATAATGAGTCATAAAGCAAAGATATCATATAAATGTGTGTATCAGGTCCATAAAGGTACAAAAATGCCCGTGGGCTATAGTCAGGTAGGTCAATCCAACCTCAAAAATGAATCAAAAGAGCACCATCAATCAAATACAGGGGCTGAGCCCCCGGCATCACCTCCCCCAATGCCACCTCCCCTATGGTGGTGTCATGGGTCGAATGGTGTGAACCTATTGGTCTCTCTATCCGAGTCTAGATCCTTTGGCTAGGATAGGTGGAAGACTACCCTGAGGTAGAGCACCCATTGACCTGTGAACCACCTACACCAGGTGCCTCCTTAGGAACAAGCCCATGCCTCCTGAGCTACATCTGGAGAGCAGTAATGTGACCAACATGCTCCTGAATCTACCCCTCATACTCATCCAATAGTAACTATAGGTGTAGAACCTCTACCCCTAGATCTATCTTTGGATCCCCCTATGGTGTAGGAGGAACAACAAACTGCATCCTAGCATCACTGCCCCCAATAGTAGCCTACAGAGCCTATATATGCATCGTGAGCTGCTCTATGGTGGCATCCCATTGTGCTATGGTAGCATCTCACTGCTCCACCTAGATCTTGGTTGACTGGAGCTCAGCCTCGACCTCATGCAACTATGCTCTCAGAGGAGAATCTCTCTCCTTGGGCTCCATCTCCTCATCATCCTCCTCGGGAACATTGAGCTCCTCTGCTACCACCTTCTCTACTGGTTGGCCCCATACCTTGGTCCTAGCTTAGACTCTACGCCCTATAAGATCTACACCATCACCCCTGCCATCATCCTCACGACCTAGGCTATCGATACCATGCCACATCCGATCCCCCCACCACTAAGTATATGCCTCTGTAACACCCCCAACAACTCCTGGGTCAACTTCTAGGGCATCCTCCTCATATGAGAGCTCTGTAATCTACCATGGGGGTAGGTCCTTCTCTGTTGTGAGGCACCTATACAAAAATGGAATAAGAGGCACGTCCTGTTGTATCCCGTACTAACGGAGAACCTGAGAGTAGAAGAAATGCTCTCGGATGCCAACATTGCGACCAAGGAGCCACCGCTCATGCCGCATCTTAGTAGTAAAATTGGCTGGATCATCCCACGTCGGGCACTCATGATATGGGTGCCACATAACATCCCTGGCCTACAGCCTAGTGAAAGTAGTAGTATAATGGGGAAGCTCCCCCGCATGAGGATGGTTCTTACGTAGCTCATGCTCTCAAGCCCATCTAGCAGCATAGCATTGCATCCACTCCTCCATAGCTGTGATCATAGGAGGAAGCCCTCTAGGATGATCTACCTTGATGTGCTCCCATCCCCAAACCTGTAGAAGCAAGCTGCAAGCAATACTGACGTGACCTCACCGATGAATGTGGTACAACTCATCATAGCACTGAGCCAACAAAGACCTACCCCATGCATAGATGATAGGCTCCTCACTATCCAAAAAGTCTTAAACCATCACCAAGAGGTTCCATGGGAACCTCAAACTTGAGCAATCTAGAATCAAGATATTGTTGATGATCATCAGCAACACTGCATGCCTCGTAGAGAAGACACCCTCCTCATACCACTATGATATGGACACTCCCCCAGATTTGGTGTCCTTGAGAGCCTCTACAGAGCACCCTCTGAACACCTAAGTGAAAATAACAACCTAATCATTAGTGGTCAAAGATACAATGGCCACTCCATCAAAGGGGATCCGGAAGATCCTATACACATCTTTCGACGTGATGGTCATCTCATCGATAGGAAAGTGGAAGGTATTGGTTCGAGGGTCCCATCGATGGACCAAAGCCGTAAGGTAGGCATGATCTGCCATAATGGTGGGTAGTCTGGTGACATATTGTAGCCCATGGGATTTGAGCCAAGCCCAATCATCGCCATCCAAGAGGGGCAGAAGTGTATTCATGAGCTTTGGGTCCCGAGCCCGAGTAGTAAGAATCTAAGAAAAATAAAAGAAAATAAATCATAACTACAATGCATCTAAGGCATAACTCACAATAAACATGAAAATAGTGCAAATAATGATGGGCTATCCTAAGTCTAGGTAAAGGAAAAAAGTTGCACCTAATCAAACAAGTCAAAATTTAAAAAATCAATAAATCAACCCAAAAATTTTAAAAAAATCAAAAAATTTAACTAAGTGTTCTTGGCCACTATCACCTACAACGACCAAAAATCGGTCGCTAGAGTTGATAGCGGCCAAGCCCCAACGGTCAATTTTATGACCGTTGGGATTCAAATCGATCGCTACCAGCGACAATGACCAAGTTGTAGGCCTTCCTGGCCGCTTTGATCAATAGCGACCAATGGGTAGCGAGGTAGACGCGTCGACCCTAGGCCAGAAAATACCAAAAAAATATAACAAAAACAAAAAGACAAAATGGGGACAAACCCACCACATAAAAACCTAAACTAAGCCTAGCTACAGGTTTTGATTCATTGCCAACAAGCTTAATGAGGTTCAATTACCGATTACTTAATGTGGTTCAATTTTACCCAAAACAAAAATAAACAAGCAGGGTTAAGGTTTGAGGGAGTACTCGAGAAGCTCCGGCTCCTCCACCCGAAGACGCTTCGCCCCATGCAGCCATGATCTTCCAAGTCATAGAAACACTCCAAATCACAAAAGTCACTTTCACCTCAAAGCTCAAGAAAGCAAATTGACAACTGGCAAAGTGAAAAGACAAAACCCTAGGTTCACTTTTATAGTGCCTTAGTTGCTGCTGATGTCAGTGACCCGCATCGCTTGGCCGCTCAGGACTAGAGCGGCCAGGTCCAGGCCTTTGGTGGCCATTGGACCTGATAGCGACCGAGATCCTAGACAAAAAAACCACAAACCCTCCATGAGAAGGAACAAAAACATTCAAATAAGCATATTTTGAAGACTTCTAGTCATCATAATGACCAAAATAACATAAAAATAAATTCTTGAGTAAGCCTCATATCTAGTCACTTACTCTATCAACTTAGCGATTACAGTGACTTGTGGTGAGCAAAAATTCATGTCTCGAAAAACATTCATTTCTCTTCCATAAATTATCAATCCGGTAAGTCCGTAAACTTATGAGTGTCACGCATAGTATATGCCTACAGTGTTGGGGAATAAATCTGATTGTACCTTATTTAGTTTGGTGGGGGATGTTTGTGCATTTCAATTTCAGCCAAACTAAATAAACTAAGTGCGGAGAATTTAAATAAATAAAATACAATGCTGAAAATAAAATATACAGGAAAATAAATACACACACAACTAAATTAATTAAAGCAAGAACTAAAGCAATAAACTAATCTACAAAAAATAAATAACAAAAATAAATAAGGGAGGACTACTACAGGGAGTGGGCCCAAGCTCCCGTAGATAGTCCGCCCAACTAGCTGCGTAGAGCTTGCTCAGATAAGAGGAATTGCACTCTTAATAAATTTGACAAGAAATAAAATAGAATAATTTCTCCATAAAATTTCCTCCTCTCAGGGAAGACCTGTGCATTTATACAATGCACAACCTTCCTCTGTTACAAATTTAGGCAAGTCTATTTCAGACTTGCGGTTACAATAGATATGCAATGAATATTGCATCCGTTCAATTATAACAACCATATATTAATTAAAATAGTCACACACTAATTTTCCCCTCTTGCAGGATAAATCAGGCGTGTTCTATTTTATCATAACAGAATATGTCTGGCAGAAAATAATGGATGCGTTATTCTATTTTAATAATATTGCATAAAATAGAATATCTCCCACATTGATCGCTGGAAAAATCGTTGCTCTTGGTTCATCCGTGAGCGTGAAAGAATAATGCTCACGTTACAAAGGTATCCAACCAATCAAATAATAGAAGTGTTCATTCTATTTTAATAATAGTAAATAAAATAAAATATCTCCTTTTTGTCTTCACGTGCAACCTCCTCCTTAGCCCATTGGTCAACCAGTCAAAGTTGGCTTGGTCAATCTTGCAAAGTATGGAGGCGTGGAGGCGCCTTCTTCATGAGGAAGGTGCCTACTTTTTTTGGGCGCCTTCCTTATAAGGAAGGCGCCTACTCCTGTTGGGTGCCTTCCTTGAAGAGGAAGGCGCCTACTTCTATTGGGCGCCTTCCTTGAGGAGGAAGGTGCCTACTTCTACTGGGCGCCTTCCTCTACTTCTTCTATTGGGCACCTTCCTTGAAGAGGAAGGCACCTGCTCTCATGCCTTAGTCTCTGAAAGCAGAAGTATGCCAGGTCCAAGTGGATGTAGACTGGAAAACACCATATTAGTAGCAAAACCTGCATTTATACACAATTCCCACTAAAAACACCAATCAAGCATAATACCAGTTTTTCTATCAATTATATGCATAAGTTATATAAAAATGCATCTCACATGCTAATTAAACCAGTAATGATGCCCCTTAATAGTGTATAAAAATGTACATTTTTGGGACTCATCATCCCCCCATGCCTAACATGTGCCACGCCCTCATGGCACCAAAAGCTGAAGTTATACCTCTCGTAGGATGACCATTTTTTTTTTAAATGGCCTTCAGTAGTTCTATTTTTTCTTTGTTGGCCCTATTATTGAGCACTATTGTGTTTTTCTTCCATTGACTACTATGTTTTTTTTTCATTGAGTGCTGCTACAACATTGCACGCAGATTTAGAATTTTCTTTTGCTCATCCGTTTATGCAAGTCAAAGCAGATTGCAAATCCACTATATTTTTTTTCTTCTTTAAATTAGCAGATTGCAATCCGCTCACATTCCTTTGTAATTTGTTGTGGATTGCTATTCCGTAGCACAATAGCACCATAAGTGACGTCAGCCACTCTTTTTCTCTGGATTGTGGATTCGGGCCTCCTCTTGTCTTGAACTCAGTGGAAATCAGTCCGCACTACTCCCTTTATTAAATATCCCGGATTGTGACTCCGTTGTTCCACCAATCAATTCACGGTCCGAATCTTTTCATGATGCACAAATGAAACAAGGTCAACTCTATTCACGTGAATGCCATAGCTTTTTCTATTTTTTTCCATTTTGAGGTAGTAATATTTTTCATCCGAGGCATGTCATACGTTGGAACTTCGATGGGAGATTTTGATAAGAAGAATTTAAGGGAGCATCTACTGATGTTTAGCATGGAGATTATTTTTAATATAACCGTACACATAATTAACAAAAAAAATCAGTATATATACCTGGGTGAATTTCGTAGAACTTGGTGTATATGATGCACGTGATGTGAGACGTCTTCATGTTGGTGCTCCTGGAGATTTTATTTCTTTCTTTATTTATTTATTTTTTATTTTTTTTTTCTTTGGCTGCCTTCTTCCTCCACACCATTAATCATTGTTGTTCTTCCTTCTTCTATCGGTGTGGATTTAACAACTTCAGCATCGCAGCCATAATTTACCATTTTTTATTCTTCCCCGCTTAAATTGGTGATGCCCTTATCGCCAACAATAGGTCCCTCTATGCAATAGGTCTGCAGCCCTCCAAACGTCAGGTCCCACACTGAACAATAGGTACCCCCATCCAAGGGAGAAGAAAATTGCTTATTGGTGCCTTCCTCCAGGTGGAAAAAGGCACTATTGTATTGGACTGATTGTAGGCACTCTCTTCCTGGTGGGAAGTAAGTGCCTTTTCCACTTCACCGCACTCCTAATTGTAGGGCACAAAATGTCACATCTGTTAGGCCTAGTTTAAGTCGGCTCCGCCTACAAATCATGCTCATGGTTGTGTCCTATGAAACTACACACACAAAAACTAGAAAACAGGAATCATGCCTATGCTTGAGGCCCTAGCTCTTAGGATGCCTTCAGATTGCATTCAGAGGGATGATTACCTACACACACGAAAGCAGGAAAATATGAGTCATGACTCCGTGCCTGTTAGGCCCTGGCTCTCAGGATGCCTGCAGCTTGCATTCGGTTCATGATTTCCTGCAAAGCAATAAGAAAGCAATTTTTATGCTAAGCAAGACATGTTCTATGCATTTTTTTTTCATTGGGAGGATTCGCATATTTTTTTTTTTTTTATCAAGGCACCTCTATTGTATGCCATCAAGGCGCCTCGTCACTTATTCCTCTTTTTTTTTTTTTCTCTTGTGCCATCGAACCACCCAGGTGCGGGAAATGGATCAAGGCACCCTAGATGTCAAGGCACCTACTTGTTGTGGAAGACACCTACTTGCTGTGGAAGGCAACTACTTGTGTGGAAGGCACCTTCAATGTATGGTGCCTTCTTGATGCGGAAGGCACCTCCAATGTATGGTGCCTTCTTGATGCGGAAGGCACCTCCAATGTATGGTGCCTTCTTGATGCGGAAGGCGCCTCCAATGTATGGCGCCTTCTTCATGCGGAAGGTGCCTCCATTGTATGGTGCCTTCTTGATGATCAAGGCGTATTTCACTTTATTTTTTTTTTTTTTTTCACGTATCCTCCCCTTTTTTTTTCTTTTCTTTCTCTTTTTTTTTTCTTTTCTTTTTTTTTTTCTTTTCTCTTTTTTTTCTTTTTTTTTTCTCTTTTTTTTAACGAATGATTGAACATTCGTCCAAGCTATTGGTATGGTATGGGGTCTCCCCCATGCCGATGTCTGATCCACTCTCGCAAATGTGAGGTGGTTGTTAATGGAGCTCGTTGATCGTTACTCGAACATTGTCTCGACACTCTTCTCTTGCACTTGGTGTAGCATCTCTGACTCTGTTTATCATCCAGGCTGTAACAGTCACGCACCTTGCAACAAAATTTTCCCCCAAATTCCACAAGCACCTTGGGCTAGAAGCCTTTCGCTTGATCAGGGTTACTTAGCCTACCTTCAAGTGCCAATGTTTCCAAGGCAAAACTCTGCTAGCTTTCACCTGTTAGATTGGATGCTACACGATCAGGTACACGAGATAGTTCGTATAGTGCTATTACGAACTCCACGTATGAATCTCAATTCATGAGATCTTCACAGACACCTCCTTATTTGTCTACATCGCACTTCATGTTGTCTTGCAAAACATAAAAGAAAAATCTAAACTAAAGGCATTAAAATAAAATTCTAACTAATTTTTTTTTTTTATTTTAATTTTTCATTTTTTTATATATATATTATTATATATTATTTTTATCTTCTGATTACTTCCAGGCTCCTCCCTTGCTTTATTTAGTGACCGGTTGGAGATTTCTCATTTCCCTTCTGGACCAACCTGGTCCTAGGGAAAGAGGATACTTTCTTCCAACAAGTAACAAAAATAAAGCTTCTATTTTTTTTATCTGCATTTTAACTTGGAGCCTTTTTCAACAGAAGATATTTTTTTTCTTTTTTCATGAACACTGTAAATAGTGTTCATTGTGTTGTTGGTGGCAATAATGAAGGTGGGGTCTCCCCCATGCCTACATCTAAACTAGTCTTCTAAAAAATCATCAATTTCATTATCAACTAGTTTGATGTGTTGTAGCATGAGAAGAGCAATTTCCCCCTTTGACCTCAAAACCAAATTTTTTCAACATAATGGCAAAATGTGTAGGCTGGAAAATGACTATCTACGGGTTGGCAACTTGGAGAAAACATGGCATAGCAGTATTTAAAAAACACATGCTAGTTTCTGATTCACCAGGTCGCCTTAAGCGCAAGTGAAGAGCATACTCCATAACAAGATGTTCTTTAAATTTTGCTCTATCATTTTTCCTGCTATTAATTTCATCATTAAAAAACATTTACCAATACGTTGCAAAAATTTCAAGCCTATAAAATTTTTTAATTTAAAACCAAGCTTCTAGAGGCACAATTTTTCAATGGTTTCTGTATAAAAACACATCCCTAAAAATTTTCAATCAGACCTGGGTTGTGCTATTTCTTTGCTTTCTTGAAACCATTGAAAACATGATGGAAATCCTTCATTGCCAGATTTTTCTAAATTTTTCAACAACACATTTTATTCCTACTTCTACACTTAATTTGGTACATCAAGTTCATTCCCACGTTTACCTGAGAAGCTAGAAAATGCAAATAGTTGCCTATGGGATTTGGCTCTGACTGTACCGACAACTATTTTTGGCCTTATAAAAAGGCCCTTGGTGGACTCACACTTCTCAGGTAAAATATCTACAGGTAATTTTAAATAGGCTTCTTATCTGACCTATAAATCAAAACACTACAGTTTAGACACTCCCCGACAACGGTGCCAAAATGGTGAGCAGAAATTCATGTCTCGAAAAACATTCATTTCTCTTCCATAAATTATCAATCCGGTAAGTCCGTAAACTTATGAGTGTCATGCACAGTATATGCTTGCAGTGTTGGGGAATGAATTCCGTTGTACCTTATTTAGTTTGGTGGGGGATGTTTGTGCATTTTAATTTCAGCCAAACTAAATAAACTAAGTGCGGAAAATTTAAATAAATAAAATATAATGCTGGAAATAAAATATACAAAAAAATAAATACACAACTAAATTAATTAAAGCAAGAAATAAAGCAATAAACTAATCTACAAAAATAAAGAACAAAAATAAATAAGGAGAGGACTACTATAGGGAGTGGGCCCAAGCTCCCGTAGATAGTCCGCCCGACTAGCTGCGTAGAGCTTGCTCAGATAAGAGGAATTGCACTCTTAATAAATTTGACAAGAAATAAAATAGAATGATTTCTCCATAAAATTTTCCTCCTTCTCTCAGGGAAGACCTATGCATTTATACAATGCACAACCTTCCTCTGTTACAAATTTAGGCAAGTCTATTTCAGACTTGCAGTTACAATAGATATGCAATGAATATTGCATCCGTTCAATTATAACAACCATATATTAATTAAAATAGTCACACACTAATTTTCCCTCTTGTAGGATAAATCAGGCGTGTTCTGTTTTATCATAACAGAATATGTCTGGCAGAAAATAATGGATGTGTTATTCTATTTTAATAATATTGCATAAAATAGAATATCTCCCACATTGATCGCTAGAAAAATCGTTGCTCTTGGTTCATCCGTGAGCGTGAAAGAATAATGCTCACGTTACAAAGGTATCCAACCAATCAAATAATAGAAGTGTTCATTCTATTTTAATAATAGTAAATAAAATAAAATATCTCCTTTTTGTCTTCACGTGCAACCTCCTCCTTAGCCCATTGGTCAACCGGTCAAAGTTGGCTTGGTCAATCTTGCAAAGTATGGAGGCGTGGAGGTGCCTTCTTCATGAGGAAGGCGCCTACTTTTGTTGGGCGCCTTCCTTATAAGGAAGGCGCCTACTCCTACTGGGCGCCTTCCTTGAAGAGGAAGGTGCCTACTTCTGTTGGGTGCCTTCCTTGAGGAGGAAGGCGCCTACTTCTGTTGGGTGCCTTCCTTGAAGAGGAAGGCGCCTACTTCTATTGGGCGCCTTCCTTGAAGAGGAAGGCACCTACTTTTGTTGGGTGCCTTCCTTGAAGAGGAAGGCACCTGCTCTCATGCCTTAGTCTCTGAAAGCAGAAGTATGCCAGGTCCAAGTGGATGTAGACTGGAAAACACCATATTAGTAGCAAAACCTGCATTTATACACAATTCCCACTAAAAACACCAATCAAGCATAATACCGGTTTTTCTATCAATTATATGCATAAGTTATATAAAAATGCATCTCACATGCTAATTAAACCAGTAATGATGCCCCTTAATAGTGTATAAAAATGTACATTTTTGGGACTCATCAACTTGCACTCCATGTAATTCGGTAAGACGAGTAAGTCACCATAACGCTACTTGGGGAAAAAAAATTCATTTTGGAATCATGATGTATCACTTCAAACCTAAAAAAGACCAAAATAGTCAGACTAATCCATGGGTGCGATAAAACCATCTTCATTCCTTTATGAAATAAAAAACACTAAGCCAAAGTGATGCAATATGAGCATAAACAGAATCACTCATCCTAACTCCCTAAGAATGCTATTGATGGTTGGACCACTCCTTGGGATAGGGATGGATGGTTATCATAAACAATTAGAATCACATTGGGATTTGGGTTCACCCATTAAAGGAAGAAATGCTAGAAAGAAACTAGATTAGTCAAATTGGTCAAGTGACTTGTTGCTTCATTCATTTTTATTTATTCACAAATTAATAGAGTAAAGAGGTAGTTCAAATATTCAAAATAATCATAATCAAAATAAACAAAATATCACTTGATCATAAAAAAATCATGTTCATCCTATGAATCATTGCATACAACAATCACATAATTTCCTTTTTTTGATGGGAACGTAAGCAGATATGACATCTTCAATTGTAGCTCTTCTACTAGTTGGAACTGATGTAGCAACTGAAGCTACTCGATTGAGTTTGAGGAATGAGTGCAACTTAATATGACCAAGCCACTAAGCTAAGTCCTTCGAACATTGAGGCAATTATTTTAGGGGTGCACACCATATTTCATGATTGGGCCATCCGGTGTTGATTAGACCACTAATCATCATACACCCTACAAACAGATCAGTCTATGTTTTTGCTCAACATTGTGTTTTCCACACAGTGCATCATAAAAAGGGGTATCTGTAGACAC
The DNA here is from genome assembly GCA_028583015.1 of Wollemia nobilis. Lineage (NCBI taxonomy): Eukaryota > Viridiplantae > Streptophyta > Pinopsida > Araucariales > Araucariaceae > Wollemia > Wollemia nobilis. The sequence goes on along the minus strand of JAQPPZ010001313.1, from coordinate 4,030,155 downwards.
CTAAAACATGTCATGTTTGGGGGAGCTACTCACATAGGCACATCCATAAGATCATATGACATAATATTTGACTTTCCAAGCATCAAAAGTGGTTCTCACCACTCATCTAAGGCATTCTAAGCCCATCCAAGGTTAGCCACTCTAGACTAGAGAGGCTAGATCTTAGTCACTCAATCCTAGAGCATCTAGATCTTAGCCACTTTAGATGATAGCAAAAAAATCTTAGCCACTGTAGATGATAGTGGCTAAGCCATAAAAAGCATTTTACCAACAGATATGCCCAATCACGGGTGGAAGTGGCAGTCTGCAAGCAATAAAGGTGAGCAAGAGTATTTTTGAATTCTCTTTCACGACTAGTTAACATAGGAAACTTGAGTTTACATTTATACTTCAGTTAACTAGTATTTAAACATAGAAAAGACAAAAAGCTTCTCATGCTAACATTCACTACACATGAGGGATTCAATCCTAGGGTTTTGAGCATAGACTTTAGGGTTTCACACACTTTAAAAGGTCCAAGCCTAAGAGCACCAAGGACACATATGACAAAAGATAGATATCAATATCAGATATTAGAATAAGTCCAAATTTGAGGAGAGCTTTCAAGACTTGGAGAGCTTCCCTTGGAGATCACATTTACGATGAAGCCCTAAAAAATTGGAGAGCAAATCAATCGCCATTTCAGAACATCAGATACAAGCTTTGATCCATAGCTTTGGAGCAAAGAGAACGAGATTCACTTTAGTGGCCACTGTCATTGGATAGTGGCCCGTAGGCCTAGCTTAGGGTTTTAGACATTAGTTTCATTATTTTTTTTAGCATATCATTAGCATAGCATCATTTCATTCATTCACATTCATAGCATTAGTTTCATTTGCACTTGTTTTCATTTGAGTATATTCATTGCTAACAACCTCATCCGGGGAGGCAATCTCGGACATCTAAGCATGTGTTGTTGTTTCATTGCTCATAGGGCCATAGGTTCATCGGACAAAAGCTACAACATACGAGAGCAAAAGTATGTCTCTAGGAAATATACCTTGAGAAGGAGGCATCTATAAGCCCTCATACATTTTTGTGTGCGAAATCGGGAAGCTTCTGATAGCACACCATCCCTTTGCGAGGGGACATTTTACCCACTTGTAACCTCATTGTATCAAAATGGGCATCCCTAAGAGGAACCGACATGTAACCAAGTTTCTATACAAATAAAGATATCTATCTTTGTTACTTCCATGTTATATGCTTTTTCATGGTCTTTCATTTCATTATTGGGTTTACAAAATTTGCAAGTAGAGTAAGAGCGGTATGTGCTCCTCGGGGTCGCTACAATACCTTCTTGGGTGCATTCTTGGGCATGCTTTTTTTTAAATTTATTTATATTATGCTAGGATCATAACATCCCACCACTCTTCATAGCCTAGACTTTGGACGGTTGTGCACTCGTATGAAGGAATCCACCACTCCATACAATACTTGGGCTAGAACTACAATATCAACATTTCCACATAGCGGTTGTGTACTCATACGAGGAAATACACCACTCTCCATACAAGCCCTGACTAACACTGTAATACTAGCATTCTTGCCTGCACTATGAGTTGAAATTAGTGGTTGCTTGGTACCAAATGTTAGAACCCCAAAGGTTCTAATAATAAATTAAATTAATTAATTAATAAAAACATGAATCACTTGCCCTTATAGGGGGGCTCCCCTTGAATTAAATAAATATATTATTATTAATAATGAAGGTTAGAATATGGGATCCTAACAATAAGTCATTTGAGGAATACCGAGTCTTACTATAGATTCAATATGGAATTTTTTGGGTTTACCCTAAAAATCATGTATGGTTAATATCCTAGAATTCCTCCCCTAACTAAAGAACTATTATGAACAGAGCAATTTGAGGAAGGATATTGGTTTTTATTTATTTAAGGTATAGTCATTAGGCTCTATGGCTTCACTAGGAAATATTTTTTACTTCCACATTTTATCACCAACAGAATGATGACCTTATAATATTTGAGGCAAGTTGACTTCATCAATGTCACCTTTGGCACTGGGAAGGGGAGAAAAGGGATATTGATTTACCCTCACAATGTGGATGATATTGAATTAATGAGGAAGGGTCAGCATGAGCACATTACACAATATTTAGAAAGACTTGGTCTTATGTATATCCCAAAAATACGGAGATATGATCTAGATAATAAATTTTTGGAAAATATAGTTTCCCTCAACGGAGATAGGGCCCTTAAATTTGAAAGGAATTTGAGTCCTCAAGTTGAGCAGTATAGAAATAATAAAGAAATCTCTCCATTAGAGTGGAATGTTAGTAATATGGAATAACTACCCCTTTGAAGAGACTTTTATGAAAAATTAGTCGATTATGACCATAAAAAGAATAAGATCCACCAAACGAAGGAACCCAAAATAAATGAGATGGAGAAAAAGCATTGTTGGGATGAGGTCAAAATTGTAGAATGGTCGAGGATGAGAGTAGATATAGACACTATAAAAGCTAGGTTTGGTCATCAAACATATACTAATTTCTCTAAGTTATATGATAAACATATCAATACTTGGAGGGCCAAGAACGGTAGAAGCTTAGTATTGAGCTACAAAAGGATAGAGAAAATACATAAATATAATGCCAAAGGTAAAATATTAGGATAAAATAAGGAAAATAAAGACCAAACACCTCTAGCCTCTCCCTTTCTACATTCACAACAAGATATTGAGGAAACTATAATGGATTCCTCATTAGTAGCTAAAGAAGCTTAGTTTGCTTTTGAACCTTCATAGGAACAATTGCAACAATACTTTGTGGGTGTTGTAATGATGAAAAATATGTAGTATTCTAGTGGCAGTTTGGGTAAATATGAAACAAGAAATATAGAAAATATTCAAGTAGAGAAAATATTTAAATGTCTTACCTTAGGAGGAGAATCATCTTCAAGGGACCCAGTGGGAGATAAAGCAGAGGACAAATTTGTATATACTCCTATAAAATTTACTACTATAATCCCTTCAAAGCCATCCATGGTTTTAGAAGTTGCATTGCAAACAACAAAACATCAAGATGGCACTCAAAAGGGTAAGCCTGTAGTTCCTATTATATTCAAGAGGAAGGCAAAATATTTGATAGGGGAGGCCAAGAAAGAAGTCAGTAAGAAGAAAAAATTGGATCAAACACAAATAGTTGAACAAAGTCAAGTTACAACTATAGAGAAACTAGTTCAACAGATAAAACAACAAGGTGTGGATGACATCTTTCAAAAATCTACATTGGTAGGTGAAGTTATGATCTCTATCCCTTCTTATCCTTCTCCTCATTCCCCAAATAATTCTCCCTCCCATTCTCAAGAGTAAAAGGAACAAGAGATAACATATCCACCTCACAAAACTCCACCATATTCACTAGTGGTTATATCATCTCACTTAAATCCATCTCCACCTCATTTATTAGAAATATAAGATTCATCATCTTCCATTCATACCCCTTTATGTATAAAATCATCACCATAGATATTAGCAAGGGAACAAACACTTCCATATTCCCCACCATATTCCACAATTATAACATTTGTTGTCATTTCAACACCTTTTACAACCTGTATAATAAGCACAGATTCCACCATAATTACTACCACTCCCTTTCCATCTATGCCAAATCTATTGTTACCTTCACTCATCACTGCTTTTACTCCTACGATTCATCCTACAAAAGCTTCTTTGCAAAACGTTAAGAATGTCTCAAAAAAAGATACAAACTTTTTTGGGTAAAAAATTAGCCCAGCCTTCAAAACATGTTGTTCGATAGAGGAGTCTATAATTTTTGATAACATGGCTAGGTAAATAAAGCTATCTCCCTCACTCCTCTTATCAGTAAACCAAAAGAAGACATGAGTGCAAAATACTATCAACTAGAAGAGCATACTAAAGATATTACTCAATTGCCCATGGAGGATGAATTGGTCATAGCTAAGGCACATATTGAGACCATTTATGTGCAGACTGATATTTTCAAAGAGAAATATTAGAAATTAGAGGAAAATATTAAAATTTTGGAAAAAAAAATCAACAACTAGAAGAAGGTAGAGAAGGTTGTATGAAATGAAGTCAAGAGTTGGTAAAATAAATACCAAGAGGTCATTAAATTTAAAGAGAAATCTAAAGAGCTGAAGAAGGAGGCCTAGGTCAAAGAGATACAAGCCTTCAAAAAATAGCTTTAGGTTGAAAATGCTAGAGCTAAAAGTTTCTCTAAAGACAAGGTTAAATAGATCAGGAAGCAAATATGGTCTAAAATTCTAGAGAAATGCTTATAAATCCAACATGTGATTGATTACATGAATGAGGCTAGAGATTTGTTGTAGGAAACCAAGAAAGACTTGGAGAAGTTTAATGAAGAACTACGAACAATGGTTATACAAGAAAAACAAATATACAAGCTATCTAAAAATATATTTAGTTCTACCGCTAAGCCCATCCCAAATAAGACATGGAACACTATAAGATTAGTGTCCAGGATTATAATCAAGAAAACAAGTTGCTCCAAAAGGGATGGCTACCAATAGATAGAATCAAGGGTAATATTTGAGAGATTGTAAATACCAATAAATAAATGATATAGTATGGTTTTGGAGGATTCTGGAGTGAAAATAAAATCATTTTATCATAAGACCTTCAAACCAACATAAATTCAATCATGTAGGATGAGTCTAAAATAAATGCCCAGGATGACCCAATAAATCGGGATCAAGTTTCTCAGCTAATAAAAGACTTTTTTTTGAGTAATACTTCTTATACACATCCACCATGGGTATTGAACCTAGGTCACATCGCCAATAATGCAAGTGACATCCTTTATGGTAGACCACACTCACAGGGATACTAATAAAAGACTTAACTAGGCTTAAATATTTAATGGAAGACCTAGTGGATAAGGTACATTCCATGTCCTATAAGGAAACTACCAATTTGTAGTTTACCCATCAGCAACTGAAGGAGATGACCAATCCTACTAAATCATCCTAGGATCAAGCCTTATAAACATTGAATCAAATGATTCAATTATTCAGAATAGAAGCAGAAGCAAAGGTTGATGAAGAAGAGGAGGTTGATGAAGAAAAAGTGGGTGATCAAGAAGAGGAACAAGACTAAGGAGAGGAAAAGGCTAAGGAAGATGAAGAAAATAGTGAAAATTAAGAGGTAATCTAAGAAAAGGAATAGAGGAATAGACTCAACAATAATAAGAATGAAGATCTTGTTAGTGTATAAATTGTTATTACATTATTTAGCTAGAATATTGTTAGTGTTGTTAGGCCTAAGTTATTTTGGGCTCTAGACTATTTCTAGGATCCTATAACTACAGGTTAATTTAGTCCTAAGTTGCACTATTTATTTGGCTATGCTTAATTGAATTATAACTAGTTTTCACTACATGGTATTAGAGCGGGTTGTATTGACCCCGCTCCTTGCTCTGATCTAAACTTAGCATCAAATTTGACTATATGCAGTTCGAGTCTTGAGAGTGGTGGAGGTGGCCAACCAAAGAATTGATCGGCTCTGGCTCTGGATTTGATAATGCACCACTGGACGCACTAACCTAGACGTGGAGAGGAATCATGAAGCAGACTCATGGTCAAAAACTTAAGACCTAGGTGACTTAGACCTAGGGTGGATGACTTTATGGAGGAGACGATGACCTTGGATGGCTACTGACTTGACATCAAGCGGGATCGAGAACCAAGGGGACAAAACAAGTCCTTTAAGGATGTCGCAAGGTGACATGCATGGCTGGTCAAGGGAGGGATAGCTTATGGCTGGCTGGACTACCCTAAGGTAGTCACTTTTATATGTGGGTGTCAATATTTTTAAACACCCTCTTGTTCCCCACATCAAGCATGTGGGATAAAAAGGCCTCACCGATGTCTTGATCGATGACCTGAACTTCAGCACCTTATGAATCATAGAATTTCCTTTTCATTGTGGCAAAACACTGCAACAATGGTGGTCTGTTGGCGGTCAAAGGAGAAAAAGTGACATCACAGCTAGCCTCTGTTCTCCCTCAGGTTCTCATCGTCTCCATAATAACTGTTCGCAAAAACAAATTTGTGGATTTCATAGGAGAATACCACCTGGATTTGATAGTGAACTATGGAGCAGTTTCGGTTATTGTGCCCAGGGTCTCTGGGGTACAAATGTTGCTAGACAGCTTTGAGCCTATTCATGGAGTGCTTCTCTGTGAAGGGGAGGACGTCGACCCTTCGCTTTACAATGATGAAGATGAAGGTGATTTGTCAAGTGAAGAACTTGAGGAGATAAGAAGACTGCATAGCAACGATATTGCCATAGATAGAGCAAGGGATTCCATAGAGTTGCAGCTTGGACGACGTTGCCTGGATAGAAATATACCATATTTGGGTATATGCAGGGGATCGCAGCTCCTTAATGTGGCGTGCGAAGGAACCTTATATCCATGACCAGATTGTAGGCGTAGGAGGGGCTTGTCTTCCCTGTCCAGACCTCTGAACATGGTGTTGATGAAGGAGCTCCACCCATGGATTGGTATTTTTTTGGAGAACACCGGCCCTTGCATACATCTCCAATGAAATCAAATGCCTACTCATATCATAGACTACATTTTTTATTTACTCCCTGGATAGTCGCAGAAGAGATGAACTATTGGTTTTTTCTATGATTGTGACAAAGGAGAAAATGCCCAATCGGCGTATTGTTGTGCAATGAAAGTCCATGCATGTGGGATTATCTGCTTATTCCCCACGTCCTCAACTCATCCATGAGATGTAGATCCAACTCATAGCCAATTTGTGTTACCTATGACATATTTGGCAGACGGTTGATGCACAGGCACACCGCTTTTCAGATGATCGTAGCACTGTAGACCACATTGGAAACTACATCTTGCATAGGCGATGATGGTGACATAAATATGATCGTAAGTGGTATAGCAAGATCATCATAGATCAATAACATGATAGGAGGAGCATCATTTACACCCAATCCAAAGCTTCGTAGAATCACGTCTGGTGGAGTGGTGACAACACCACCTGGAATAGATGCACCGCCCACTTGTAGGAGGCATCGTCCGACAGAGGAGGAGTAGAGTGAGGAGACCGCGTCGCCCCGACATATTCAAAGAAGGTTTCAACCCTTTTCCTCACCATCAGTAGTGATATCCAGTGTGGTTTAGTGCAGACAGACTAAGGCGCAGCCCATTAGCGGGTCGGGGGTTCAAATCCCACCGACAGCCCCAAAGGTATAAAACAATTTTTTTATTTTTTGTTTGATTAGTTTTAAATATTTTTTTAATGTTTCAATTTTTTTATTTAAATATTTGTTTTCTTAATTAAATTTAAACCAAACCTCTAAATTTAATTAAGAAACCTTTATTTAAAACTAGAATTGTCTCATTAATCATTTATTTTTTTACTTTCAAACTTAAATTTAAAAAATACCTTTGAGGTCAATTTTTTCCATCATAATATTTTGCAACAAGAGGGGATCAAACATTTATTTCTTACCTCACATTGTAAAAGCCTTTGTGGCTTTCTAAGTTGCAATTTTTTGCCCTAAGGGGGGATAAAATATAATTTTGCAAAAACAAGGGGGGTATCCTTGTAAAGGTGCATTTTCGACAACGACCGACACCTTAGACATTATTTTTTGCAAAATTTCATTGTAAAAGGTGCATTTTCGGCAGAGACCGACACCTTAAGAATGGTTAGATCAAAGAAGAAAACTATCCCAAAACAAATTGATGATGTCTTTAAAGCAGTTAAAGGCCCATACTTTTCCCCACACTTGGAAGGGATAGATTATTATGAAGATGGCACATTTCTTACACTAAGAAGTGGTGTAAATGCCATAATAAATGATTATGCGTCTTGTGGAGACATGTAGAAAAATGGTGTTCTAATCCCTATTGGTGCTATAATCGGCATATTCTTGTCATTTTATGCTCTTGACAAAGCACAACAGAAAAGGGACATTAGTGAGGAAACAGATGATGAGGCCCAAATATACATCATTATTGCACAATGTTTGACTACCATATGATAAGATAATTGCCAAATAGTTGACTTAAATATACTATTTGTTAAGTGTTTACATGATTTTATGTTAGGAATACTATATCTTTGTTTTTGACTATTTTCAGCATTTTGTGACTAATTTTTGCTTGATTAAGTAGCAAGTAAGAACATGCATTTCAATTAACCAAATGTGATATGCTGATATACATTAACTTCTCAATGGTTTTTGAATGTTTTCTTGCCCTTCAACTTGTTTCAAATCCACATTGAAGACAAAAGTTTAGGACTGTCATAAATCTAAAAATCTGGAAAAAACAACCATATAAAAATCAGCAAGCTATCACTTTAAAGGAACACCTTGAAGTTGTCACGAAAAGCATGAATATATGGATGGAATAAGTTTATAACGACTAAAGAAGACATCTGACCTATTTAGAAGCATTCCCACATGGTCTAAATAGGCAGCAACAGGGTATAAAAGAGCAGGGACAATTGTGCAACATTGTTGCACTATTTCAACATGGTTACTTGGTGAATGAAGTGTATAAATTCAATAGCAACTTGATGTATTCCTTCATGTTGATATTTGAATAATTTTTCCATGTTATAATTTGTTTGAATTTGCAAGAAATGCCAATATTTTACAAATGTGCAGCAGAACTGAAAAATGTAGTAATTTACCATGTAAATTCCAGCAAGCTACAAATGAATGGCAAGGCATGAAATTCACATCCAAGGAAGAATGAAGACTATTGCAATCTGATCCTAAGGACTAATCCACATTATAAATGCAGCAAAAACCATTTGGAGTCAACACAGTTGATCATTCTAAAGATCTTCGGAATGAACACAATGTCTTCGGAATGAGAATTACAGTATCTTCAGAATAAGCCACTTATCTTCGAAATGAAAATATAATGTACTTTTTGACTTGTTGACTAAATTTTGGCGATGGAAAATGGGATAAGAAGGTTGATAAAGTTAAGGAAAAATATCTCTCATCTAATTTTTCCATCCTTGCCATCCAAAGCCACCATGCATGGAAAATATCAATTTTGATCCTCTTCTAGAATAAACCCAGAAAAACTACAGCATAATAGAAAGTTGTTTGCAAGATAGGAATGGCATATTCTAAAGTGGAGAATTATGTGTGAGATATTTCTAGACTCCTCCCACATACTTCCACCACTAAATATGCTTTCTAAGGGCCAATGACTACTACTGCAACACAAACTATCCAGATTTACATTTATTTCAGATCCAGAATTATTGGTAAATCACTGTAAAGCAGAACATAGGCTGATTTGAGCATGGGATATGTTGTAAATATTTATATAAATAACATAGCTCCCTCCTTGGTTGATCCAGTTAGGAATTAGAATAGAGGAGAGTTTTCAATTGCAACAATTAGGACTATACAGTAATTTTCTGTAACAGTTTTCAGCATGTTCTGTCATCAATAAAAGTGCAACTATTTTATCATTTTATGTTCTTAGTGTTAATTAGTTAAGGAGTGTTTTTCACTTCCTTCTAGATCAGGAAGTATGGGCCCACTTTCAGATCTAGAAGGAGGGATTTTATGGCAGGTTTTAATCTATAATTTTGCTGCAGTAGAATTAATAGATTGCTTGCCAGATTTCATTTTCTTGTTTTTATTTTGTATTATGTGATTTATGTTTTCTATTATGTTTGTGTACAACATTTGTGTGTATGTTAGCTGACAAATTATATTACGCATTTTTCTTTTGCTTTCCATGTTTTCCCTGCTTTCTATTTTAGTAACTTTTCATTTTCAGCATATTTCATTTTTCTGTCAATTATTGTAGCAGAAGCTTGACGACCTTTTGTGGTAGGGCATTGACAGGTGTTTTTAGAATAAGTTTCATTTACAATCATCATTTCAATTTTGTAAAAGTAACTAGATTTCAATTCTGCAAATGTAACTTAGGATTTCATTTTAGCAATTTCAATTCTACAAAAGTAACTTAGGATTTCATTTTAGCAATTTCAATTCTACAAAAGTAGATTAGATTTCAATTTAGCAATTTCAATTCATGCAATTGTAGTTAGATTTCAATTCTTGCAACTTAGAATTAGTTTTCAATTCCTATAATTTATTTCAGTTTCCATTCTTTATACTAGGTTTAGTGTGACACCAAAAGGCTAAACCAAAATCTGCTTCACCAATAAATGCTTAAAATCTGAATGCCTGAATTGTACTCTGCCCTAGCCTTCTATCGTAGATAGCCTTGGACACTACCCCAGATTGATAAATCATTGATATTAAATGATGAGACTCAATGACACTCATCATTTTGGCATCGTTGTCAGGGAACATGGTGTTGTTAGAGGGTAAAAGTAACCAAATAATTATTATTGTGCTAAGTTATGAAGTTCAGAGTTAAATCTGAATGTAATAGCTGGTATAAATAATAATTATTGATAGTTGCATTTCAATTCATTTAGAAAACAAGCAACCACAGGGAGGTGATCTTCACACTTGGGGGTTAAATTGCCTAGTTTGAATTCTTCTCAAAGAGATATCCCAACAATAACAAACAGGGCAAGTAAATCAACCACCACCTTCAGCCCAACCTGTGGCCAATATGAATAATACAAGATAGGCAACCCTTGTCTATGTAAGCTTAAAAAAAAAAATCACAAAAACTTTTGCATAATCAAAATAGGAGTTTACAACTTAATGATGATCCTAGATTTTTCCATTATTACTTAAATATTGTTAGGATTTTACCATGCTAAATCATAACCTAGCAATTCTTAGCCTACATAGACAATAGTTGATCTCATTAGAGGTGATCCTACCTGACAAGTAGTTGATCTGCTAAAGTTGTACACTTATTGTCTTATTGTGCAAACCAAAAATATTTTTTTTAGCACAACCTGTGATCAGTCTGAATAATACAGGATAGACAACCCCTGTCTATGTAGCTGAATCTGGTATAAAAAAAAACTACAAGAAATTTTATTGATTGCAACAACATCCAACTGTGCTAAAACAAGAACTTACCTGAGCTTGAAGATACAAAAATCAATGGAGATACACAAAAAACCTTTAGTCCAAACACACAGAAATTAGCCTTGGATAAAGGAGAAAAAATAGAAAAACTACACATAGAAAACTTACTTCCATTTTACAAAGGGGTAAATTATGTCCTCCTAGGAATGAAACAAATTGAAGTGCAACCAAGAAAATTCTTGAGCATTATTAGCTGACTGACTTATAAATAAAAAGCAAAATTGTTGCTATTTTGAAACAATATTTCAATCCATTTATATGGAATTACAAGGGTATATCAAGATTTTATCTTGATGTAAACACTTAACATCTTTTGGGAATTGGTATTTAATTATTTCAAGAACAGATTGATAAGATTTTGTAGACTAGGAGCCATAGACAACACTTGATTGAAGAAGTTTTCAGATATGGAGTAGTGCTTCTTTCTCCCATTGGTAATTAATGGAGGATGTTAGTGGTGAATGGACATTGCCTTCGGGTATACCATGCACCATTAACTAAGGAGGAGTTCTTGAAGGAGATTCCATTGGATGTACACATAATGGAAGAGAATTTCTCTTCAATATCAGATTCAGAGTGACGATAAAAAATCTGACAAAAAGAAAAAAAAGGAAAAAATACAAGAAAAGAAAAAAAGAAGAATAGTCTTGTTTGTGAACTTCCTTTTTGGGTACAAGCAAGACAAGACAATTTAAAAAGAGAAAAAAAATTGCAGCAAAGGCATGTCCCACAAAATGGGGATACATGAGGACAAGCATCAATTTCAGCAAGAAAGAGGAACAATGGAGCCAATACTTCATTTCTAGCAATAAGGAGGCAATGATGATGTAATAAGATTCTTACTGTTCATCTAGTAAGGAAGGTTGCATCAATGTTGCAGGTTTTCACAGAAAGAGATGGTGTTTTCATACAATAATTGACATGTTTTTGTAGAATAAGGATTGGTCTTATCCAAATAAGAGTGAGATATGTTCTCTCATTGAAGCACTTGAAAAAAAAAAGGACAGAAGTTGGTTGAAAACCAAAAATGGCAGCCTCTTCTGATGAAAAAAAAAGATAAAAAAAAGATAAAAAAAAAGAAAAAAAATGAATAATTCAGTAGTGAAAACATTCTTGGAGGCGCTACTGAGTTGGCTTGCATGAAAATCGATTTTTCAGCATGCATTGCCTTGTTTATCTACCCATCATTGTTCCACCATTGTACAAATCTCACACTGCACATGTGTTATGTTTATGTTTTTAGATATCCTACTAACAATCATCAAAAGCAGCTTGTAAGGTGCATGGCCAATTTTCAGGACAATAAGGTATGTGTTTCTTGCATTTAATTCATAGTAAACATTTAGAATTTAGTGTATGATAGTCGGTATTTGGCATAAACTATTCATACAATATTGACAAGTTGAAAAAGGGAACATGTTCAAGATGTCAAGAAACACCCCCTTATGCCCTTAATTGCATAGAAATTCCAAAACTATGCAAAAACCTGATTTTGAGACAGACATGGCAGCAATTCTATTTCAATTTATAGGACAAATTTTAGAAGGAGAATTGCAAGTTTATATCTCATAATTGTCTGATAAATTGAAGAAGGATAATCAACAAAATGCACCTGAAGGTTCTATTTTAGTACTACTGTAATAAAACAACAACATACAAAACAAAGAATAACATCTAAACAAAAAGATGAAAAAGGGATTTTTGATGTTATGGAAGGCTTATACACTCTAGATATGGACCCACAATAGAATCTGTAGCTAAATTTTGCATAGGAGGTCATTTTTGCATTTTTTGAAGATATTCAGAATGAGAAATGTAGTCTCTTCGGAATGAACAGACATCTTCGAAATGAGAAAAGCAGTCTCTTCGAAATGAACAGGCATCTTCGAAATGAGAAATGCAGTCTCTTCGAAATGAACAAACATCTTCGAAATGAGAAATGCAGCCTCTTCGAAATGAATAGACATCTTCGGAATGAGAAATGCAGTCTCTTCAGAATGAACAGACATCTTCAGAATGAGAAATGCAGTCTCTTCAAAATGAACAGATATCTTTGAAATGAGAATATAGTCTCTTTGGAATGAGCAGGATATCTTCGAAATGAGCAGAAACTATACCAGAATTGCTGAAAATGCTACATAATAGAAAAAAGAGTAGGGTACATCAAATATTAAGGTTTATAAAGCTCTACCACAAGTAAGTACATCCCTCAAGCATTTCAAATAAAAATAAAAAAAATTATCAATTTTGTTCAAAAGGTGCAAACAACAAAAATAAGCATTCAGGCTAAAATGTTGTTAAGAACAAAAAATTCCATCAGTAGTAGTGCATCTGCCAAATACGGTTCCACTTGATATAGTGCAAAAAGGAGCAATTTCTCAGTTAGCAGGTAGCAAAGGATGTTCATAAGAATAAAACCTGCATATTACTATGGCCTACTAAGATGCATGAGGGCATGCATCAGTTCAAGTTGGGGGGGATGATGAGGCCAAAAAATGCCTCATTATTGCACAATGTTTGACTACCATATGATAAGTTAATTTCCAAATAGTTGACTTAAATATACTATTTGTTAAGTGTTTACATGATTTTATGGTAGGAATACTATATCTCTATTTTTGACTATTTTCAGCATTTTGTGACTGATTTTTGCTTGATTAAGTAGCAAGTAAGAACATGCATTTCAATTAACCAAATGTGATATGCTGATATCCATTAACTTCTAAATGGTTTTTGAATGTTTTCCTGCCCTTCAACTTGTTTCAAATCCACATTGAAGACAAAAGTTTAGGACTGTCATAAATCTGAAAATCTAGAAAAAACATCCATATAAAAATCAGCAAGCTGTCACTTTAAAGGAACACCTTGAAGTTGTCAAGAAAAGCATGAGAATATGGATGGAATAAGTTCAGAAATACTACAGAAGACATCTGACCTATTTAGAAGCATTTCCACATGGTCTAAATAGGCAACAACAGGGTATACCAGAGCAGGGACAATTGTGCAGCATTGTTGCACTATTTCAACATGGTTACTTGGTGAATGAAGTGTATAAATTCAATAGCAACTTGATGTATTCCTTCATGTTGATATTTGAATAATTTTTCCATGTTCTAATTTGTTTGAATTTGCAAGAAATGCCAATATTTTACAACTGTGTAGCAGAACTGGAAAATGCAATAATTTACCATGTAAATTCTAGCAAGCTACAAATGAATGGCAAGGCATGAAATTCACATCCAATGAAGAATGAAGACTATTGCAATATGATCCTGAGGACTAATCCACCTTATAAATGCAGCCAAAAACATTTGGAGTCAACACAGTTGGTCATTCTAAAGATCTTCGAAATGAACACAATGTCTTCGGAATGAGAATTGCAGTATCTTCGGAATGAGCCACTTATCTTCAAAATGAAAATAGAATGTACTTTTTGACTTGTTGACTGACTTTTGGTGATGGAAAATGGGATAAGAAGGTTGATAAAGTTAAGGGAAAATATCTCCCATCTAATTTTGCCGTCCTTGCCATCCAAAGCCACCATGCATGGAAAAGATCAATTTTGATCCTCTTCTAGGATAAACCTAGAAAAACTATAGCATAATAGAAAGTTTTTTGCAAGATAGGAATGACATATTATGAAGTGGAGAATTATGTGTGAGATATTTCTAGACTCCTCCCACGTACTCCCACCACTGAAGATGCTTTATAAGGGCCAATGACTACTACTGCAACACAAACTGTCCAGATTTGCATTTATTTCAGATCCAAAATTATTGGTGAATCATTGTAAAGTAGCACATAGGCTGATTTGAGCATGGGATATGTTGTAAATATTTATATAAATAACATAGCTTCCTCCTTGGTTGAGCCATTTAAGAATTAGAATAGAGGAGAGTTTTCAATTGCAGCAATTAGGACTATACAATAATTTTCTATAACAGTTTTCAGCATGTTCTGTCATCAATAAAAGTGTAGCTATTTTATCATTTTATTTTCTGAGTGTTAATTAGTTAAGGAGTTTTTTTCACCTCCTTCTAGATCAGGAAGTATGGGCCCACTTTTAGATCTAGAAGGAGGGATTTTATGGTAGGTTTTAATCTGTAATTTTACTGCAGCAAAATTAATAGATTGCTTGCTAGATTTCATTTTCTTATTTTTATTTTGTATTATGTGATTTATGTTTTCTATTATGTTTGTGTACAGCATTTGTGTGTATGTCAGCTGAAAAATTATATTACGCATTTTTCTTTTGCTTTCCATGTTTTCCCTACTTTCTATTTTTAGCATATTTCATTTTGCTGTTAATTCCTGTAGCAGAAGCTTGATGACCTTTTGTGGTAGGGCATTGACAGGTGTTTTTAGAATAAGTTTCATTTACAAGCATCATTTTAATTATACAAAAGTAACTAGATTTCAATTCTGAAAATGTAACTTAGGATTTCATTTCATCAATTTCAATTCTACAAAAGTAACTTAGGATTTCATTTCAACAATTTCAATTATGCAAAAGTAGATTAGATTTCAATTTAGCAATTTCAATTCATGCAATTGTAGTTAGATTTCAATTCTTGCAACTTAGAATTAGTTTTCAATTCCTGTAATTTATTTCACTTTCCATTCTTTAGACTAGGTTTAGTGTGACACCAAAAGGCTAAACCAAAATTTGCTTCACCAATAAATGCTTAAAATTTGAATGCCTGAATTGTACTCTGCCCTAGCCTTCTATCATAGATAGCCTTAGACACCACCCCGGATTGATAAATCATTGATATTAAATGATGAGACTCAATGAAACTCATCAATAGAGGTCAAACCCCTAATGGTCAATGCTTGTAGTGACACAAGTGATCTTCAGCCCATGGTGGTGAATGCTTGTTGTGACACATGTGACCTTGAGCCCATGATGGCCAATGCTTGTTGTGATACAAGCGACCTCATGCCTATGTTGGTAGATATCAGTTGTAGCACAAGTGATCTCATTTCAGTAGCAGATTTTGCTTGCGACACTAGTGACTTAAAAACTGAACCTCCTAAAGAACTCCATAATCTCATCAATAGTGACAAATGCCATATTGTTAAACACATTGATGAAGATGATGAAATTGGATGTTTTGAAAAACACACCAAAGGATTTGGTTCCAAAATGATGAAGATGATGAAATTGGATGTTTTGAAAAACACACCAAAGGATTTGGTTCCAAAATGATGAAGAAAATGGGATTCAATGGTGAGAGATTAGGTAAACAAGAACAAGGCATTAAAACTCCTATAATGCTAAATTTCAGGGCAAAGAATGAAGGCCTTGGCTATACTGGACATGCAAGTACTAGTAATTCTATGTTTGTAAAACCTAAATCTCCTACAACTCCTAAAAATCATTATTGCAGTCATTGTGGAAAGACAGGACATGTTGCAGCTAAGTGTTGGATATTACATCCATGTGATTCTTGTGGATGTACGAATCACTCTTCTTCAAGTTGTTGGTACAAACTGAAAATGGCCAATAAGGTTCATATTGATTGTGGATGGACAGATCTCACACAATGGACCATGATGAAAGAAATTTTGTATGGCTTCTATCGAAAAGGTAAAACCTATGGTAGACCCCGAGGCAAATCCAGTGACAAATCGAGTGGCAGTCCTAGAGATAATGACCCAGAGATAGACCTAAAGACAAACGCAGAGACAAATTTCTAGAGGTAGATCTACAGGCAGATCTACAGGCAATGATCCAGAGGTAGATTCATTGACATATCCAGAGATAGACCCAGAGGTACAAATATAGAGGTACGCTTAGAGCTAGAGCCAGAGCCAAAGCCGAAGACAAAGCATGAGCCACCATTATTTCATTTCTCTTATTCTTCTTCACTGTATTGGGGCAGTTATATACTTTACCCAAATATTGTTGTATCGGGGGATGTTAGCATAGCTAGTAGTTATTACATTACACAAATAATGTAATAAGGGGGGATGTTAGCGTATAAGTTGTTATTACATTATTTAGTTAGAATATTGTTAGTGTTGTTAGGCCTAAGTTATTTCGGGCTCTAGACTGTTTCTAGGATCCTATAACTATGGGCTAATTTAGTCCTAAGTTGTACTATTTATTTGGCTATGCTTAATTGAATTATAACTAGTTTTCACTACAGATCTCCCACTAAGGATTTTGGAAATAATTTTGAGTACTAGAATTGTCAAAGATACCTTGAGAACATGTTTTGTGAATGTTTTTTTCCTGAAAAGAGTCAAAGATAGTAGGGAAAGCATGAGTAGGATAATTTCATGAGAAATTCATGTTATAGAGCCTTTAAAAGAGAAGCAACCTTGCTAAAGATGCACACATTTTTTATCCACTGTAACAAGTTATAGAGATGTAATATTCTAAGGTGTGCTCATATTTTCATCTCACATTACTTCCATGTGAACCATTACTCTCTGAATATCTTCATAAATTTTTGAGAGGGTTATGGTCATAGGAAAGATATGCCTTGAGACATAAGTCATAGCTAGCTAGAAAAAATTTCACTCCTCCATTTCCCTCCATCCAATTCCATTCACACTCCATTACTTCCCTATTATTCATTCATCCATTCATTTATTCACTCATTCCATTTCATCCATCCATACTTTGACTCCAGTAGCCCAAAGGATAAGACTACGAGTTCTCAATTTTTCTAGTAAAATTCCTTGAGAGGTTCCAGAATGTAGGCCCAAAAAGGCCACATACCCAAGAAATTTTCCAAAAATATTTTGTCCCAAAATATTATCTAAATCATGGCAATGGTGCAACGTAGCATGCCTTAGACCATGATCAACCTAGTCAAATGGGTACTTTTCATTTTTCAAATCATGTCTCCTAGTACAAAATGAGGAAGCGACCTACAACAAAGTTTTTACATCGCGTGATCCAAAGCATGGTTCTATACTGTGATCAACGTAGTCAAACTTGACAATTTGGAAATTCAAATCATGACTTAGAACATGGTTCCATACCATAAAATCCATCACTTTTTTATATACCATGGTCAGCACAGTCAAACTTGGAAATTTAGTAATTCAAATTGCAACTCAAAACATGGTTCTATACCATATGATCTAGTGCACGTATCTATACCATGAAACTTAGTGCATGGTTCCATGTCATGCCTAGCTTGGTCAAAATTTTGATTTTGGTGATTCAAATTATGGACTAGGACATAGTTCTCTAATGCACACGTCATAGCATACTTATATTTCATACACTTTAACCCATTGTTCTATGCTATGGTTGAAAAATTGTGGTCTACACACGCTTTCTATGTAGTGACCTACAATGTCAAAGTTATTATTATGGAAATGAAAGAGCATCTCATAGCATTATTATCTATTGCACAACCTAGAGTAAGGTTTTTAAAAGTATATATCCAATGGTAAAGGATCCCTTATCCCAAGCTATAGTCAAAGAAATCAAACCTTTAAAATAAAGACTTCAAATGATGAATTAGAACATGGTTCTACACCACTGAGAAGGAAATAGAAAGGGTTGCAAAGACCATGAAGTGCTATAGATCATGAAGAAGTGTACCAATATTTTGAATGAGCTAACCTCAACTGTTCGATAGGAGATCAATGACCTACATGCAATGTGGCTCAAATCATGTATAAAAGTGAGAGTTGACATGACATAAGATAACCAATATCTTATTCAAAGCTATTTTTGAACTGAAGAGAGTAGGAAGATGAGGCAATAGAGAACCAAGATCCATGAGCTAATTTAGTTGCAGATCTATGGTAGGGCAATCATGGTAAGTGATGAGGCCTAGAAATGCCTCAATCATAACATGTTTTGTACACTAAAAATGCCTATAAACTCTTATGTTTTATCTAATATGTTAGTTAAGTTGATTCAATATGCTGTATATTAACCATTTTGCATGATCAATGTATTTGAAATATTATATGTTGATTTTACAGCTTTTTGCATAGTTTTGTGTTCTTTTTGCTATGATTTGCTACAATGGGATATGCTTAGAATAATAGCAGCATTTCACTAATCTTGTTTTGATTTGACAAAGCATTTACTTCACCTAATCGGCAGCGAGTGCAAGCAAATTGTTCTTGTGCGGCAAAAGCTGGTCTTTCCCATATAAATTCCAGCCAGTTTGTCCATAAATAGCAAGGCATGGAATTCACATGAGGAAAGGGATGAAGACCATTAGAATTTGATCTTAGGAGATAACCCACCTGAGAGATGTAGAAGAAATCATTGGAAAAGCATACATTTGTTCATTCCAAAGTATCTTCGGAATGAACAGATATCTTCGGAATGAAGGAACACAACATCTTCGAAATGAGCGGATCTTCGAAATGAAGAATGCAGCGTCTTCGAAATGAGCGGATCTTTGGAATGAAGCATGCAGTATCTTCGGAATGAGCGATCTTCGGAATGAGAATGCAGTATCTTCGAAATGAGCGATCTTCGGAATGAAAACTGCATTGTCTTCGGAATGAAGCCACTTATCTTCGAAATGAAGAACGAGAAATGTGTTTTTGACCTTTTGACCGATTTTGAAGCCGAAAAAGGGAAATAAAGGTTGGAAAAAGTAAAGAGAAATATCTTCCATCTGTCTTTGCCGTCATTGCCGACCAAAGCCATCATTAAGGGAAAGATCGGGTTTTAGTCCTCTTCTAGGATAAAACCAGAATTTGTTGCAGCATTGTAGGATTAGATCTTTTGAGATATTCTTTGTTTGTAATCAGATCATAGAATAGCTATAAATATTGCTCCCATTCAGGTTGAGCCTAGTAGGTAGAAAAGGAGGTAGAAAATAGAGTAAGGAAGCTAGCAAGAAAATACGAGTATAACTAGAAATTGATTATTAGAGTCCTGTAATGATTTTAGAATTCTTGTAATCATGTCTTTTGATCAATAAAGTGCACCGGTTCTATTTCAAATTACTTGTAAATGAGTGTGATTAAGATTTAGAAAAAGAGAGACTTACACCTTCTTACGGACAAAGAGGTGGCCACTTCCCGGACCTAGGAGGAGGACTAACAAAGCGAGGTTTTATTCGATTTTCTTCAGAATGAGTTGTAGAACTTGTTATTTCAATTGCTTGTAAATAGTTGACAATATTTGCAGTATTAGTTTATTTATGCTTAGATTAATCTTGTGCTTAAAGTTTTAGTTGCAATCTTACTTTCAGCAAAGTTTCCACTTCATTTTCAGATTGTTATTTCTAGAATTTACTATTTTTCAGCAATTTCTTGCATTTTATGTTTTGCTGTCAAAATCTGAACAGAAGATTGACAACCTTCTATTACAGAACTTTGATAGTTTTTATTTCCACATTAGATCTAAACTTTCATTACTGCAAAAGTAATTAGATTTCCTTTACGCAATTAGGATCAGACTTTCAATTATAATTGTTAATTAGCAATATAATTAGGTCTCATTCTGCAATTGTAATTAGGACTTCATTTCTGTAGTTAATGATTAGTTTCCAATTCTGCAACTTAGATTAAGATTTAATTTATGCAATTTAGAGATAGGAATGTTCCAAAACCCCCACACAACCGGTTCCACCAATAAGACTTGTTGCCCTAGATTGACCTAAGTTATAGCTGTTTCACTTCTTCTCCCACAGATAGCCTTGTACATTCCTGGATTGATAGATTCATTGAGAATTAATGATGGTATAATGACTATGCATCATTTTGGCACCGTTGTCAAGGAATAGTGTTGTCGAAGAAAACAAATAGTCCAATAGCTGTAATCAGACTAAACTATGAACATTCAGGTTAAAATCTGAATATAACAACCGAGTAAGATAACAACTATTGACTTAATTTATGTCATTTAGGAGTAAACATGAATGAGTAAGTCTAGGGAGACCCCAAAGGATCCATGGCTTGTCCCATTAAGGAGATCTTCACGCCTAAGGGGTGAATCACCTGTGTTTGAACTACCTAAAAGATTGAAAGAAAAATCACCGAGTCTCACCATCAGTAGAACATTTTGAGAAAGGAAAATCACCAAATTTATCAACAGAATATCTTAAGGAAGATAATTCATCAGACTCATCAACAGAGAAGCTTGGACCTCTTGAGAGAACAATTTGGAAAGCTTTAAATTCTCCTAGGAAACAAGAAACTATGGGAGAAGGAGGCAATGTAGATGGCCAGCATGGCTATGTTCATAATGAAGGGGATGATCAGGATATACTCCAACCGTCCAGAACATTTGAATATCCTATTCATCTGAATCCAACACAAAACTCTCCCATGAAGACCATTTCACCTTCAGTACTTCCAACCTTTCGAGGTGTTGTATCCGAAGATCTGACCAGTTTTTGTTTGAATTCAAGGTAGTGTGTCAGACCTATGATTATATAAATGACAATCAAAAACTTAAGGTTTTTCCCTCAACTCTCAAGGATTCAGCATTACGTTGGTTCATGAGCTTAGAGCCAAATTCCATAAGAACCTGGGATCAAATGGAGACTGTCTTTTTAGACAAATATCAGGAATACTATCGTGTAAGGAATAGAAAAGATGAGTTATTTAGAATCAAGCAGGAAGATGATGAGACCTTGGAAGATTATCTTGATAGGTTCTCCTTTGTTCAAAGGAGATGTGGACTAGTAGAACCAGAATTATGTAAAACCATATTTTTGAGAGGATTGCAAGATGAATCCAGAGAAGTTCTGGATTTGATGGGAAAAGGGGATGTAACCACTCTCAGTAATGAGGAAATTATGGATCTCTGTAGGAATTACTCTCGCACTAAGCAGAGAAGAAGAAAAAACCGCACAAATGGTGCGATGTAAAGGACTTGATAGAGGAACTTGCAAATTTCAAAACCGATATCCTAGTGCATCTAAACACTACTTTAGGGGAAATCTCTGCAAAAGCTAAAAACATAGAACCTTTGGCAATTTATTGCCCAAGATGTAGAAGTAAACATGCTTTGCAGGAATGTCCTTTGAATAAAACATCTATCTCAACCATTTGTGGTATCTGTTCAAAAAGGCATTCAACCGATCAATGCCACCTGCTACCACAACTCAAAGCTGTGTTAGAAAACCAGACTGAGGAACTCAACTATATTGGACCAAAACAAGGGGAAATTTCTCTCAATATCAAAATCCCCCTCGTTTTCCTACAAATTGGGGGCATAATCCTGGTACTATGCCTTGGGGACAATCAGAACCACCCCAACGTCCTTGGAATTATCCTCAATGGACAAATTCCCAAGAATGGCCACAATCAAATTGGAGTAACCTAGCCTGGAATCAGAATCAAAACAACCCCTCATGGAATCAAAACAATCCAGCTTGGAATCAAAATCAGACTAATCCACATTGGGTGCAAAACCAACCATAGTGGAATCAGCAATACCAGTCCTATCCAAGGCAGCAAAGGAATCAAGGTCAAACTCAGCATTTGTTGCCTGCACCTAATCAAAATTTTCAAGAAAAACAACAGCAAACACGGCAAGTGAAACAACCTCAATTGCCAGCTCGACCGAGTCACTAATCCAAACGAGTGTAAGACAGACACCTCCTGTCTATGTGGGTGAAAGTTGAAGAAAATATTGAAATTAATGTTCTTGATTGTAGTGACATCCAACTCCGTTCAAGGAAAGTTGTACCTGAACCAGTTTTAATGGAAATCAAAGATAATGAAAAGCAAGAATCATCAGAACCAGAGAGAATCCAACCAACAATAGAAACAGAAAAATTGGATCCAACAATAGAAAAAGAGACACAAGGAGAACAATTACCAAGGATAGTTCCATATCCTGAAAGACTTAATGCAATACCAAAAATTTTGAGTCAGAATTGGTCAAAGAACTCAAAAAGTTGACTATCTCATTGCCCTTATTGCAAGCCATTAAGGAAATACCAGAAATTAATAGTACTGTCCAAAATTTGTGCATTAAAAGAGCAGGAAGAAAGAAGAAAGCATTCCCCAAGACTGTGCAGGTTGAAGGGAAGATAGCTGATCTCTTATCTGGAAAACTACTACCTCCAAAGTATAGTGATCCAGGAAGCCCAGTTATCACGGTCACCATAGGTTCAGTACCAATATCAAATGTTTTAGTGGATCTAGGAGCTGCAATAAATGTCATGACTAAAGATACAATGGAACAATTACAGCTCAAACATCTCAGCCCCACATTTACAGTTTTAGAAATGGCTGATAGGTCAGTTGCAAAACCTGAAGGAATCATTGAAGATGTCCCTATAGAAGTTTCTTCTTGGGAATTCCCTACAGATTTTTTGGTTTTACAACCAAGAAATTCAGCACATGGATATCCCATTATTTTGGGAAGACCTTGGCTTGCAAGCTGCAGCGACCTTCATAGACTGAGATCTGGAAATATGACTATTTCAAATGGTATTGAGCTGAAACAAATTTCTTTATATCCTCCTGCCAAAACCATCTAGCAAATTTTTAGGTCGGTTATGGTTTCGACTCGGATGAGGAACCGAGAAGAGGTCATTTCTACACTAGCTACCTTAGTAGTAAGAGAACACACAGAAGACCTCGGTGACACAGAAAACTTAGAAAATGAAACAATCCTGATGAATGTTCCGCATGAACAAGGTTTAGAAGGGGAAGCAACAAATATCCAACAGTTGATAAGTAATGAGGAGAATCAAAAATCTGAAGATGAATCATCCGTGCTATCACGGGAAACTCCGTTTCACTACCACATGGATGGCACCATCATCTGATTTTCCTTCTCACTGTTCCATACAAGATATGCTTCCCTCAAGCAGCAATGAAATAGAAACTGCTTCTTTTCTCCCATCTCAACAATGTCCTCTTAATCCCTTAAACACCAAGTATGAAGGAGTGAATTCAGTCCTTCTAAATACAAAACAAATAGAAGTCCAGCCAGGCAAATTTTTGAACATCTACAGCCAGCTTACTAGGGAAGAGGAAGAAAAATTGATAGTTGTTTTGCAGAAGCATGTTCATGCTTTTGCTTGGAACTACAAAGATATGTCAGGAGTTCATCCTGATATATGTACCCATAGAATCTATACTGAAGAAGTCAAGCCAGTCAGACAACCTCAAAGAAGATTGAATCCTGCCTTAAGAGATATTGTGAAAGAAGAAATTGAAAAACTCCTGGAAGTAGGATTCATTTACCCAATTTATGATAGCCAATGGGTTTCTCCATTGGTAATAGTTCCTAAGAAAAATGGAAAAATGAGAGTATGTGTAGACTATAGAGAATTGAATAAGGTGACATACAAAGACCATTTTCCATTACCTTTCATAGATCAAGTGTTAGATACTCTTTTTGGAAAAAGATACTTTTGTTTTCTTGATGGATTTAGTGGATATAATCAAATTCAGATTGCACATGAAGATCAAGAAAAGACAACTTTTACATGTCCATGGGGAACATTTGCCTATAGGGTTTTACCTTTTGGTTTGTGTAATGCCCCAACAACTTTTTAGTGAGCAGTCCTAGCAATTTTTGCTGATCCGACCACCAAAAGTGTTGAAATTTACATGGATGATTTCACAGTATGTGGACAAACTTTTGATTTTACATTGGAAAATCTTGACAAAGTCTTAACTCATTGTGAAACATACCACTTATCCTTAAATCCGGATAAATGCTTCATGATGATGAAGGAAGGGATAGTTCTTGGTCATCACATCTCTCCTGAAGGGATCCAAGTTGATCCAAAGAAAGTTGAAATTATCAAGAATCTCCTTCCTCCTAAAACTCAGACTAATGTCAGAAGCTTCCTAGGACACATTGGTTTTTACCGTAGGTTTATTCCCAACTTTAGTACAATAGCCAGTCCTATGTTTGCCTTATTGACTAAAGATTCTGAATTCTCCTGGACTGCAAAGTGTCGGGGAAGCATTTGAAGCTACGAAAGAGAAATTGATAACTCCACCTGTGCTCGAGAGGACCTAATTGGACATTACCATTTCACATTAGATGATGCCTCCAATACGGCAATTGGAGCAGCATTAGGACAAATTGATAATGGTGAACATTATACCATCTACAACATTAGCAAGAACTTGACAGGAGCGAGAGAAAAATTATACAACCAGCGAGAAAGAATTCCTAGCGGTAATTTATGCCATCAACAAATTCGGGCATTATATCACGAGGTTATCAAATATTTATTCACACGAGATCATACGACCATTAAGTATTTGATGAATAAACCTATGGTAAGTGCAAGAATTATTCGTTGGTTGCTTTGCTTGCAAGAATTTGATATCACCATAATCAACAAACCGGGAAAAGCTAATGTTGTGGCAGATTTCTTGTCTAGGTTGCGAGAACACGAGATGAAGGGGAATTAGTTGATGACACTTTTCCTGATGAAAAACTATTTGCTATATCAGTTCAATCACCTTGGTTTGCAGATATAGCCAATTATTTGGTCACAGGGAAAGTTCCTCCACATTTTACTTCAAAACAGAAAAAACAATTGATCAAACAGAGTTCTTCTTTCGAATGGATTAAGGGTATGCTTTTTAAGTGCAGTCCTGACCATGTGTTACGTAGGTGCATCCGAAAGGATGAAGTGTATGATATCCTTAGAGCTTGTCATGATGAACCCTCAGGTGGACACTATTCTATAAAAAGCACAGTTAGAAAAATCTTGGGGATAGGATATTATTGGCCATCTCTTCACAAGGATGTGAAAAAGTACACGAGGCATTGTGATGCATGCCAAAGAATGGGGAAACCCACTCATACAAATGAGATGCCATTGCAGCCTCAAATGGTTTTAGAACCATTTGAGAGGTGGGGAGCTTGATTTTGTAGGACCTATTAATCCACCTTCTCAAGGAAAGGTGCATATTCTAGTATGCCCTGATTACTTGAAAAAGTGGGTAGAGCTGCGTGCTTTCAAATATGCCTGTGAAGAGAAGGTCGCTGATTTCTTGTATACTTAGATTTTTCAGAGATTTGGAGCTCCACGGTCTATCACCAGAGACCAAGGACCCCAATTTGCATCCAAAGTCATAAAAGCATTTACAGAATTGTATGAAATCAAACATAGGAAATCATCACCTTACCACCCACAAGCAAATGGCCAGGTTGAAGTAACAAACGAGGGAACTAGAACGCATCTTGACAAAAATAGTAGCTTTTCATAGGAGAAATTGGCTAGACAAATTACCAGAAGCAGTTTGGGCCTACAATACTACTTGGAAGTCCACTCTTTGGATTCACACCTTATGAACTAGTCTTTGGTAAAAAGCCTCTCTTACCTATTGAATTTGAGCTACTAACATTGCGCACAGACACTGGAAATTGGAATTGAATTGTCGCGAGGCACGAGACGAGACGAGGATTCTGCAGTTGAATGCATTGGATGAACTTAGATTGGATGCTCTGCACCAAAGCGAGGTAATTCGAGGAGCGAGAGGAAGGCTGTGGCATGACAGTCACATTCGAGCAGAGGAAACTTCAACAAGGAGATTGGGCTTTCTTGTTTGATTCTCAATATGAAGACTTCCCTGGAAAGCTGAGAACTAGATGGTTGGGACCTTACTTGGATTGAAGAGGTATTTAACAACGGAGCGGCTCGTTTATCCCCTATTGATGGGTCACGAAGAAAGTTGGTAGTGAATGGACATCGCCTCGGGGTATACCATACACCTTTGACTAAAGAAGAATTCTTGCAGCAACCTGATAGTTTGGATACACAACAGGTGGAAGAGATTCCTTCTTCCACTTCAAAACAATCAACATGATCAGTGGATTTCAAGAAAAAAATAGAAAATACAAAAAAAAGTCAGAAAAATAGAAAACAAAAAGATGAATAAATTATGAGTATGAATTCCTTCATGGGCATGGTTTCAGGGGAAATCATGAAATTCCTTCATGGGCATAGTCAGGATCAAGAAAAAAAAAAAAAAAAGAGAAAAGGAGAGGTAAAAAAAAAAAAAAGGGGAAAATCAAGAAAAAAAAAGAAGAAAAATGAATAACCCAGCAGTGAAAACCTTTTCTTAAGGCACTACTGAGTTGGTGTGCATGAAAACCAGTTTTACGGCATGCATAACCTTGAGAAATTTTTGAACCATCATTGTACAAATTCACCTAGTGCACTTGTTTTGAAATGTTGCGAGAAAATCTCAGTGAGAATATCAACAAACGAGTCATTCTTCAAAAGCGGCATTAACTATTTTTATCAGGTATATATTTCTTACATTTCTTCATTGTAAAATGATTGGTATATAGTATGTGACAATTAACCATTAGCATAAAAGGTATTCATAAGAGTTGGCATACTTAAAAACATGTTTTGAGAATGAAAATATTGATTTTTGCCTAATCTTCGGAACAAGAAATGCCAAAAATAGTGCCTGCTGTATTATCTTCGGAATGAAATTGTCTTCAGAATGACAGCAAAATGAATGTTGCACTTTGTCTTCAGAAAGAAACTTTGTCTTTGGAATGACAATTTGTCTTCAGAATGAAACTTGGTCTTCAGAATGACGACTTGCTGCATCATCTTCGGAATGAAGATATGTCTTCGAAATGAAGATCTGTCTTCGGAATGAAGATTTGTCTTCGAAATGAGGGTCTGTCTTCGGAATGACGATTTACTTTCACAATAATGATCTTCGGAATGAGGATTAATCTTCAGAATGAGGATTGATCTTCGAAATGAAGATCTGTCTTCGGAATGAAAATTTTGCAAAGAAGATTTATCTTCGGAATGAAGACTTGTCTTTGGAATGAGGTCATAATCTTCGAAATAAGGATTTGTCTTCGAAATGAAGACTTGTCTTTGGAATGAGGTCATAATCTTGGAATGAAATTTTGTTTGCGCAATAAGTTATAATCTTCGGAAAGAGCATTTCCACGTGGCATCCAAGAAGATAAGGTACGACAAAATCAAGATTTTTCTTAGTTGCATGCGAGGAAGGGACACGTGTCAATCAGCACATGGTTTGTTTTTGCACTCATTGGAAATACGGAGAACATGACCAACCATATGCCACCAGTTTTTAATGTCAATTAACATGCACGTGAGAATCTGCAAAACTAATGAGGTGGATCTGACGGCAAGGACATCCATGCAATTATCAACAAACAGGTGTACAGTGCAAAAGTAGAAATGTGTGCCATCTTTCTTTTCGAAGACGTGTTGCGAGGTACAGTGCACAGGATACGGTTCATTCCGAAGAAGAAGACGAGAAACAGGGCAACGAAGGTTTCAACTTAAAACTCTACAAATTTGCAACAGAAAATAGCCAGAAATCCTGCAGTAGAATAGCAGCCGTAGTGTACGATTTTTAAACAGAGAAAAATGGGGCGAAAGATCAGAACAGAGCCTGCAGATACCACTTACCTCCGAGAAAATCTGGCAGTTGTGCAGATTTTTGAAGACGGAGGGTTTATGACATTTTTGGATAAATTCAATGGGTCTTCGAAGATTTAGTGGCATGTTCGCCCATACGTTCGAAACAACCGAGCACATGTTAACGACATGTCTATTGAGGTAAGCCCTAAAATTTTAAGTTAGATTACAGAGCTGCCATTAGAAGGGATTTCAATTACTAGATCTGGCAAGAACACATTGGCAAATGTAGTTAATCGGTTTGTAGAAGAAAATGATAGAGAACCCGAATACTTAACCCATAACAACACATGCAAAGGGTTAAAAATGGCCAGCCTACGGGAACCCTGGGATGAAGTAGCCACCTAGGTAATTAAGTTTTTAACCTGTGAAGGGCAGTATGTGTTGTTGTCAGGGCATCATCTACGAATTTTGAACCATCTCAGACATGGTGGACAACAACCAGAAGTTAGGGTAAATCTTCCCCTGTATCTGTATCAAGAGTTAAAGAACATGGCAAAAAGATATCAGGAGGGTAAAGGAAGCCTTCGCCATCATGGCCTCATCAAATTAGTTTGCCAACACCATTTTAGAGGAAACCCTAGGAGTTTTGACAGGTTTTACTCTAACCTAAATGATGTCATTTTTGGGGATGAAAGTGAGGAAGAAGAAGAACCAAATACTTTTGATGTTGCTTGAGAAGAGGAAACAATTGCTACAAAAAATATTGAGAAAGCTGCTATAGAAAATGTTGCAGAGGATGCTGGAGAAGAAGCTACAGAAGGTGCCCACTGAAGCTGTTATGAGAACTACACCCCACAATAGTAGAAGAAAACCTTGCTCCTGAACCCTCAACTTCACAGGCTAAGAGACAAAAGAGAAGAGGATCTGGAACTAGCAGTAGAGCAGAAAAACAAAAGAAAGTTCGGTTTTCTGAAGCTGCAACTGACTTATCAGAACAGAGAAGTGAAACAAGGGAAACAGAGGCATCTAAAACTGACCCCATGACCCCTGTTGTCACTAGAAAATAGAGCAAAAAGAAGAAGTTTGCATCTGGAACTAGGAGGTCTACAAGAATCCATTTGAAAGAAACTGCAGAACGGGTCATGGAGGAAGAAGATAGACCAAGTGACCCGGATGTCACGAGAGATACAACCGGCATCGACAACTTTCCAAAATTCCCTGAACCAGATAGCTGAGGCAGAAACTGAGCAGGTTGGTTTGGAAGAGGCTACAGTTCAACAGGCTACAGATATGGTAGATATCCTTATAGACAGTCTCACAGAGCCTCCTGAACAAGAACAAACTATTGCAGAAGAAGAGGAAATATTGGTTGAGCAGCCAACTGCAACTGATTTGTCTGCATCAGCTTCTGAAGCAGAAATAGAAGTGGAAGACATCACTGAGCAGCTGAGGGCAGCAAGAAGTGTTGTCAAAACACAGACCAAATGGATCACAGAGAAAGAAAGCATCATTGAGATGCAAGAAAGAAAAATTGTAGAACTTCAGCAAGAAGTGGCAGAACTAAAAAAATTGTTGTCACAATCTGAAAAATAGCCAGCTATATCCCATGATGAAGATAATTTGGCTCAATTGCTTCTAGGTTTATCAAGAGCAGATGATTCTGATGAAGCAGACATGGGAGTTCATCCTGAAATAGCACTCCTTCATTCTGAAGAAGTGCCTGTTCATTCTGAAGAGCACCATCTTATTACGAAGCATTGCCTTCTTGTTCTGAAGATGCTTCAGAAATGGTGAGGAATATTGTAGAGGATATTGAAAATGAGCCACCAACACAGAAACAGTCCCAACAGCAAGAAAATGTTCAAGTAAGTACTCCTACTGAGATCCCTGCATTTCAACTTGCTACACTTCCAGTAGAAACAACAGATAAGGGGGTACAAGTAGAAATACTATCTGATGACAACCCCATAGAAATAGCAAATAAGGGGGTGCAAGTAGAGTTATTGACAGATGAACGACCAGTGGAAGTGGCAGAAAAAGGAGTTCAGATAAATCTGTTGCCTAGGATCCCCCTTGTAGTAAGACCACCTAATACTGTGTCTCTAGAGCAGTACAATGTAGATATAGCTAGCTGGATGCTTAGATATGAACAACTTGCCAATAAAACTAAAAAATTCAAATTGGAAGCAAAATAGCTAGAAGCCAAGGACACAAAAATTCAGGCATTGAAAGAAAAGGTGTCTGACTTATGCCAAATTGCTGAATTTTTAGTCCAATTTAGACGACCGACCGGGTTTCAGACCTTATTTTGAAGGAAAAGTACCTCGGATGGCGAGGTCATGAGGATTACTTCAAATCTTCCATATAAATTGGACACTATTGAAGATTTTATGGAAGCATATTTTAACGAGTCCTTTTGAGCGAGAAAAATCTCCTGTGTGAACTATTTTTACATAGTTTCTTCATTCCAGAGGAAGTTGACTCTCATCCTCAAATCTACATTGGAGATGTTTAGTTGAGAGCATTTATGTCTACTTTGCAAAATCAGCTTTATTGGGATCAAGAGAAAAGGCGGAATAAAGTGATTGAAACAAGGGCTGAGTTGTTAGTCAGAGCAATCCAGCCAAATCACCTAAATATCACCCAGTAGCACTTTTCAATGATGAACAGGGATGATATTAAGAGAATGTACTTGAACAATTTGAGGAATTTGTGGCAGGATTTAACAATTTCTTGTGATCACAATTTCTTCCCGGCATTGTCGGTATGCGAGAGACAGATGGAATGAACTTTCCATGTATTTGAGGAAAAGAGAACCTATCTCCCCCATCAATTTAGAATGGTCCAGAAGAAGAGCGAGAAGGTGTAGTCCAGCTGATTCAGATCATGCAACATAACTGGATAGGTCTCGGGTTCAGGCCTCCAACCATCATTACTCCAGTTCCATTCTACTTTGAGGAAGATGCCCAGGCTGATGAACAATTTGAAGATTGGCTCAGAAACATTCAGGAAAATAGGGGGTATTACATAGGCAAGAAGTTATTCTACGAGGTCATGGAATCTAAACATGGACATATGTGATTCCATAGCCCAATAGAATGCATGAGGGCATGCATTAATATAAGTTGGGGGGAAAATGATGAGGCCTGGAAATGCCTCAATCATAACATGTTTTGTACACTAAAAATGCCTATAAACTCTTATGTTTTATCTAATATGTTAGTTAAGTTGATTCAATATCTTGTATATTAACCATTTTGCATGATCAATGTATTTGAAATATTATATGTTGATTTTACAGCTTTTTGCATAGTTTTGTGTACTTTTTGCTATGATTTGCTACAATGGGATATGCTTAGAATAATAGCAGCATTTCACTAATCTTGTTTTGATTTGACAAAGCATTTACTTCACCTAATCTGGCAACAGTGCAAGCAAACTATTGTTGTGCAGCAAAAACTGGTCTTTCCCATATAAATTCCAGCCAGTTGTCCATAAATAGCAAGGCATGGAATTCACATGAGGAAAGGGATGAAGACCATTAGAATTTGATCTTAGGAGATAACCCACCTGAGAGATGTAGAAGAAATCACTGGAAAAGCATACATTTGTTCATTTCGAAGTATCTTCGGAATGAACAGATATCTTCGGAATGAAGGAACACAACATCTTCGAAATGAGCGGATCTTCGAAATGAAGAATGCAGCATCTTCGAAATGAGCGGATCTTCGGAATGAAGCATGCAGTATCTTCAGAATGAGCGATCTTCGGAATGAGAATGCAGTATCTTCGAAATGAGCGATCTTCGGAATGAAAACTGCATTGTCTTCGGAATGAAGCCACTTATCTTCGGAATGAAGAACAGAATGTGTTTTTGACCTTTTGACCGATTTTTGAAGCTGAAAAAGGGAAATAAAGGTTGGAAAAAGTAAAGAGAAATATCTTCCATCTGTCTTTGCCGTCATTGCCGACCAAAGCCATCATTAAGGGAAAGATCAAGTTTTAGTCCTCTTCTAGGATAAAACCAGAATTTGTTGCAGCATTGTAGGATTAGATCTTTTGAGATATTCTTTGTTTGTAATCAGATCATAGGATAGCTATAAATATTGCTCGCGTTCAGGTTGAGCCTACTAGGGTAGAAAAGGAGGTAGAAAATAGAGTAAGGAAGCTAGCAAGAAAATACGAGTATAACTAGAAATTGACTGTTACAGTCCTGTAACAATTTTTCAATAAAATTCTTGTAATCATGTCTTTTGATCAATAAAGTGCACCAGTTCTATTTCAAATTACTTGTAAATGAGTGTGATTAAGATTTAGAAAAAGAGAGAGACTTACACCTTCTTATGGACAAAGAGGCTGGCCACTTCCAGACCTAGGAGGAGGACTAACAAAGCGAGGTTTTTATTCTGATTTTGCTGCAGTGAGAATGAGTTGTAGAACTTGTTATTTCAATTGCTTGTAAATAGTTGACAATATTTGCGGTATTAGTTTATTTATGCTTAGATTAATCTTGTGCTTAAAGTTTTAGTTGCAATCTTACTTTCAGCAAAGTTTCCACTTCATTTTCAGATTGTTATTTCCAGAATTTACTGTTTTTCAGCAATTTCCTGCATTTTATGTTTTGCTGTCAAAATCTGAACAGAAGATTGACAACCTTACGTTACAGAACTTTGATAGTTTTTATTTCCACATTAGATCTAAACTTTCATTACTACAAAAGTAATTAGATTTCCTTTACGCAATTAGGATCAGACTTTCAATTCTGCAAGCTATTAATTCTGCAATATAATTAGGTCTCGATTACTGCAATTGTAATTAGGACTTCATTTCTGTAGTTAATGATTAGTTTCCAATTCTGCAACTTAGATTAAGATTTAATTTATGCAATTTAGAGATAGGAATGTTCCAAAACCCCCCACACAACCGGTTCCACCAATAAGACTTGTTGCCCTAGATTGACCTAAGTTATAGTTGTTTCACTTCTTCTCCCGTAGATAGCCTTGTACACTGCCCTGGATTGACAGATTCATTGAGAATTAATGATGATATAACGACTACGCATCAGTAAGAACAAGATATGGATTTGATTTTAGATCTACATATAGAAGCCATGAAAGCTAAATGACTTGTAGAAACAAAGTTGTAGAAGATCAAAGGATGAAATAATTTTCTTCTTTCTTCAATCAAACAAGAGTCTACCACATAAACATCTTGCTAATATGGCACTTCAACTTCTTTGTAATGTTCCCTATTATTTCAAACTTTTAAATTAAAGCAAAAATATAAATACAAGTCAAACCCTCACTTTCAAGGGTCGGATCTAAAGTGTTTGCTTGCCCTACTATCTACACTTTATACAAATCAATAGAAGGAGCATTACTTGGATGTTTACCTCAAACTTGTGTATTCTTTCTTTTATGGATTCTTAGCCTTGAAGTCATTTTTGCTACTGCTGCTATGGTTAGTTTATTCTACTGATATTGGATTGCTAGCTTAGAGAAAATTGAAATGCTTCACTTCTAAATGTATGCTTGTAAAGGATTCTATTTCTGTTAATTAGAGTATCGATCAAATTATGGTATTTGGGTTATTGATGCCCTATATGTTTGAAATAATTCTTGAAGTATGCATATGTACTTTATTGTTAAATATTACTAAGTTTTGAATGTTGTTAATAACAAGTGTTATCTATTGGAATTGAGTTGGAAGAGGTTCCCTATAGATGCCTATGTTGTTAGATTTATTTTTCCACTATTGAATCATTACTTTCTAAACCCTTTCTTCTTTAAATCCCTATATTTACATATTTAACTGATATTAAATGAGTTAACATTCAATTAGTTGACAAGGTATACCAGCCTACTCTAGAGGTTGGATTAAAAGCAATTTTGATCCATCCAATGTTGGGATCAAGGCTATTATTAGCGGGTGTTCACCTTCTTTAAAACCATTATAGGTGATAGTCACAACTCGAATTCACATTGATATCAATTCATATGCCAACAATTTGGAAGTAAAAAAAAATGATCCTTCCTATAATAGAGGTAGATTAATTAATGTTAACTCCTTTACTACACTCTTTGCCTAGTACATATAAAAATATTTGCAAAGTACATGGTCGATCATGATGCAGGCTCTAAAGAAGCATGGTATAGCTAGAAAACTCAACTTTATAGAGATAATAATGTTTTTTTTTTATAAATTTAAAAAATAAGGATCCTTTCATAATTATCAAAGCCTAGGATATTTTAAATATTTTATTAAGGAGTATACCACTATTACAAGAAATTAAGATACTAGATGATGAAATGCAATTTGATACCATCAAAATTATTAACATAATCTTAAATAAAGGGATATTTTCTAGACAACATCAACAATTTTTAGAACCTAATTGTTCGATGATAAAGGCTATTAAGAACTTGATATGATTCTTTATTCATGTTCAAGGAAAATCAATTGTAGCTATGGGATCATTTAAGGGGCTAAAACAAGTATGTAGAATTTCTAAATATTATTGTATCGCTCCAAATTTTTTGCATCCTTACCTTCAGGCTAAAGGATCCGTGCCCGGAAGGAGGATGGAACAATACCTCGGACTGAGAGGCCCTTTGAAGGTCCCGCATCTCGGGGGAGGGGTATTAAGGTGATTTTTTGATGGATGGTGGGGTTCACCAGGAAACGTTTAGTGGCAGTTTCCACACCTAGGTTGGGAATGTGTTTGATGTGTTCAGTTTTAGCTTTAAACATCCAAGTCCTAGGTTTGGCCAGATGAATCTAAGTTGTTCTATTATGAAAATGAAAATTAAATGAAGACAGAAAACATAGAGAATAATTAAGTGAAAAGATCCATACCTGGTTCTGAATGTCTAATGGAGGTTCTAATTTTTGAAGTAGTCAAGATCGTCTGGAATTTGACAGAATCGTCTCCGATCTGACAGGATCATCTGAGATCTGATGAATTCATCTGAAAAATTTGTCAGAGACTTGCAATCAGAGAAATAGATACAAAATACAGAAAATACAGCTATACCAGAAGAGGGCAATGATGCATAATGATAGTAATAATGTTAAAATGATAATAATAAACAAAAACACGAGTGCATTACAATGATTTAATGATAATTTATGATTTTATTATGGATTAAGACTATATGGGTGAACTTCGGGATGCAAAATAATAATAATTTTAACTAATGCAAAGAAAAACAGTAAAAAATGGAGAAAGAATGCAAACTCAGGGCACTGATTGCCCCCAATGTTGACTACAGTAGAAATCGTCTCGGATTGGTACAAAATCATCTCAAATTGGACAGGATCGTCTGCGACGATCTGAGATTTCTCCGGCTGAAGAATAACAAAGTTCCTACAAAAAAAATTGAAAGGATACAAAGGCAAACAATGGTCTAGGATATTCTAATGCATGTAAACTCGAAGTGCAGAAAAATTCAGCCAGGGGGATGTCAAGGGGGGTCCAAAGGTTTAAATAGGCTTAGGATGGAGGTTAGGAGGTTGGAGATCATCCTAATCTAGAAGATCTCCAATGGGAGAGGTCTCTAACAGTGCAGACACGCTTCTACCCAGATTAGAGACATCGTTGAACCGAAAGCTAATTATGAAAAATTAGTTTTGGGATGAAATCATCTGGACGTTCTACTCTAGATGAAATTGTCCGATCTGAGGCGATATCGTCTGATCGGAGACGATATCATCCAATGGAAGAAACAAACTCTAAAAATGGCATGGAAAATGAGGAAACGGGTAGCAAGCGGTTTGGGAGTAAGTTTAGGGTTTAAAATTTGAATTTGAATTATTACTAAGGTAATTTTAATTGTTTGCTAAGGTTTACTATGCCAATTTTAGGGTGCTACATTTTGCCCCCTCTTTAGCAAATTTTTTGAGGAAAATACGTTAAAGATGAGTTCTTCTCGTTCTACAAGAAAGCAAATATTATTCTCATTTTTATGCGATGATTCTTGGTCGAATCGTACGACAGCTTACTATGGTGCCCCCTCTGTGTTTTTACCCAAATCGAATGTTTGAGGTAAAAATGCGAAAAAGCAAAATTTTAAAATGTTGTTAATTGTTTTTGAATAAAATTAAGAAAAAAAATAGGGAAAACCCTAATTCATTTTTACTGTTCATTTTCATTTTCTGGTTTCTGGAGCTCTGCAAAAAAAATGGTCGAGACAGTGCACAGATCAACAGAGGTCCGGTGCGGGCTACGGGTAAGAGTCTAAACTTAGTTTAGAATACTTTAATTTTGATTTTCTATGTTTTTTAGATTAATTTTAAATGATTTTTGAGCATCACGACCATTTTTGGGCTGTCGATATCGTCGGGATGATGCGACTGTGTGAAGATTCGAGATTCACCCTGGAGAAGGACAGAGTGAACATCGAGTCGCTACGCTAGATGCCTGGGGCATCTAGACTGACACAGGTTTTGGCTGGGGTTGTAGGTGGTCTGCTGCTATGCCATCAAAGTGGATGTAGAGTACCATGGCTACTGATAGATGTGGTCTATGACATGAGATACCATGTGTCTAGGTTTGGTTTGGGGAGTTATGTACTATGTCGATTGTATAGGATCCTACATGGGGTCGTATACAAGGGCGGTCGATGTTTGGTTATGACATCACTACTACAGGTTTGGTGCTGGGAGCACATCATGGTGTGGAGGTCGGTAGGGCTCCCACTAATAGGGATTTATGGGGAGAGGCCTTGAGATTTCTACTGGTGGCTCCAGAGAGGGTCACAGTGACAGATAGATCTGCCAATGTCCCAGAGACTACTTGACGACCTTGTCTCCGACCAGATTACATAGAGGCCTTAGAGAGATCATCCAGGGTGGGCCGAGGATAGACATGAGCTGTCTCACGTTAGGTGAACCTGTTGGCTGAGGATGGAGATGGGAGAGGTGGAGCTCTACCATTATGACCAAGTTTTGAGGTAGTTTGGTCTACAGTAGGGGATCCCATCTCTCAGAGACTACGAGTTTTCTCAGACCATCTGAGATAACACTATAGTTAGCAGGGCTCCAGATATGCAACGCTTCTGAAGTTAGGATGCAAATGACGCCCCGATCCAAATAGTGGATGGGGACGACACAAGGGTAGCTGATGGCTACGATGCCTGGTACACAGGCATCTACCCTCCTCGAATGATGAGGGCTTAGGTTTTGATTCACGCATTTGTGCATCAGATGGGGAGGTGGCACCAGGTGGCCATTAAGGTGGCATAGGGTTGTGACAAGAGAGAGCAGAGGAGGCCACAGGCTTAGCAGAGGTCATGACAGTGGAAGAGGAATGAGGAGAGACCCCCTTCTCCATGGAGAGAGAGGCCACCATCGCCCGATAAGGGTAAGGGTGTGGACATAGAAGAGAGTAGTGAGATGGCTACTATCTGGGTGAAGACTGTCCATCTCTAGGCATAGGTGCAGACTCTATAGGATGAGGCTACACGCCACCGAGCTAAGGATACACAGCTCAGAGATGAGGTTGCACACCTCAAAGCATGGAGCGGAGGGGCGAGCACTCAGGACCTAACATAGGCTATTACCCAGGTCACATTCTATCAGACACTATACCACCATATGGTGCCAGAGGGGCAGAGGTTATCGCTATCGGCCCATATTGCAGATCCTGTCATGATGAGGTCATCGAGGACATCATCACGATCAAAGTCTAGGACTCATAGCACCACACGGACTATGATGGGGCCACCTCGTCCACCTCAAGGCAGGGGAGGAGATGAGGTTGAGAGCTCGAGGGGTTCTCGAGGCTAGCTGCTATAGATTGCACTGCACAGATTGATACATAGGGCTTATTATTATTGATAGGGGATTGAGTATGCCGAGGTACAGATTGTGGCATACCGATCCAGTTTTGAGATGATGTATATATTGTTGATATATATATAGATGAGATATTTTTGATCATATGGCTTGTCTTATGTGTTTGTATGATGCTTTTATGTTTTGATTTGTTTGATTTGATGATTCATGTAATTATGTCATTTCGAAATATTATGGTTTTAATGTCATGCTTGTAAAATTTAAATGAAATAATCTGATGTAAACAAATTGGTTGTTTGTGATGTGATAATTTGATAAAAATAAAAGGGGACTTTTAACAATAATTTCAAAGGACATTGTCGCTATTATAGACCATTTCATGGAGTCACCGCTCACTCGGTCGTCAAGCTAATCCTGGTATAGAAATATTGCTAAAAGTAAAAGAGTGCTTAAGAGACTGTCTTAAGACTTTGTTGTGATGATGCAAATGATGATGATGATGATGATTTGTTTTCAGATTTCCATGAAAATATTATGCATGAAATATTTTAAAATGATTTTGCTAGGCATAAATTCCTAAGTGTGATAAAAATTTTGAATAATTCCCTAGGAATTATACCATCATTGCAAAATTGAAGTTTGACATAATGACATGAAATAGAATAAGTGTTTGTTTTTTTTAAAGCATAATTGTGTAACATAATGATTTAAGTCACATGTTTTGATGTTTTTAAATAAATGGAAAATAAAATTGGTACAATGGTTTGCGCTAGGCATAGAATTATAGGTATAGACTTATATAATCATCGCAAAATCCAAAGAAGAAAATAGATTGTTTTGTTGCATGGTTGATTT
Organism: Wollemia nobilis; assembly: GCA_028583015.1. NCBI lineage: Eukaryota > Viridiplantae > Streptophyta > Pinopsida > Araucariales > Araucariaceae > Wollemia > Wollemia nobilis. Next base: position 3,991,114 of record JAQPPZ010001313.1, on the reverse strand, counting down.
TTAATTTTTGAAAATAGTCAAAAAATATGAAGATGAGGACTTGTGCTAGTCATAAAATTCCAATTTTGGTTTTGGAACTATACCATCATCGCGAAAGTCAAAATTTATATATAAATGTAACTTGATTGCATGTTTTTGAAAATGATTTTGATTTTTGATAATGCATGTAGTTGTCTTTATACTAAACAACTGTTCTTCAAAGAAGAAAATGAATTTATTCCAAACAATTTGCAAAAATATTTCAAAGTATCTTAAAGACAAAAGTTAGGTTTATAAGGAATCCCATGTGTGTATGTGAGTTCATTACCAATATATATTTATCATAATGATACACAAAATCTCTCAAATACAAATGTTTGTGCAATTGCATTGTTCATTTACCAGTTGTGAGCAAGATAATTTGATACAAGTGATTTGAATGAACCAAATAAGTGTTCATTAACCATGATTTAGATGCATATAACCATACCAGACTACTATGTAGGTTGGGTTATCAAGAGCTAGCTAATCCATAAGCATACATAGGTCTGTACAAAATAAGGTCGCTAATGTGACAGACATCACCACGCTAGGAGTTACCCAAGGCCAAGCGGGTTGGGCACAAACCACCTGTTATGGGGCTTACCTCATAGTTTTCGAATAATTGAGAATTCCATGGATACAAACTCATCAACCCTTATTTTCTTTTCAATGGGTAGGGAAAGGGATTTTATTGCTTTTGCTTTTGCTTTTCTTTTTTGCTCTTTTTTTTGTACTTTTGTATTTTGGCTTGATATTTGAGATAACGTTGAAATAACTTTTTTATTTTTCTCCTTTTCTTGAACTTTTCTTTTCTTCCTATGCTAGGGATACTTGCTCGGATTAGCTGTAGAGAAAGGGATTTTTATTTCGAGTAGGGGTGACCTTGTCCTTTTTCCAATTCTCAAAGATTCTAGACCATGTGCATGATAGGATAGCAAGGGAAACTTTTTGCTCAAGAAACCACTTCTACTATGTAGCATAGCATGGACATTACAAATATAATCATTTTATTGTGAAAATATATGCTTGGTTTAAGTAAATAACAAGATAAATTCTCTATGCTCAAAATTTATTAAATTTTGTGGACTTTGATACAAGAGAGATTAGTAATCATGCCAGATAAAATCAAGATATTTATTTTTGTGTTTGTGATAGTGAGGGATTCCAAATAAATGTTAATTTATTCAAAAATAATTTAAAAATATAACTGCAATACTTTAAGAAGAAATATATACAACAAATATTTTTGAGGAATTTGATAATTTTGATGTTTTTGTATTTTGATCTTAATTGAGGAATTGAAAGAAATACAATGTGATTGTTTTTTTTTTTTTTTGAAACTTTTTATATAAGAGAAAAAAAGGAAATAATATACAAAACAAATATATACAATGATGGAATAACCAAATTTTATGCGTAATATCGCTTAATATGCATAATATTCATAGGTTATTTTAAATATTTACCATCTAAGGTAGCTAATTTGTATGCTCTTGATTCAAATTTAGCAGTGATAATATATGGTCCAAGTCAGTTGGGCTCAAATTTACCTTTAAGGTCTTTAGTTGCATTAGTATTTTTTTTATTTTCCTTTAAAACAAGGTCGCCAATCTCAAAGGATTGATGACGAACTTTCTTGGCATATGATCTTTTAAGTTTGTTTTGGTAGGCACGAAGATGCTCCAAAGCATTGATGCACTTTTCATCTAGGAGTTCCAACTGACTGAGTCTGCCAGCTCGATATTCATCTCCTAATTCGATGTCTTGAAGTAGTAGATCCAAAGAAGGAACTTCTAATTCAAATGGAAAAACAGCTTTAGTGCCATAAACCAAGACAAAAGGTGAAGTACCTGTGGGAGTACGCACACTAGTGCGATATGCCCACAAAGCTGGATATAATTGAATGTTCCAATCGTAGCCAGATTTATTGACCAATCTTTTAAAAATTTTGATTAAGGTTTTGTTAGATGCTTCTGCTTGGCCATTACCCTGAGGATAATAGGGAGTGGACCAGCAATGTTGAATCTTATATTTTTGGCATAATTGCTTAACATCTTTATTTTTGAAACAAGTTCCATTGTTCGATATGAGATTTGTAGGAATTCTAAACCTACAAATAATTTGATTAAAAATAAATTTAGAGACTTGTGTTCCAGTGCAGGAAGCTAAAGGCATAGCTTCAACCCACTTTGTAAAATACTCAGTGGTGGTTATGATGAATTTGTGTCCATTAGATGACACAAGATTAATTTTGCCAATAATGTCTAAGACCCATTTTGAAAAGGGCCAAGGAGATGAAATAGCCTGTAGCTCTTGTGCAGGCACATGGACAAGGTCAGCATGTTTCTGGCACTTGTCATAATGGTGCACATAATCGTGTGCATCCTTTTCCATGGTAGGCCAAAAGTAGCTTATCCTAAGGAGCTTTTTAGCAATGACACTACCACTGAAGTGTCCTCCACAAGATCCATCGTGGGCTTCACTTAAAGCTGATTTGGATTCTTCTAGATTCAAACATCTCAATAGGATACCTTCAAAAGATCTCCTATACAAAGTATTGCCAATTATTACAAATCGACTTGCTCGTCTACGTAATAACCGATGCTGGTTTCTATTAGAATTAACAAGGAAAGTCCCATTCTGAAGAAAATCAAATATTTTCGTATACCAAGGTTCAAGAGTAGTTTCATTGATTAGAAACACATCCAAAGGTTCTAAACATGACTTATTTGAAGCGGGTTCCTAGAGTCAACGAATAATGATGGTGGCATATTCGTCATCTAACTCCAAGGGTAGAAGAGATGCAGTTGCGGCCATAGCATCAGCTACACGGTTGCTAGTTCGAGGAATAGCTTCCAAAGTGACTTTATCAAACAAAGATAACAATTGCAAAACATATGCTTTATATAGGTGTAATTTATCATCTCTGGTTTGATAAAAATCATTAATTTTGTTTATAATAAGTTGAGAATAACCAAAAACTAGCAGATGTTTGATTTTTAACGCCAAGGCAGCTCGTAATCCAAGGATTAGAGCCTCGTATTTAGTAGTATTATTGGTGCAAGCAAATGTTAATTTGAAGGATAGAGGAATGATGTGTTTTTGTGAAGATATTAAAATAATGCCCGCACCAGCCCCACTCATGCATCGGGCTCCATCAAAGTATAAGGACCATTGTTCAATATGGTCTACCTCTAATTGAAGGCATTCATTAGGAAACTCAATGATGAGGGGATGGGTAAACTCTAAGGGTGCAGCAGCTAACTGATCTGCTATGATTTGAACCTTAATAGACTTTTGTCCTATAAATGTGAGGTCAAACTCACTTAAAGTAAGAACCCACTTTTCTATACGACCTGATAAATAAGGTCGACTCATGAGATACCGCAAGGGATCATATTTGGCAATGACAGGTTTTTTGACTGAGCATATAATGGCATAGTTTTTGTGTAGAGAATACAACTGCTAGACATAATTTTTCTAATGCTGTGTAATAGGTTTCATAACTGATGAGAGTTCTACTAATGTAGTAATTAGCATGTTCTTTCTTCTCATCATCAAACTGAGCTAACATAGCTCCTAAGGCAGAATCAAAAGCAAAAATGTACAAGATAAAAGGACGATCAGATTTAGGCGATGAAAGCATAGGTGGGTTAAGGAGGTATTGTTTGAGAAGTTCAAAAGCTTCCTTACATTCGTCGTCCCAATTAAAAGGGACATCTTTCTTAAGGAGCTTAAGAAAGGGACCGGTTTTTTTTGCCAGCTTATCGATGAAGCGATGGATGGCTTGAAGCTTACCTTGTAAACTTTGTAACTCAGAGAGATTGGTAGGTGCGGGCATATCAGTGATAGCCGTAATATTAAGAGGTTCGATTTCGATACCACGTAAAGAAACTAAAACCCCCAATAGTTTATCGGACTTGAATCCGAATATGCATTTGGCTGGATTTAATCGAATAAGGTATTCTCTTAACCGATTAAAAACTTTTCTCAAATCATCTAAATGATCATCTTCTTTAATAGAGCAAGCTATAATATCATCTACATAATCATGTAGGATATCATGCATCATATCATGAAAGATATAAGTCATAGCTCGTTGATATGTTGCACCTACATTCTTTAAACCAAATGGCATCACTTTCCAACAAAAGGTACCCCAAGGGGTAATAAAGGTTGTTTTAGCCTGATCTTCAAGAGCTATCCTAATCTGATTATAGCTAGAAAATCCATCCATTAGGGACATCATTCCACTCCTGACAGTAAATTCAATGATTTGATCCATGTTTGGAAGAGGAAAATCATCTTTAGGGCATGCAACATTAATATCTCTAAAATCTATGCAAACCCTAACTTTGGTAGCTTCTTTATTGGTGACTAGAACTACATTTGAGATCCATTCAGCATAATCAATAGCTTGTATAAAAACAACATTCAGGAGTTTTTCTAACTCCCCTTTGACTAGCAAGGCCACTTTGGGATTCATTTTTCTAATTTTTTGTTTAACAGGTTTAGCATCCAGATGGACTACTAGATGATGCATGACTACAGAAGGGTCCAAACCTGGCATGTATTCATATGTCCAAGCAAAGACATCTTCATAATATTTAAGAAATGCAATGTATTCATTTTTTTTTTCTTGACTTAATTATGATCCAATATTGATTATGTGAGGATTATCCTCAGTTCCAATGTTAACTTTAATGACGTTTTCTACTTCCATGTGTAGATCTATTTCAAAATTAGGTGGGGCGGGTGAAACGCCCAATTCTTGTAATTATTTTAAGGTTAACTTGGATAATTCATCTTGAGGAGTCGTGGCCTCAAGATGGGCTATAGTAGGTATAGAACCATCAAAATAAAAACCATTGTGTAACAACTCTTCAACGGAGACATCATGGAAAATATCTCCCTCTAACTCATCGTCGAATTCAGTAATCAATTTAGGGTAAGCTATGGATAGCATATTGCATGTAAAGGGATTATTCTTTAAACACAAATAATCTTGTTTATCTAGATAATCTTGATAACATATGAGTTGATCATCACCTTCAAAAGGGAAGGGTTGACCCTTACTAGGAAACATGCCCACACCACATCGGGCGGGCCATGGTTCTACCTCGATAGGTTCTTTCATACCATTTTGGAAATGTCCCAAGCCTTTCCCTTTATATCCCATTTTAAGCATTATAGGTTTAGCTTTAATATATTCATTAGCAAAATAGCATCGAGCATATCCATCACAATGCGTCTTGATGTTTCGGGGTATCCTTCCCCAATCATATCCTTTATAAATAAAAGCACAACTCCTGACTTGGTAAGTACTTCCCATAGGTTGTGGGATGCCCAAAGTACGAGGAGATGGCGACAAGTTATTTAAATAATTGAATTTTGCATAAAAGCATTTGTTTTTGCTGATATTAAAGTTTTAGATAAATCCGGTAAAAGCTCATCAGAAAGAGCATAAGATGTAGAAGGATCATTCCCTATATCTTTAGATGTGGAAGGTATGATAGATGTAGATAATGTGGAGGTGTTAATAAATGGGTCTATAGGTTTTGAAATTATAGGGATGGAATATGAAGGATTGGTTGTGGATTTAATATCCTGTTGAGGTTCTAGTGTGGTTTGTTCAGAAGATGGTTGAGGTAAATGTATAGGTGTAGTTGATGGGGGAGATGATGTTATGGGTGTGTGTTTCACATGTTTAGATGAAAAATAAGAATTAGGATGTGTGGATGACAGAGCGAGGAAAAATTGCACTCCAACAGGTTCTGCCAAAGCACACATATCAAATGGTCTAGGGTCACCATGGATAGTGACCAAATGATTTTTAAATTCAAATTTAACACACTGATGTAAAGTGGAGGGAACCGTTCGCATCGCATTGATCCAAGGGTGACCCAAAAGTATATTGTATGATGTTGGGCAATGTACAATAAACATGGTTGTATCTAGGGTTCGAGGACCAACTTGCAAGGGTATAGTAATGACTCCACACATTTCTTGTGTCTCATCATTGAAAGCTTTGATAATCATATCCATTTTTTTCATTTCATCACTTCTAAAGCCAAATCTTTGGTAGAAGTCAAAAGTGCATATGTTTAAAGATGAACCATTATCAATCAAGACTATTTTAACGGCTACATCTCCAATTAGGGCAATAATATATAAGGGGTTATCCTTATGTAAACTATGTTGTGGGATATCTTTATCCCAAAATTCAATACAATCGACCTCTTGAGTGATGATAGTATTGGACATGGCTTCGGGTTGAATATTTTGTGGCACCATAATTTGGCTTAATGTGAGCATTAATTCATCTCTATGGGTAGGAGAAGATCTTAACAAGTCCAAAAGGGAAATTCTGGCTGTAGTATTGGATAATTGTCCATTAATATTGTAAGGAGGCTTAGGTTGAACATTAGACATATGATTCCCTTTATTGGGATTTTAAAAAAAAAAATGGAGCTGATCCATCATTCTGAGTTTGATCCTGTTGAGAGTTTTGAGCCTGTTGTCTAGTAACAACTCCGATGGTACCTACAATTTTATATTGAAGACGCTGAATTGGTATTGGTTGAGCGTTTATGGCTTGTTCATTAGGAAGGAACTGATTAGAAGAGGGTCGAGTAGTAACTCTTCTAGGAAATGGTTCTTCTGGAACCATAGCATCTGTGATAGGTTGAATAGGATCTGATTCATTTTTAGAACTATTCGATTGGTTTAAGGTGATGTCTACTTCACTTTCAGTATCCGATTCTACATCACTAGGATCGGGAGTTTGAATATTATGTAGGGGCCTGGTCATGACTATGGATAAAGTTGTGCCAAATATTTGAGGATCCTAAACAGGTAATTGTCCGCTAATAGTCCCTACATATCGGGTAGGAGGGGGAACATTATGATGTTTGATTTGATTAGCCACTTATTTACCATGGTTTGGTAAAGGATGTTGAAATATATCTAATGATTGATTGGCATTCTGATTTTGATTTTGAGGAATGGTCTTTTGAGCATTATTAGGAGCATTTTGTTTAGGTTGGAAAGCTTGCACCTCCATTTCATTATTATCAATCAGATCTTGTATTTTATGTTTCAATATTTTGCAAGAGTTTGTAGCATGTCCAGGTCCTCTATGAAAGTCACAATGTAAATTAGCTCTGTATCCGGGTATAGTTGGATTAGGTTCCCAGATAGCTGGTAATTGAATCAAGCCTCGTGCTAGTAAATGAGGTAGAATGGTTGATAAAGGTTGATTCAATCTAGTAAATTCTCGAGGAGGTTTATCAGGAGGTTTTAATATAAATTTTTTTGTTGTCTTCGTTGTATTGATATTAGCAATGTTTCTACTATCAGTGACTCTGTCACCTACAACTTGTTTGTTTTTATACTTATTTTTGGATGTTTTCTCATCATCTTTCTTTTTGAGCTGACCTCTCCTAATGAGAGCATCTTCTACCCTTTGATCTAAGTCTATATCTTGATCGAAGGTGGTTAAGGTAGCAGTTGATAATTCATAAGATATTTGTTCTTGCAAATTATTGATAAAAATATCCAACATTTCCCTATAAGGTAGCACAAAGTGCAGTTTTCCTGTCAACTGCCTGCATCTAGCTAAGAAATCAGCAAAACATTCATTTTTGTCTTGTTTTAAGTTGTATAAATCTTTAATGGTGACATGCCTCTCGATGTAGGCACTAAATTGATGCACAAAATATTCAGCTATTTCTTCAAAATTTCTCAAAGAATGAGTGGGCAATTGATAGTACCACTCCAATGTCATTCCTCCTAAATTTTTTGGGAACATTTTTAGTAATAGCAAGTCATCATGTGATATATCATGACATGCTATCCTAAACATGCGAAGATGCTCTATGGGATCTTTAGTTCCTTTATATATAGGCAAGACAGGCATGGGAAAGTGTTTAGGGTATGGTTGTGCTACAACTATGGGATCTAGAGGTTGACTACATATCTCTCGATAATTGTACGAGGGACGGTAGGGATCTATCTGGTCCATACGCGAAGCTAACTATTTCACCATGGCTTCCAGATTACTGGTTTGCCCACCATATTGATTCGATAGGGCATTAATATGGGATTTGTGAACATATGATGGAGGGAAATGAAGATTAGATGCTATGTTGCTATTGTGTAAATTGTTGGTAGGAAGGGTGTTATGAAGAATTTTTGAAGTTGTATTATGTTGTATCCCCGATTGTTGAAAATTGGTGTTTGGCTTTATTTTAGGTTTTTGTCGATTTGAAGCATATTGATCAATAGTTTTGCGAAATAAAGTAGTGAATGAAGGTTTCTTTTGTATGGGAATGATTTTAGGCTCAATAACAGGTTCCTTAGGGGGTTGGGTAACCTATTTTTTTTGCATGTCCTGAATCATAGTGACCATATCTCTATTGGATGGTCCAGCATTATCACTTTCTTGATCAACAAAGGACAAGGGATTAGTGTGTATGTTAAACATATCTTCCATGGCTTCTTGAGTGTCACTAATTTGTCCTCTATCAATACGAACTACCATATTAAGAGCACCAATGTTATTATTGAAAAATTTCCAAAAATGATCTAAGTTATCAAAAGTAATAGTTCCATTTGGAGCCATTTTAGGGGATGAGGATCCTTCCTCTTTAAGATTTTCTTGTTGTTCATTTTCTTCAGCCAGCTCATCTTTTGGATGTTCTAGAGTTTCTCCTTTTGGAATTGAATCCTCAGGAAGGACATTTGGGTTTTTTGTTTTGTCTCCTAATCAATCTTCTTCTTCTTCTTCAGTTTGTTTACCATTCCTAAGTCTAGGCATTGTGCTTAAATTTAGATTTCAGAAAATATATATATATACTTGTATATATATATATGCAACAAGCTTAAGAGGTATATATTTTAATTATATACCTACTATAGTATTTTAAAATAAAATGTTTTAGTTTTGTTATGTTTTGGTTTTTCTTGTTTTTTTCTATTTTTGTAACAATATTATAAAGATAAAAAACAACACACTAAATGCAAGAAATAATAATAATGAAAGCAATGATCTAATATTCTATAAACAATTTATAAATATCATTAATGGGCTCGATTTCTTAGGATTCATGAAGTGTTCTTCTTCAAATTAAAAAATTTCTTTCAAGAATTTAATGAAATGTGCTATAGCAATACCATGTATTTCGGATTCTGGTTGATAATAATAATTCTCACGACAATATTCACGATATAACATAGCTCTAGGAACTCTATTCCATATTTTTCTAATCATAAGATTAGTTTCTTGGACTTCTATATGAACTAGAAGTTGGCATACCACAGCTACATTCTCGAGGTATTTCTCAAAGGTGAACAATTCTAAAGACACGAGCTCTCCTATAAGCTAACCACCTGTGGCAGGCTCTCTGAAGTTCATGATAAAAAATGAGTTGATGAGGATCCAGGATCCTATCTAGGGCAAACCTCTTGATTTGTTTAAGTTGTATTGATCTAGATGAAATGATACCTAGCCTCCTATCAAGTTCTTTCCACAAAAGTTGGTTTCTATCTATTTCAGGCACACTAAGCACATAATTAACTTCTATGGCTGCTAATTGGTTTTCAACATTTATAGTGACAACTAGTCTTTTCTTAGGAGCTACCATCTAGACATGATATGCAACTTAGTAGTTTTATAATGATTTCAAATGCATCTATGTTTTTTTGTTTTTGTTTTCAAAAGGTTTTAGTTTTACGTCGGGTTCACCAAAATGTATCGCTCCAAATTTTTTGCATCCTTACCTTCAGGCTAAAGGATCCGTGCCCAGAAGGAGGATGGGAAAAGGATGGAACAATACCTCGGACTGAGAGGCCCTTTGAAGGTCTTGCCTCTCAAGGGAGGGGTATTAAGGTGATTTTTTTACGGATGGTGGGGTTCACCAGGAAACGTTTAGTGGCAGTTTCCACACCTAGGTTGGGAATGTGTTTGATGTGTTCAGTTTTAGCTTTAAACATCTAAGTCCTAGGTTTGGCCAGATGAATCTAAGTTGTTCTATTATGAAAATTCAAATTAAATGACGATAGAAAACATATTTAAATAGAAAACACAGAGAATAATTAAGTGAAAAGATCCATACCTGGTTTCGGATGTCTGATGGAGGTTTTGATTTTTGAAGTAGTCAAGATCATCTGAAATTTGATAGAATCATCTCCGATCTGACAGGATCGTCTGAGATCTAACAAATTCTTCAAAGACCTGCAATCAGAGAAATTGATGCAAAATACAGAAAATACAGCTATACTAGAAGAGGGCAATGATGTAGAATGACAGTAATAATGTTAAAATGATAATAATAAACAAAAACATGAGTGCATTACAATTATTTAATGACAATTTATGATTTTATTATGGATTAAGAATATATGGGTGAACTTTGGGATGCAAAATAATAATAAGTTTAACTAATGCAAAACAAAACAGTAAAAAATGGAGAAAGAATGCAAACTCAGGGCACTGATTGCCCCCAATGTTTACTGCAGTCGAAATCATCTCGGTTTGGTATGAAATCGTCTCGAATTGGATAGGATCATTTGTGACAATCTGAGCTTGCTTCGGCTGAAGAATAACAAAGTTCCTGCAAGAAAATTTGAAAAGATACAAAGGCAAACAATGGTCTAGGATATTCTAATGCATGTAAACTCGAAGTGCAGAAAAATTCAGCCAGGGGGATGTCAAGGGGGGTCCTAAGGTTTAAATAGGCTTAGGAGGGAGGTTAGGAGGTTGGAGATCATCCTAATCTAGAAGATCTCCAATAGGGGAGGTCTCTAACGACGTAGACACGCTTCTGCCCAGATTAGAGACGCCGTTGAAACAAAAGCTAATTATGAAAAATCATTTTTGGGGCAAAATCATCTGGACTTTCTGCTCCAGATGAAATCATCTGATCTAAGGCGATATCGTCTGATCGAAGACGATATCGTCCAACGAACGAAACAAAATCTAAAAATGGCACGAAAAACAAGGAAATGGGTAGCAGGCGGTTTGGGAGCAATTTTGGGGTTTAAAATTTGAATTTGAATTATTACTAAGGTAATTTTAATTATTTGCTAAGGTTTACTGCACCAATTTTAGGGTGCTACAATTATATTCAAAATATACATCATATATATCATATCAAATATTTCATGACAAAATGGAAACATACAAAGAATCCATACCTTACTAAAGATAGGAGAAATGGAAAGTAGAAGAAGGTCAAACAAAAGAACCATATGAAGTATTACACAAATTTCTCTCCATCATATTCAAGAATTTTTTTGACAAATAGTTAATTAAATAATTGACACAGGATGCATGGTAGCACATGCCAAAATTCCTCCACATGAAGACATTCTAGGAAGTACATATTTCTTGTATTGAATATTATATATTTTAGAAATTGAATAAGTATTTGTAATATGTGTATCTTTGGAGTGCATGATCAATGGAAATTGACACTCCTAAGTATTATAGAATATAGTCTACAAAGAGGGAGGATATTCCTCTAGATATTCCAACATCACCCTAGAACATATTTTTAATTCAAAAGCCAAGAAGCAAGGTTAGAATCCAAGAGCCCAATCTCGATCCAAAGCTAAGAGCAAGAGCCTAACCTAGAGCTAATACTATAATGTAATAAGGGAAGGTATGTTAGGAATTATTACATCATAGTCCATGTGACAATGAATGTGGTATAACCACCCATCACAAGGACTATGCATGTACTAAAGGTCAAGGGTAGTTGTAGGATTAGTTAGTGGTTTATTATGCAAAAATTGGGTATTCTATATATTTATATATCTTTAATTTTATAATGTAAATAAATCAAAGCATTCTAACAATTAGAATTACATAAAGTATATCCTTCGCTATGTTAAGGGTACTCTTCATTATGACATTCATTATACAAAGAGATATCCTATAACTTTTTAAGGATATTCAAACTCAAATTATATTTATGATTGAGACAAGTAGAACAATACTTTAAGCTACATATTTTATCTAGATTCTAGATATTTTATTTCTCTATGTTCTATAAATTAGGATACTATATCTTTATTTTCCATGAAAATAGAGTATTGCAATGCTAATTGGATAAGGAAGAATTTTATATAAATTAAATTTTTTTTAGTAGCTAGGTCTTCCTTAGGAAAACCTAAAATTTTACTTTTCACATGATTAATAATCATGATGAGAATTTATGGACTATGCATTGAGGATTGAATGCATAAGATTTGATAACTTCATTCATAGGGATAGTTTCATCCTATTTTTATGGATTTGATGGAATATTTTACAAGAAGATGATGCTAGAGATCTCTTTTAGTTGATTTCAAAAATATATCAAGCATGGGAGAGATTCCATTAATGAAGGATATTTAATAGTACTTTGTCCCTATGACACTATGGGATGCCAAAAAAGTTGCACACCTTGCTTCAGGGAACTAGACCTAGGGATGCATTTTTCCTTTTCTAGGTTCATCCACACTAAGGTGGGATAGTAGTATTGCTAACCATAATTTTTGAGATGACTATGTTTTGCATGTAGTTCTACATTTGGTGGGATATTTTCAAGTTCACTAAGGGATTTAGAGGTTCCTTAATCTATTTGATATGTTCAATTTAGCAGACGCCTAAGTTTTAGTGGTATATCCTAGGAACTAATTTATGGGATGAGAATGCAATGCAATGCAATATGAAAACAACGATGCAAAAGATAAAGTATTTATCCTATATGTGATTTTACAGTTTGATGATTTGCAATATATTTCATGAAAGGAAACATTTATTTTTCTTTTTATTTTTTGATGAAGGCAAGGGTGAAAAATTAAGTAAATTATGCAAATTATTATATTCCAAGGCTACATGTGATATTCATTTTGAATACCTAGGAAAGTGAAGTAAAATGCTAAGTAGAGTAATGATCCTTTTGATTTTTATATTTTATATGTGCTAAAATTAAATAAGAAGAAAAAAATATGTTTATAAAATGAACGATAAAACTGGAGGATCAAGGGTACTTACCTATTTTGGTGGCTGGGCTAGTGTGAATATTTCATATGGAATCGAATATATCCCTTGTGTATATATGTCAATTGGAAATCCTTCAACTAAAGGATTCATTCAACCTACAAAATAGATAGAAGAAAGATAAAATTATGATTCAAGGGCCTAGAAAATATCTAGAATATTATGTATTCCTAGTTTGCATAATTAGGCCCTTTGTTTATACAAAAAATAAGGTGACCTTGCCTTGGATATGGATGTAGAAAGAACTATAGCGAATATGCCAGCTAGAACTATTTTACTCGATAAATTTACTATAATGATTAAACTGGATGGATGATAGGATATGATAAGAAACAAGGGCCTTCTATCTATCAAAGGATACAAATGGATAAGTTTGTTAGAGTAGATGCTAAGAGGGTAGAGAATCTAAGGTTTCCCAGAGTTAATGGTGAATACATCACATAAAATAAGTTTTGATAGGGATCAATATATGTCATTCAATAATGTATGACATATTAAATATTGTATGCCAATGGTATTTCCAATACCATGGTATATGTCAGGGCATCTAATGCCTATAAATATACATGTTTTATAATGAAATATCAATCTAGAATATTAACTTTGAATTCTCAGCATCAAATTTTTGAATCCTTATTAGTTTTGTATCAGAGCAATTGATACTCTATGGATTTTAATCTTGTCTTCACTTATTTTGCATTTGACACCATGTTGTAGAATTTGAAGCTTTCACTCAATGAGGTCTCTCACCAACTTAGAGATATCTTTGTAGAAATTTAGCAAATCAAATATCTCTTTGTGGAAATTTAGAAGATCTGAGCTACCATGCTCATCAAAATAGCCACTGCTAATGATGTTCCTCCTACTAATGAAGAACCTATTCCATATCATGAAGCAACACCTAGAATCAAACCAAGATCTATGGGTGAGATACCCATAATATTACCTTTATATGATGTTGCTACTATTGTTTCTGATGTTATTGAAGTTTTATCTATTGTAGATCTCATTGAATATAAACATGACAAAAATGAAGAACAATTTTAAGAAGTTGAGGATAAAAATCTTGTAGGCTTGATTTTTATCGATATAACTAATGGTGATGTCATCTCTTCTTTGATTGATGTTGCTTCCATTCCCATCCCTACAATAAACTATTATTTCCATCCCATCATAGAGCTTCCCCATGGTGTTTCTCTACCCTCCCTCATAGCCTCAGTCTTCCTTGGCATCTTACATCTACCTCAGCTGATCTATGATCCACTATGGCCTCTTATGATTGCTTCACCTCATGGTATATTGGATCACACCCCTCTGCTTATCTGCAACCTCTCCTTGGCTATTGCCTTACAACATTTAGCATCTATATTGTCCCTCTCTGGCATAGCTTATAGAGTGACCACCAACTTTGTAGCTTGACCATCATAGTTGACTAGCCCTTCCACCTAGCCACCCCTACCATCCATCTCGATCACTACCATTGATAGAACATAATTTTCTCACTACGTTTTGTTGCACTGCCTTGACACTGTATGTCCCTACTACACACTGATCTACTCCAATCGATCTGATGATTTATAGTTCGATTTTCCCATCTTAGACACTAATATATCATTCCAACCTTAGTAAGATATATTTTCTAGCACTTGTCTAAGTTTGTGGTGATCATTTTCATGTTTCCAACTATTTTTCATACCTTTCGATGTGATTTACACCCTTTTTTTGTTGGACATTTTGAGTCCCTAAGCTAAAATTGTCATTGATGTCAAGAAATACAGTTAACATTAATATCAAGGTTTTTGTCAAGGAACGAAGTTGTCAAAGTTGCTATTTGATATCCAGGAAGAAGACCAAAGGTCAAGAGTTTCAGTGCAAACTTGAAAAGGAGATATAATATTTTTTATAAATTATTTAAATTCAATAAGAATTTAAATTTTATAAATA
Source organism: Wollemia nobilis (assembly GCA_028583015.1). Lineage (NCBI taxonomy): Eukaryota > Viridiplantae > Streptophyta > Pinopsida > Araucariales > Araucariaceae > Wollemia > Wollemia nobilis. Next base: position 3,976,101 of record JAQPPZ010001313.1, on the reverse strand, counting down.
AATATTATCTACACCATGGAATGCAAGTAAAGGAAGGTTTTAAAAATTAAACCTATAATTATAATTTATAAAATTTAAATTCTTTTGAATTTAAAATATTTATAAATTATAATGTTGATGTCATCAAATTTAATTTAAGCACTTTGCATATTTTATAAAGTGTTTAAAGGTGCTGACGTCATTAAAACAAGGAAGCACCGATGTTTGAAGAAAATACATGGTTGTGTATAAAAGGTGGCCTCAAATACATTGCAAAGTTTATCCCTCGATCGAATAATATTTTATGCCAAGGAAAAAGAGCTTCGTTTACATTCTCAAAAGAATTCGTTGAGGAAGAAGATGAAAAAAAATTTCATCTTTAGCACCAAGGATAAAGTGGAAAGGTTGGAGTCTTCGAAGCACATTGGACACGGTGGTCCAAGTGGCAAAGCATAGACATTTGGAAGAAGCAAGTGTTGTGTTCAAAACTCGTGGTGGTGAGTGCCAAAGGGAAAAGTTTTTCATATGTTTTCAATGAGTGGAAAGGCTAAGGAGGAGAAAGAGCCTTTTGTCTCTTAAATGTACTCATAGAGCTTATGGTCATGGAGCCCATGGAAGTTTTCTTGTGGAGGTAGAGGTAACAGGGTCGAAACCTATCGGTGGCCAAGGTAAAGCTTTTTAAAATTAATTTTATTGTCTAAGGTTTTCATACAAGGTGTTTGGAGGTATAAGGTTTTCTTGTGAAATTATTTAAAGTGTGTTTGGTGAATAACATTGGTAGTTGAAGGTATTACTTAGAGTATAAAGGAAGCTTTGGTATGAAATATTTTTGATAAAGTCTTAAATTATTATATTGCAAATATTGAAGGGTTAAGATTTTTTGAGTGTTGTTTGATATTTAATAAAGGGTTTGTGTTAAATAAAATTATTGTGATGGTATTTGAATATTATTTCAGTTGGAGTGATAAGGTGTTATGTTGGTATTATTTTACATTGTTTTTTTTTTAATAAATTATTATTCTCTAACTCTTGTTGAGATTGGCAAAGAAGAAATTGTGAGTGTGGCAGATTTGTGAGATCAATTCCTTGTCAAGAAAAAAAGTACGAGAAAATTATTTCTTGGTTGAGATGATTGGTTGCTTACTTGATAATTAATTTTTGAGTGAAAAGGATTTGATTAGGGTTTCCTTTTCAAAAGTGTATGAGTTAAATGCTTCAAGGTTTTCTTAAATCAAGTGTTGTGATTAAAACCTTGTTTTATTAGCATTGTTGTTGAAGCCATTGGATTGTGCAAAGAACTTGAACTTGAGTTAGGAAATAACATGAGTATCATTGTTATGTGAAGATTGATTTATTAGCATTGTTGTTGAAGCCATTGGATTGTGCAAAGAACTTGAACTAGGGTTTGAAAAGATCATGAGTATCATTGTTATGTGAGATTTGTTGTTGAGCATTGTTGGAAACATTTTGAGTTGGATGATACATGCTTGGACTAGGGTTTGTAAGTGAGAGTTGGTTCTTGAGTGATTGGTTGAGTAGAGTTGGTTGAGCCTAGTCAAGTGGTTGTATGAAGTGATTGTTCAAGTTCCATAAAATAAACTATTCTATATTCTGATTTGAGTTTTGAGAATAGAACATATTGAGTCTCTAACAATTCTCTTTATGCTTCTATGAGATTTGATTTGAGAAATAAATTGAGTTGTGAGAATAGAATATATTGAGTCTCTAACAATTCTCTTTATGCTTCTATGAAATTGAGTTGAGAAAGTGATTGAGTTTTGAGTATAGAACATATTGAGTCTCTAACAATTCTCTTTATGATTCTATGAGATTGATTTGAGCTGAGAAAGTGATTGAGCATTGAGTATAGAACATATTGAGTATCTAACAATTCTCTTTATGCTTCTATGAGATTGATTTAAGTTGAGAAAGTGATTGAGCATTGAGTATAGAACATATTGAGTCTCTAACAATTATCTTTATTATTCTATGAGATTGATTTAAGTTGATAAAGTGATTGAGCATTGAGTATAGAACATATTGAGTATCTAACAATTCTCTCTATGTTTCTATGATATTGGACAAGTTATATGTGGACTTGTTAAGCTAATTTGAGGCAAGTCTTTGAGAAGACTTGTGGACTAATTTTGTGTGAGATTTTGTGGAAGCTTACAATACATATTTGGTTAAGTCCTAGAGAGGACTTATTGAGTAGATTTGGATAGGTTATGAGTGAGCCTATTGAGAAAATTTGAGCAGGTTTTGAGTGGACCTATTGAGTATATTTGGACAAGTTTTGTGTGAGCTTGTTGAGTATATTTGAGCAGGTTCTAAGTGGACCTGTTGAGCAGATTTGGACAAGTTTTGTGTGATCTTGTTGAGTAGATTTGAGTAGGTTCCGAGTGGAACTATTGAGTAAATTTGAGTAGGTTCTGAGTGAGCCTATTGAGAAGATTTGAGTAGGTTCTGAGTGGACCTATTGAGCAGATTTGAGTAGGTTCTGAGTGATCCTGTTGAGCAGATTTGGGAAGGTTATGAGTGGACCTATTGAGCATATTTGAGTAGGTTCTGAGTGGACATGTTGAGAATATTTGAGCAGGTTCTGAGTGGACCTATTGAGCATATTTGTGCTAGAACAAAAGAACTATGTTTAGTATATATTTGAGTGAATTGTTGAGTAGACTTGTGCTAGACCGACTGGACTGTGATTAGTATAAGAAGTGAGAAGAGCTATGCTAGACTGACTGGAATATGTTTAGTACAAAATTGAGATAGAGCTTTGGAGGTGATAGAGCAAAGAGGACAATAGTCTCTAGTGGATAGAGATCCATCAACCAGGGTAGTGAGGATAGGTCTTTTGAGTGGGGACAAGAGTCTTTAGTGGAGAGAGATCCACAAGCCAGTGGAGTGGAGGAAATAGTATTCTAAAGGATCACCAACCAGAGCAGAGGAGAAGGAGTTCTCCTATGGATAGAGATACATAAACTAGATTTAAGGGATCAACATCTCCTTTGGACAAAGTTCCATAAACATTGTAATAGGGAAAGAATTCCAAAGATATTAACTCAAAAAGTTTTAGTAAAATATTTTCTTCGTGGAGTAGCCCGCATTGGGTGAACCACATAAATTGTGGTGTCTCTATTGTGTGTGGTTGTAGCACCCTAAAATTGGTGCAGTAAAACCTTAATAATTACAATTACTCTAGTAAATATTCAAATTCAAATTTCAACCCCCAAAACCACTCCCAAACCGCCGTTTAACCCGTTTCCTCCTTTCTCGCGCCATTTTTAGAGTTTGTTTTGACCGTTTGACGATATCATCGTCGATCAGACGATATCGCCTCAGATCGGATGATTTCGTCTGGACTAGGATGTCTAGATGATCTTGTCCCAAAACTGATTTTTCTCAATTAGCCTCTGTTCCAACGGCGTCTCTAATCTGGGCAGAAGCATGTCTGCACCGTTAGAGACCCTCCCCGTTGGAGATCTCCCAAATTGGGATGATCTCCAACCTCCTAACCTCCCTCCTAAGCCTATTTAAACTTAGGCCCTCCCCTTAACCTTCCCCTAGCTGAATTTTCTTATAAATCGACCTTCACACGCATTAGAATAATCTGTATTACCAGCTACATTTGTTGCATCCAATTTTCTTGCAGGAACCTTGTCATTTTTCAGCCGGAGCAAGCTTACATCGTCATAGACGATCCTGTTCAGATCGGAGATGATCCTGTCAAATCAGAGATGATTTCGACTGCAATCATCATTGGGGGCAATCAGTGCCCAGAGTTTGCATTTTCCTCTTTTCATCTATTGTTTTATTCTACAACTAGCTAGTTTATTTATTATTTTTTGCTATTCTGCATCTTGGAGTTCACCCATGTAGTTTAATTGCATAATGAAATCATGATTAATTATTAAAACATTGTAATTTGTTTGCATTCCTATTTAGGATTATCTGTTAACATCTTTATTGTTATTTTACATCTTTATCCTCTATTAGCATTGCTGTATTTTTTGTATTTTGTGTCTATTTCTCTGTTTGTAGGTCTCTGACGAATTCATCTAACGAATTCGTCAGATCTCAGACGATCCTGCAGGTTAGAGACGATCCTGTCAAATTCTAGATGATCCTGTCTGCTTCAAACATCAGAATCTCCATCAGACATCCGGATCAGGTATGGCTCTGTAATTTAGATTTTCCTCTCTATTTTTTTTGTATTTCATTTAGCTTGTATTTTCATAATAGAACAACTTAGATTCATTTGGCCAAACCTAGGACTCGAATGTTTAAAGATAAAACTAAACACATTAAACACATTCCCAACCTAGGCGTGGAAACTGCCATTCAAACGTTTCCTGGTGAACCCACCATCCGTCGAAAAATCACCATAATACACCTCCCCCGAGAGGTGGGACCTTCGCAAGGCCTCTCAATCTGAGGTACCGCGCCATCCTTTTCCCATCCTCCTTCCGGGCATGGATCCTATAGCCTGAAGGTAAGGATGCAAAAAATTTGGAGCGATACATTTTGGTGAACCCGACGTGAATGCATTTAAAACCTTTTGAAAACAAAACAAAAAATAAAAAAACAACCAAAAACAATAGATGCATTTAAAATCATTTAAAAATAATAAGTTGCATATCATGTTTAGATGGTAGCTCCTAAGAAAATATTAGCAGTTACTATAAATGTTGAAAACCAATTAGCAGCCATAGAAATCAATTATGTGCTTAGTGTACCTGAAACAGATAGAAATCAACTTTTGTGGGATGAACTTGATAGAAGACTAGGTGTCATTTCATCTAGGTCAACAAAACTTAAACAAATCAAGAGGCTTGTCCTAGATAGAATCCTGGATCCTCATCAACTTGTCTTTTATCATGAACTTTAGAGAGCCTGCCATAGATGGTTAGCTTATAGGAGAGCTCTTGTGTCTTCAAAATTTTTCACCTTCGAGGAATACCTCAAGAACGTAGCCACTATACACCAGTTCCTAGGTCATGTAGAAGACCAAGAAGTCGTTCTTACGGATAGGGAAATATGGAATAGAGTTCCTCGAGCTGTGTTATATCGAGAGTATTGCCACGAGCTTTACTTCTATCAACCAGAATCTGAGACAGATAATATCACTATAGCACTTTTCATTAAATTCTTGAAAGAAAATTTTCAATTTGAAGAAGAACACTTCATGACTCTTGAAGAACTTGAGCCCATTAATGACATTTATAAATTATTTATAGAAAACTAGATCATTGCTTTCATTATTTCTTGCATTTATTGTGTTGTTTCTTATCTTTACAATATTATTACAAAAACAAGGAAAAACTAAAAAACATAACAAAAACCAAAACATTTCATTTTAAATTTTTATAGTAGGTATATAATTAATATATACCTCTTAAGCTTGTTGCATATATATATATATACAAGTATATATATATTTGCTGAAATCTAAATTTAAACACAATGCCTAAACTTAGGAATGGTAAACAAACTGAAGGAGAAGAAGAAGATTGGTTAGAAGATAAAACTAGAAACCCAAATGTCCTTCCTGAGGATCCAATTTCGAAAGGAGAAACTCTAGATCAACCAGAAGATGACCTAGGTGAAGATAATGAACAAGAAGAAAATATTAAAGAGGATGGATCCTCATCCCCTAGAGTAGCTCCAGATGGAACTATTGCTTTTGATAACTTAGATCATTTTTGGAAATTTTTCAATAATAACATTGGCGCTCTTAATATGGCAGTTCGTATTGATAAAGGGAAAATTAGTGACACTCAAGCAGCCATGGAACATATGTTTGATGTGCACACTAATCCCTTGTCTTTTATTGACCAAGAAAGTGATAAGGTTGGACCATCCAATAGAGATATGGTCACTATGATTCAAAACATGCCAAAACAACAGGTTACCCAACCTCCTAAGGAACCTGTTATTGAGCCTAAAATCATTCCCACACAAAATAAAACTTCCTTCACTGCTTTACTTCGCCAAACTATTGATCAATATGCTTCAAGTAAACAAAAACCTAAAATGAAGCCAAACACCAATTTTCAACAATCTGGGATACAACATAATACAACTTCAAAATTCCTTCATAACACCTTTCCTACCAACAATTTACACAATAGCAATATAGCATCTAATATGCATGTCCCTCCATCGTATGCTCACAAATCCCATATCAATGCCCTACCGAACCAATATGGTGGGCAAACTAGTAATCTGGAAGCCATGGTGAAGCAGTTAGCTTCCCGCATGGACCAGATAGATCCCTACCGTCCCTCATACAATTATCGAGAGATATGTAGTCAACCTTTGGATCCCATAGTTGTGGCACAACCGTACCCTAAGCATTTTCCCATGCCCATCCTGCCTATATATAAAGGAACCGAAGATCCCATAGAGCATCTTCGCATGTTTAGGATAGCATGTCATGACATATCACATGATGACTTGCTATTACTAAAAATGTTCCCAAAAAGTTTAGGTGGAATGGCATTAGAGTGGTACTATCAATTGCCCACTCATTCTTTGAGAAACTTTGAAGAAACAGCTTGAATCTTTTGTCCATCAATTTAGTGCCTACATCGAGAGGCATGTCACCATTAAAGATTTATACAACTTAAAACAAGACAAAGATGAATGTTTTGCTGATTTCTTAGCTAGATGGAGGCAGTTGATAGGAAAACTGCACTTTGTGCTACCTTATAGGGAAATGTTGGACATTTTTATCAATAATTTGCAAGAACAAATATCTTATGAGTTATCAACTGCTACTTTAACTACCTTCGATCAGGCTATAGATTTAGCTCAAAGAGTAGAAGATGCCCTCATTAGGAGAGGCCAACTTAGGAAGAAGGATGATGAGAAAACATCCAAAAATCAATATAAAAACAAACAAGTCATAGGTGATGGAGTCACTGACAACAAAAATGTTGCTAATATCAATGCAATGAAGACAACAGAAAAATTTATATTGAAACCTCCTGATAAACCTCCTCGAGAGTTTACTAGATTGAATCAACCATTATCAACTATTTTACCTCAATTACTCGAAAGAGGTTTGATTCAATTACCAGCTATCCGGGAACCTGATCCAACCATACCCGGATACAGAGTCGACTTACACTGTGATTTCCATAGAGGACCTGGACACTCTACCAACGCTTGTAAAAGGTTGAAACATAAAATACAAGATTTGATTGATAATAATGAAATGGAGGTGCAAGCTTTCCAACCTAAACAAAATGCTCCTAATAATGCTCAAAAGAACATTCCCCAAAATCAAAATCAAAATGCTAATCAATCATTAGACATATTTCAACATCCTTTACCAAGACATGGTAAAGAGGTGGCCAATCAAATTGAGCATCATAATGTTCCCCCTCCTACCCGATATGTAGGAACTATTAGCGGACAATTACCTATTCAGGATCCTCAAACATTTGACACAACCTTATCCCTGGTCACGACCAGGCCCCTACATAATTTTCAAACTCTCGATCCTAGTGATGTAGAATCAGATACTGAAAGTGAAATAGACATCACCTCAAACCAATCGAATAGTTCTAAAAATGAATCAGATCCTATTCAACCCATCACAGATGCTATGGTTCCAGAAGAACCATTTCCTAGAAGAGTTACTACTCGACCCTCTTCTAATCAATTCCTCCCTAATGAACAAGCCATAAACGCTCAACCGAGACCAGTTTAGCGTCTTCAATATAACATTGTAGGTACCATTGGAGTCGTTACCCGACAACAGGCTCAAAATTCTCAACAAGAACCAAACCATAATGATGGATCAACTCCATTTGTTTTGAAAAATCCCAATAAAGGGAATCATGCTTCTAATGTTCAACCAAAACCCCCTTACAATATTAATGAGCAATTATCTAATACTACAGCCATAATTTCCCTTTTGGATTTATTAAGATCTTCTCCTACCCATAGGGATGAGTTGATGCTTACATTAAGCCAAATGATGGTACCTCAAAACATTCAACTTGAAGCCATGGCCAATACTATCATCACTAGAGAAGTCGATTGTATTGACTTTCGGGATAAAGATATCCCACAACACAGTTTACATAAGGATAATCCCTTATATATTACTACTCTAATTGGAGATGTAGTTGTTAAAAGAGTCCCGATTGATAATGGTTCATCTCTAAACATTTGCACTTTTGACTTCTACCAACGATTTGGCTTTAGAAGTGATGAAATGAAGAAAACTGACATGATCATAAAAGCTTTCAATGACGAAACACAAGAAACGTGTGGAGTTATTACCATCCCATTGCAAGTTGGTCCTAGAACCTTAGATACGACCGTGTTTATTGTACATTGCCCCGCATCGTACAATATACTCTTGGGTCATCCTTGGATCAATGCAATGCGGGCTATCCCATCAACTTTACACCAATGTGTTAAATTCGAATTTAAAAATCAGTTGGTCACTATCCATGGTGACCCTAGACCCTTTGATATGTGTGCTTTGGCAGAACCTGTTGGAGTGCAATTTTGCCCTGCTTTGTCATCCACACATCCTAGTTCTTATTTTTCATCTAAAAGTGTGAAACACACACCCATAACATCACCTATCTCCCCCATCAACTACACCTATACATTTAACTCAACAATCTTCTAAACAAATCACTCTAGAACCTCAAAAAGATCTTCAATCCACAACCAATCCTTCATGTTCTATCCCTATAATTTCAAAACCTATAGACCCATCTATTAACACTTCCACATTATCAACATCTATCATACCTTCCACATCTAAAGATATAGGGAATGATCCTTCTACATCTTATGCTCTTTCTGATGAACTTTTACCAGATTTATCCACAATCTTAATATCAAAAAAAATAAATGCTTTCATGCAAGATTCAATTCTTTTAAATAACTTGCCACCATCTCCTCGTACCTTGGGCCTCCCACAACCTATGGGAAGTACTTACCAAGTCGGGAGTTGTGCCTTCATTTATAAAGGATATGACTAGGGAAGAATACCTCGAAATATCAAAACTCATCATGATGGATATGCTCGGTGTTATTTTACTAATGAGTATATTAAAGCTAAACCTATAATGCTTAAAATGGGATATAAAGGGAAAGGCTTGGGACCTTTCCAAAATGGCATGAAAGAACCTTTCGAGGTAGAACCGTGGCCTTCCCGCTGTGGTGTGGGCCTATTTCCTAGTAAGGGTCAACCCTTTCCTTTTGAAGATGATGATCAACTCATATGTTATCAAGATTATTTAGATAGGCATGATGATTTGCCTCTAAAAAATCAGCCATTTACATGTAACATGCTATCCATAGCTTACCCTGAATTGATTGCTAACTCCGATGAGGAGTTGGAAGGAGATATCTTCCACGATGTCTCCGTTGAAGAGATGTTACACAATGGATTTTATTTTGATGGTTCTATACCAACTATAGCCTAGCTTGAGGCCACTAATCCTCAAGATGAATTATCCAACTTAACCTTAAAATAATTACAAGAATTGGGCGTCTCACCCACCCCACCTAATTTTGAAAGAGATCTACACATGGAAGTCGAAAACGTCATTAAAGTTAACATTGGAACTGAGGATAATCCTCACATAATCAATATTGGGTCAGAATTAAGTCAAGAAAAACAAGATCAATACATTGCATTCCTTAAAGAATATGAAGATGTCTTCGCTTGGACATACGAAGATATGCCAGGTCTGGACCCTTCCGTAGTCATGCATCATCTAGTAGTCCATCCGGATGCTAAACTTGTTAAACAAAAACTTAGAAAAATGCATCCCAAAGTGGCCCTGCTAGTCAAAGGGGAGTTAGAAAAACTCCTAAATGTTGTTTTTATACAAGCTATTGATTATGCTGAATGGATCTCCAATGTAGTTCCAGTCACCAAGAAAGAAGCCACCAAAGTTAGGGTTTGCACAGATTTTAGAGATATTAACGCTGCATGCCCTAAAGATGATTTTCCTCTTCCAAACATGGATCAAATCATTGACTTTACTATCGAGAGTGGGATGATGTCCTTAATGGATGGATTCTCTGGTTATAATCAGATCAGGATAGCTCCTGAAGATCAGGCTAAAACAGCCTTTATTACCCCTTGGGGTACCTTTTGCTGGAAAGTTATGCCATTTGGCTTAAAGAATGTAGGTGCAACCTATCAACGAGCTATGACTTATATTTTTCATGATATGATGCATGATATCCTACATGATTATGTAGATGATATTATAGCTCACTCTATTAATGAAGATAACCATTTAGATGATTTGAGAAAAGTTTTTAATCGATTAAGAGAATATCTTATTCGATTAAATCCAGCCAAATGCATATTCGGAGTTAAGTCCGGTAAGCTATTAGGGGTTATGGTTTCTTTACGTGGTATCGAAATTGACCCTCTCAAGATTGCGGCTATCACTGATATGCCCGCACCTACTAATATATCTGAGTTACGAAGTTTACAAGGTAAACTTCAAGCTATCCGTCGCTTCATCGATAAGTTGGTGGACAAAACCGGTCCCTTTCTTAAGCTCCTTAAGAAGGATGTCCCTTTTAATTGGGACGACGAATGTAAAGAAGCTTTTGAACTTCTCAAACACTACCTCCTTACCCCACCGGTGCTTTCACCACCTAGACCTGATCGCCCCTTTCTCCTGTATATTTTAGCTTCAGATTCTGCCTTAGGAGCTATGTTAGCTCAGCTTGATGATGCAAAGAGAGAACGTGCTAATTATTATATTAGCCGAACCTTCATCAATTATGAAACCCGCTACACAACATTAGAAAAACTATGTCTAGCAGTCATTTTTGCTATGCAAAAATTATGCCATTATATGCTTAGTCAAAAAACTTATGTTATTGCTAAATATGATCCCTTGAGGTATCTCATGAGTCGACCTTATTTATCGGGTCGTACAACCAAGTGGGTTCTTGCTCTAAGCGAGTTTGACCTCACATTCATAGGACAAAAGTCTATTAAGGGTCAAATCATAGCATATCAATTAGCTACTGCACCCTTAGAGTCTACCCATCCCCTCATCATTGAGTTTCCTGATGAATGCCTTCAATTAGAGGTAGACCATATTGAACAATGGTCCTTATACTTTGATGGAGCCCGATGCATGAGTGGGGTTGGTGCGGGTATTATTTTAATATCCCCACAAAAACACATCATTCCTCTGTCCTTCAAATTAACATTTGCTTGCACCAATAATACTGTTGAATATGAAGCTCTAATCCTCGGATTACGAGCTACCTTGGCGCTAAAAATTAAACATCTATTAGTTTTTGGTGATTCTCAGCTTGTCATAAACCAAATTAATGAAGTTTATCAGACCAGAGATGATAAAATACGCCCATATAAAGCCTATGTTTTACAATTAATGTCTCTATTTGATCAAGTTACCTTGGAAGCTATTCCTAGAACTTGCAACCGTGCAGCTGATGCTATGGCCGCAGCTGCATCTCTCCTGCCCTTGGAGTTAGATGACGAATATGCCACTATCATTATTCATCGACTCCAGGAACCCGCTTCAAATAAGTCATGCTTAGAACCTTTGGATGTGTTTCTAATCAATGAAACTACTCCTGAACCTTGGTATATAGATATATTTGATTTTCTTCAAAATGGGACTTTCCCTACCAATTCTAATAGAAACCAGCGTCGGTTATTACGTAGACGAGCAAGTCAATTTGTAATAATTGGCAATACTTTATATAGGAGATCTTTTGAAGGTATCCTATTGAGATGTTTGAATCTAGAAGAATCCAAATCAGCCTTGAGTGAAGCCCACGATGGATCTTGTGGAGGACACTTCAGTGGTAGTGTCATTGCTAAAAAGCTCCTTAGGATAGGATACTTTTGGCCTACCATGGAGCATGATGCACATGAGTATGTGCGCCATTGCGACAAGTGCCAGAAACATGCTAGCCTTGTCCATGCGCTTGCATAAGAGTTGCGAGGCTATTTCATCTCCTTGGCCCTTTTCAAAATGGGGCTTAGACATTATTGGCAAAATCAATCCTGTGTCATCCGATGGACACAAATTCATCATAACCGCCATCGAGTATTTCACGAAGTGGGTTGAAGCTATGCCTTTAGCTTCCTGCACTGGCACACAAGTTTCTAAATTTATTTTTAATCAAATCATTTGTAGGTTCGGAATTCCTGCAAATCTCATCTCAGACAATGGAACTTGTTTCAAAAATAAAGATGTCAAGAAATTATGCCAAAAATATAAGATTCAACATCGCTGGTCCACTCCCTATTATCCTCGGGGTAATGGTCAAGCAGAAGCATCTAACAAAACCTTAATCAAAATTCTCAAAATATTGGTCAATAAATCTGGTCGCGACTGGCACATTCAATTATATCCAGCCTTGTGGGCCTACCGAACTAGTGTTCGAACTCCCACTGGAACTTCACCTTTTGTTTTGGTTTATGGTGTTGAAGCTGTTTTTCCCTTTGAATTAGAAGTTCCTTCTTTGGCTCTACTACTTCAAGATACCGAAGTAGGAGATGAATATCGAGTTGGCAGACTCGACCACTGGAACTCCTAGATGAAAAGCGCATCAATGCTTTGGAGCATCTTCGTGCCTACCAAAACAAGCTTAAAAGATCATATGCTAAAAAAGTTCGTCATCGATCCTTTGAGATCGACGACCTTGTTTTAAAAGAAAATCAAAAAAAATACTAATGCAACTAAAGACCTTAAAGGTAAATTTGAGCCCAACTGGCTTGGACCATACATTATCACTGCTAAATTTGAATCGAGAGCATACAAATTATCTACCTTAGATGGTAAAGAACTTAAAGAACCCATGAACATTTTGCATCTTAAACGTTACTATGCGTAACAAAAATTAATCATTTCATCATTTGTACATATTTTGCATGTTGTTTTATTTTAGAAATATATCAAATTGTTTACACAAAAACAAAAACAAATAAAAATAATAAAAATAAAAACAACAATATTCTTGACTCTTTCGAAACCAAAACAAAATAAAAAAAGAAAGAGAGAGTCAACATTCTCAAACTTCTCAAAAAAGTATTTGTATATATTTCTTCTTACAAATGTTGCAGTTATATATTTCAAATTATTTTGGATAAATTAGCATTTATTTGGAATCTCTCACTTTTGCAAACACAAAAATAAGTATCTTGATTTTATCTGGCATGATTACTAATCTCTCTTATATCAAAGTCCACAAAATTCAATTAAATAAAGTTTGAGCATAGAGAATTGATCTTGTTATTTACTTAAACCAAGCACATCCTTTCACAATAAAATGATTACATTTGTAATTTCCATGTTATGCTACATAGTAGAAGTGGTTTCTTGAGCGAAAAGTTTCCCCTGCTATCCTATCATGCACATGGTCTAGAATCTTTGAGAATTGGCAAAAGGACAAGCTCACCCCTACCCAGAATAAAAATCCCTTGCTCTATAGCTAATCCGAGCAAGTATCCCTAGCATAGAAAAAAAAAGAAGCAAAGTTCAAGAAAAAGAGAAAAAGAAAAAATGTTATTTTATATCATTACAACAATGTTCCAAGCATTATCAAGAAAAAATACAAAATAAAAGCAAAAGAAAAGCAAAAGCAAAAGCAATAAAATCCCTCTCCCTACCCTTTGAAAAGAAAAGAAGGGTTGATGAGCTTGAATCCCTGGAATTCTCAATTATTCAAAAACTATGAGGTAAGCCCCATAACAGGTGGTTTGTGCCCAACCTACTTGGCCTTGGGTAACTCCTAGCATGGCGATATGTCTGTCACATTAGCGACCTTCTTTTGTACAGACCTATGTCTGCTTATGGATTAGCTAGCTCTTGATAATCCGACTTACATAGTAGTATGGTATGGTTATATGCATCTAAATCATGGTTAATGAACACTTATTTGGTTCATTCAAATCACTTGTATCATAGTATCTTGCTCAAACTAGTAAATGAACAATGCAATTGCACACACATTTGTATTTGAGAGATTTTGTGTATCATTATGATAAATCAAGATTGGAAATGAACTCACATATGCACATGGGATTCCTTATAAATCTAAATTTTGTCTTTAAGATACTTTGAAATATTTCTGCAAATTGTTTGGAATAAATTCATTTTCTTCTTTAAAGTACAGTTGTTTAGTATAAAGACAACTACATGCATTATCAAAATTCAAAATTTCTTTCAAACCATACAATAAAAACACATATATATATATAATATATATATATATATATATATATATATATATATATTGTCTGACTTTCGCGATGATGGTATAGTTCCAAAACTAAAATTGGAATTTTATGACTAGCGCAAGTCCTCATCTTCATATTTTCTTTCAAAAATTAAAAATCAACCATGCAATAAAACAATCTATTTTCTTCTTTGATTTTCGCGATGATGGTATAAGTCTATACCTAAATATTCTATGCCTAGCGCAAACCATTGTATCAATTTTTATTCCCCATTTATTTAAAAATCATAAAATCCATATGACTTAAATCATTCTGTTACACAATTATGCTTTAAAAACAAACAAACACATTATCACTATTTCATGTCATTATGTCAATATGCAAATTTGCAACCATGGTATAATTTCTAGGGAATTATCCAAAAATTTTATCACACTTAGGAATTTATGCCTAGCAAAAGCCATTTTAAAATATTTCATGCATAATATTTTCATGAAAAGTCTGAAAACAAAATCATCATCATCATCATTTGCATCATCACACCAAAGTCTTAAGACAGTCTCTTAAGCACTCTTTTCTTTTTAACAATATTTCTATATTGGGATTAGCTTGATGACCGAGTGAGCGGCGACTCCATGAAATGGTCTATAATAGCGACAATGTCCTTTGAAATTATTGTTAAAAGTCTTTTTATTTTTTATCAAATCACCACATCACAAACAACCAATTTGTTCTATCAGATTATTTCATTTAAATTTTAAAGCATTTATTAAAAACCATACATATTTCCAAACGACATAATTACATGAATCATTAAATCAATCACACCAAAACATTAAAAGCATCATCCAAACGCATAAGACAAGTCATATCATCAAAAATATCATCAGAGAAAATGAACAGTATATATAATGAATTAGGGTTTTACCCTATTTTTCTTAATTTTATTCAAAAACACTTAACAACTTTTTTAAAATTTTGCTTTTTCGCGTTTTTACCTCAAACGTTCGATTTGGGTAAAAACACGGAGGGGGCACCATAGTAAGTTGTCGTACGATTCGACCTAGAATCATCGCCTAAAAATGGGAATAATTTTTTGCTTTCTCGTAGATCGAGAAGAACTCGTCTTTAACGCATTTTCTTTGGAAAATTCGCTAAAGAGGGGGCAAAATGTAGCACCCTAAAATTGGCGCAGTAAAACCTTAAATAATTACAATTACTCTAGTAAATATTCAAATTCAAATTTCAACCCCCAAAACCACTCCCAAATCGTCGTTTAACCCGTTTCCTCCTTTCCCGTGCCATTTTTAGAGTTTGTTTTGACCGTTTGACGATATCGTCGCCGATCAGACGATATCGCCTCAGATCGGACGATTTCGTCTGGACTAGGACGTCCAGACGATCTTGTCCCAAAACTGATTTTTCTCAATTAGCCTCTGTTCCAACGACGTCTCTAATCCGGGTAGAAGCATGTCTACGCCGTTAGAGACCCTCCCCATTGGAGATCTCCCAAATTGGGATGATCTCCAACCTCCTAACCTCCCTCCTAAGCCTATTTAAACTTAGGCCCTCCCCTTAACCTTCCCCTGGCTGAATTTTCTTGTAAATAAACCTTCACACACATTAGAATAATCTGTATTACCATCTACATTTTTTGCATCCAATTTTCTTGCAGGAACCTTGTCATTTTTTAGCCGGAGCAAGCTTACATCGTCGTAGACGATCCTGTTCAGATCGGAGATGATCTTGTCAAATCAGAGATGATTTCGACTGCAATCATCATTGGGGGCAATCAGTGCCCAGAGTTTGCATTTTCCTCTTTTCATCTGTTGTTTTATTCTGCAACTAGCTAGTTTATTTATTATTTTCTATTATTCTGCATCTTGGAGTTCACCCATGTAGTTTAATTGCATAATGAAATCATGATTAATTATTAAAACATTGTAATTTGTTTGCATTCCTATTTAGGATTATTATCATCATTAACATCTTTATTGTTATTTTACATCTTTATCCTCTATTAGCATTGTTGTATTTTTTGTATTTTGTGTCTATTTCTTTGTTTGCAGGTCTTTGACGAATTCGTCTGATGAATTCATTAGATCTCAGACGATCCTTTAGGTCGAAGACGATCCTGTCAAATTCCAGATGATCCTATCTGCTTCAAGAATCAGAATCTCCATCAAACATCCGGATCAGGTATGGCTCTGTAATTTAGATTTTCCTCTCTATTTTCTGTTTAAAATCTATTTTTTGTATTTCATTTAGCTTGCATTTTCATAATAGAACAACTTAGATTCATTTGGCCAAACCTAGGACTCGAATGTTTAAAGATAAAATTGAACACATTAAACACATTCCCAACCTAGGCATGGAAACTACCATTCAAACGTTTCCTGGTGAACCCACCATCCATCAAAAAATCACCATAATACACCTCCCCCGAGAGGCGGGACCTTCGCAAGGCCTCTCAGTCCGAGGTACAGTGCCATCCTTTTCCCATCCTCCTTTCGGGCATGGATCCTATAGCCTGAATGTAAGGATGCAAAAAATTTGGAGCGATACAGTGGTGTTGTGTACATTTCTTTAATTACTACTGTTGATATTACTATCTTTACATTGCATATATTGGTTTAAGAGAAAAAGTAAAATGTGGTCTTATACTTTTCACCCCGCCTCTCAGTATAAGCTTGTGTTCTTCATTTTTGGCATAGATCCACCATTTTTTGCCATTGTGCACATTGATCAAATATTTTAAAATATTTTATGCTTGTTTATATTTTTACCAACTTTTCAATGACTTTCGGTATCACACTATGCATTTTTTGTGGCACCTATGTATTTTAAGTGGTCTTCATGCATTTTCAATGATGATGAATGGCTTTTCTTATTTTTTGACATCAATTCCACTCTTTTTGGGCACTTTCACTGCTCTAAGCCTTCTCTATGGCCTTCGTATTTTTTTTTATCACTGCCTGCCCAACCAGAGAGTGCTCACATCCTCTAGTTTATACATTTTGATGATATCCATCAATGATAAAATTTTGTGCTGCCATCAAAGTCCTTCGATGGGATCATTTTTACAACATTTTGTTGTATGTCCAGTTGTGTTGTTACAGAGATCATTGGTCCTTGCTCATGATACTTAGTCTCTAAAACCCTATTCACTAGTGGCACCACAATGGAGGAGATCAAAAAATTAAAATGCCATGCTAATGTTCCTATTTTATCCAGTCCCATAGTGCACCACAAATACCATTTTTTGGCATCACCTAGTTGTTTTTTAGTGATTGTTCACAATGCCATTTTTTTCATGGTGATGTTCCATAATATTTGGTAGCATCCATGTCTTTCCAATGGTGATCTCACCCCTTTTGACTAGATTTTAGATTTTTGTGGCCATTTCCCATTTTCTAACATTGTTGATTTCACTTTTTAGGGTTGTTATTTTGTCTGTCAATGTCGAGCATTATTTTCCCACACACAACTATGTTTTTTGGTGTCCTGCATAGTTTTATAGCAAACACCAGCTTTCTGATGATAAAAATTAAATAATTTTCTAAGGTTTGTCATTTTTAGTGACCTCCTCTATCATATATGCATGTTTTTTGGAAAGTGATTTTGTTTTTGGTCGACAAATTTTATTTTTCATTTGGTCATGCACATTTTTTTCTAAAAAAAATGTGTGGATTTGTCCCACATTCACAGTGCTAAGGTCTTTTTCTTCTTTTTATTCGCATATATAGCAATAGCCAACTTCATCCAAACCAGCCCTCACCATCGTACTTTCCTACCACCTAGCCTCATTGATTACCTAGTGCCTTGCATCCTCTACCCACTCCTTGACATGTGTAACCTGCACATTTATCTCATAAACCACCCCTATCACCCTATCCATAATCATTTGTGCCACATGTCCAGTTATCTAGTTATTCTATTCGTGTCATGTGTCCCATCATCTGGCTATTCCATCTATCATATGCCAACCAATTTTCCACATTGATCATCAAATGTAGCCTCATACATTAGTCCTATCTATGTCCTATATGTTAATGTCATTACCCGATCTATTCACACCTAGTCCTTTGTCCTCGGGCCCTACCAACCTGGACTTCTATTCCTATTTGTCACTTTATCATGTCGATGAACTTCCATTTCTGATATCCACTCTATCCTATTCATGGAATTTTGTGCCTCACGTACACTACCCACTGTAAACCAAACCAAAATTTTAAAATCCATGTCACCTTTCAATAATACATGTGGCTAAATATTAAAAACAATTTTTTTATACCCATACCCAGTTTAATTTAATTTAATTTAATACTGGAAACTTTGGCACTTATTTCAAGGAATATTCTTTCATCCTATTCCTTGTGCAACCAATGCAATATTCTTCTACCGAATTGAGGGACCCATCCATTTGTCCATTGGTATAGCAATGTTTATAGTAGTTGGAGAGCATTTTTCACGATCGACTCAGTGCTAGTGGAAATTTTTGGTTTTTCGAAGACCTGCTCTAGTTTATCATTTGGTATTCTTTTCTTTTGTAATAGGATTAAATTTTTAGTTGTACCTGATACTCATTTGCATTTTCCTCTTTCTCTTCCACATTGTATGCATTGGGTACCAATGCTTCTTTAGTGGGGAGGAATGATAGAGATCAATAAATGTCATTCAATAATGTACGACATATTAAATATTGTACGCCAATGGTATTTCCAATACCATGGTATTTTTAAGGGCATCTAATGCCTATAAATGTACATGTTTTATAATGAAATATCAATCTAGAATTTTAACTTCAAATTCTTAGCATCAAATAATTGAATCCTTATCAAGTTAAGTCGATACATTTGCTCTGGGTGCTAGAGGATAAAAGATGAATGTTTTTATCAAAGTGACCACATAGATATTTAGTGTGAATATACCTCTTGAGATAAATTTTCTTGAT
The DNA here is from genome assembly GCA_028583015.1 of Wollemia nobilis. Classification (NCBI taxonomy): domain Eukaryota; kingdom Viridiplantae; phylum Streptophyta; class Pinopsida; order Araucariales; family Araucariaceae; genus Wollemia; species Wollemia nobilis. Next base: position 3,956,941 of record JAQPPZ010001313.1, on the reverse strand, counting down.
GGATTCACTCTAGGTGTTGGAAGATAGAGAATGGTGACTTATGTCAAAAGGACCACATATAAGTTCTATGCGAATAATTTTTCTAAAATAGGTTTACTCGATGGATTCGCTCAATCCACAAAAGGAACAATGAACCCCATTGTGGGATAAAAAAGGGTGTTGTTTGTTAGATCAATAGAATTTTTTATGGCCTTTAGTATTCTGTAATAGATTCCTAAGCCACCTACAAATGAATACAAGGAAAAATTTCATATAATCAATGGTTAGATTTCAAAAACATAGGTACTAATTCATGCTATAGATACAAATTATAATAAAAAAATGTTAAATAATGATTGAAACATAAAATTAATATTCACCTTAGAAAAGGTATCATTGAGCTTTTAAACATATGATATCCCCTCTTCTCCTTGCTTCATGGTAGAATCGTTGATGGATCCAAAAGAGGATTTTGGCAACACTTCATTGCTTATTTGTTTTTCTAGTGACTTCGATAGAAGTTTGTTGTAAAATAGAGTCATAATTTTTAATCCTTCGTTGATTGATGCATGTTTGGCACAACTTGGGAAGTGGAAGGGGATCCACCTCTTTCCTTCCCTTATTGTATACCCTATATATTTGTAGGTTGTTATCCAAGGTGAGATTTGTGCCTTAGTAGGCTTTTGCAAGCACAAATTAGATATTTGATTTTTAGGTATGAATGCATTGCCTAAATGAACACATCGTTAAGTGGATTAACTATATAGTGTATTAACTCTATTGAAAAATAGAGGTAAATTTGGGTAGTTAAGGTGGAATTTTAAACTTTTGCAAATACGCTAGGTTGAAAGTGATTTTGCTTCAGGGTAGATTTGCTCTTAGTTGATGGATTTTTCCCTATTATGTTTTATGTGCAATTTTTGAGGTTAGTGATTTGTTATGATTAATTGAGCTAATTTTTTGGTTTACTTAAAGAATTTATGTGAGATAGATGATCCAATTTTAGGTATGTATATTTATCCCCTTTTAGTTTATTGCTAAATCTTCTATAAATCGACCATCGTCGCAATTGATTTAGTTTTTACCTCATCTAGCAGACGGTGGATCTGAAACCTAAGATTAGGTGATGTCATTGTCTTGGTATTTTGACCTATTTGAGTGGTGTGAAAGCTAAATTTTGAGGTGCTTCATCTAGATGGCATGATCAGAGTGTACCAATTTTAGTTGATTGTGGTACACTAGGTCTATGGGATGTATATATATATTAAGAATTTTATTGTTTCATGATGGTGTTTATGTGGTATTGATTTTTCATGATGTGAAAATTTTATCTAAATTGTGTGGATGAGAAAATTAATGACATGATACTTTGATGATGTTATATGAGTATCATTGTATGGCTTGATGAGTAGAAATTTGGTTTCTAAATTGTTTTGATATTTTTATTGAATTAATTTTATTTTGAAAATTTTGACATATTAATTTTATTGTTTCAAAATAAATGAACATCAAATAAAAAGGTGATGGATAGGTGTAACATGGTAAATTTTGATTTGATAAAGGGGTATATTGAAGGATAATGAATGTGTAATATTGAATTTTAGAAAGGAAATGTTGAGCAAGGTGCAGAGAAAGCAGTGCAAAAGTATTGTAATTGTTGTCAACACAGACAGATTGATGCAGTTGATGCAGTTCAGAGGTCAGTCAGATCAAGTGCAAAAAATTTCAAGAAAAATAGAGGGGACCCAGATCCAGAAATTTGCAAAAAAATACAAGGAAGAAAACTGTCGCGATATCGCGACATGTTTTCTGTCGCGATTTCGCGACAAAAAGGATGAGAGAGAAAGTGCATGAGAAAGTGTCGCGATATCGCGACAGTTTCGGAAGAAAAGCACTAAGGGCGCAAAGTGTCGCGACATCGCGACAAAAAGGAGGAGAGAGAAAGTTCATGAAAATTGTCACGATTTCGCGACATGTTGGAGGCAAAGCAGCAAAGTGAAGAAAGCGTAGCGATTTCGCTACATGTTGCAATTTCGCTGGCAAAAGCAAAGAAAAAGTGATAAGTCAAGAAGGTGTAGCGATTTCGCTACAAGTCCGAAATACAAAATGCAAGAGTGTAGCGATTTCGCTACAGGTTCAAAATGCAAGGCAGCAAAGTGTAGCGATTTCGCTACAGGCTCAAAATGTAAGGCGGAGAAGTGTAGCGATTTCGTTACAGCTTCGAAATGCAAGGCGAAAAGTGTAGCGATTTCGCTACAGGTTCGAAATAAAAGGTGCAAAGGGGCAGCGACTTTGACACAAGTTTGAAAAGCAAGGGGCATAGGTGTAGCGATTTCGCTACAAGTGCAAAACTCAAAACACAATGGGGTAGCGATTGCGCTACAAGTCTTGAGATCAGCAAGTCGAAGCAAGAGGAAACACCAAGCCAACAAAGTTAGATTTTCGGAAGATGCAACAAAGAAAAATGTTAAGTCAGAAAGGTGTAGCGATTTCGCTACAGGTAAGGTTTTCACGGCTGCATGAAGAAAGAATTGTACGGAGGCCAGAAGCGTCACGATTTCGTGACAAGTTGAAAGAAAAGCCGCAGGATGCCGGAAGTGTCACGATTTCGTGACAACCTTGAAGATGACGTCAGCAAGTTTAAAAATGTCGCGATATCGCGACAAGTTACCAGAAAAGCCGTTGTAAGTTGGAAGCGTCACGATTTCGTGACATCTTTGAAGATGATAATTTATTTGACATCTTTGAAGATGACGTCAGCAAGTTTAAAAATGTCGTGATATCGCGACAAGTTACCAGAAAAGCCGTTGTAAGTCGGAAGCGTCGCGATTTCGTGACATCTTTGAAGATGACGTCAGCAAGTCTAAAAATGTCGTGATATCGCGACAAGTTTCCAGAGAAGCCTCAGCAAGCCAGAAATGTCACGATTTCGTGACAACATGGAGGATGACGTCAGCAAAAGCGGAATGTGTCACGATTTCGTGACATGTATCAATTTCATGGAGGTAAGCGAAGGAAAGTGCAGTAAAGCAGAAAACGTCGCGATATCGCGACAGGTAATGGTTTTGGCGAGAAAAAGTTAAATATGCATGCACAGTGACAGGTGTCGACCAAGCATGCTGCCAGTTACAGTAAAGTTAACTTGGGTCAGATCTGCAGTTCCAAGTGACAGGTGTTGGCAAAAGATTAGAGAATACACTGCAAGAGTCGACTGGAGTTTCAAGTGAAAGTTTCAAGACAACGCTTTTAAGAAAAAGAACGGTTATTGCGAGGCCGTAATGCGATTGGCGAGGAAAAGGTGGCAGCTTCACAGGGAAGCTACGGAACATAGCATTAAAAATAGAACAGCTGGACGGTTGTATCGAGAACTGATTACAGAGGCATTGTTTAGTTGCGTATATCAAAAGTTTCAGTTGAACGTAGAAGATAAAGGACACACGTTTTCAACAGAGAAGAAAGAAGAACATCAGAGAGCCGAGATACGCAGAAAGGCTGTCAGGATACCTGTCAGAATGTGCAGAGAAAGAGGCTGTCAGAATGTCAGAATGAGTCAGAAAGAAAGCGGCTAAAAGGCAGAACTTGTCAGAAAGGATTTGACACGTTGATTACAGCCGAGAATGCATGAGAAATTGGAGGGAAAATTGAGCCGTTTCAAATTGAGCCATTCGAGGAAATCAAGTATATAAGGATCGAACTGGCACAGTTAGGAGGTTACTGCACTGTGCATTATTGAATACATCAAAAGGCATAGTGTGGTAAAAGATCTGGATGAACAACAGCAAGATTTTTGAAACCTACACATTTTTTTGTAAAAACAACAGAGAGGTTTCAGATTTGAAAAGAAGCTATTGAGTCTCTAAAAATTCTTTCTATGCTTCTGTGGGATGTTTGTATGTGCTGTAGACCAGTGAGGGTCTTGAAAAAGAGAAGGCATTTTATATGTCATTATTTTTATTAAAAATTAAAATCCAAGTGGGTGCTTGGTAAAAGGAGTTGGTGCTCATATCTCATTGCAACAGATAAATCAGGGGTTGGTGCTCCTTCCAGTGGGTGCTGGTAAACCTTTTGTAAAGATTGAATCCTTGCAAAGACTGGATTTGGATCGTAGTCCAAACGGTCATTTTTGAGGAGTAGCCACATTGGTGAACCTCGTTAAATCCTGTGTTGTGTGATGCTCTTGTGCTTTGTTTGCTGTATCTGTTTTTAAGCTTGCAGTATTAAATTTTAAGAGTAGCAGATTTAATTTTTTAAATAGTTACACTGATTCACCCCCCCCTCTCAGTGTCATTGTGAGAATATCAATTGGTATCAGAGCCAGGCACCTGTACAAGCTTAATCAGCTAAGGTGATCTTGGAAGATACACAATGGCCGGTGGTGAAGGTTTTTCTTCTAACAAAGCTCCTCTGTTTGATGGAACAAATTATTCTTTCTGGAGGCTCAGGATGCAGACTTATCTATGTGCATTGGGTTATGACATTTGGGAATCTGTTGAAAATGGATACACCATACCCACTGTTCCTCCAACAGATGCGGCTGAGAAGAAAAAGTTTGAGAACAACTCAAAAGCCAAGAATGCTATTATGTGTGGATTAGTAGATAGTGAGTTGATACGCATCATGAACTGCAAATCTGCTAAAGACATATGGGACAAACTGCAAAGCATTCATGAAGGAGATAGCAAAATCAAGGAAGCTAAGCTGCAAACACATCGTGCCCAGTTCGAAGCATTAAAGATGACCGATGATGAGAACATTGAAGCCTATCTGCTGAGAGTAAATGGAATCATCAATGCAATAAGAGGACTCGGGGAAGAAATGGAAGATGCAGTTGTTGTAAAGAAGGTACTAAGAACCCTCAATAAAAGGTTTGATGCAAAGGTTTCTGCCATAGAAGAAGCAAAAGATTTAAATTTTTTTAGTATGGATGAAATGCATGGTTCTCTAACAGCATATGAAATGAGGATTGGTCAAACTAAGCCCTCAGATAGAGAAGCAGCTTTCCAAGCACAGAAAAATATAAAATCTAAACAGGAATCTGAGGAAGAAGAATCTACAGATGAGACTGAAGCAAACTTTGTTAGGAAGTTAGTAAAGGGAAAAGGAAAGTACAGAGGTAAGCTACCATTCAAGTGCTTTAACTATGGAGGCATCGGGCACTTTGCAGCAAAATGCCCAATGAATGAGAAAAATAGAAGTGATGAAGGGACACACCAAGAAAGAAATGTCTGGAAAAAGAAACCACATTTTAGAAAAAGGAACTTCAAGAAGAAAAGTTTCATTTCCAAGAATATTGACTCTTCTGAAGACAGTTCCAGTGAAGACTCAGAAGAAGAAACTGGTGAAGCCTTGTTCATGGTTGTTGAAGAACAAAGAACAGAAGAAACCCAGGAATGTGAAGAAAAATTAGACGATGAGGCTGAGGTAGATCTGGAAGGTGAGCTGGTTGCTGCACTTGAAGAGTTAAGTGCAGAAAGGAAAAGAAATAAAAATATGGCAAGAAAATTTGAGGATGCCAGCAATTTAATAATCAGTTTGAAAGTACAAACTGAAGAACATAAGAAAAGGACTGAAGATTTTGAAGCTCAGCTAACCGTGAAAATAAATGAGTGCAATAAACTAGAAGAAGACATAGTTGGATTAAGGCTGCAGCTAGAAGAGATGAACCGGAAACTGAGTTGTCATCATAAATTTGAAGACAGTTCTGCGAAGCTGAATAAAATGTTGAATAATCAAAGGCCTACGGGTATCAAATTTGGCTTAGGCTTTGATGAAGGAGAATCCTCAAAAGACTCAAAGGCAGTGAATGTAGAACCAACAAAGAATAAAGACAAGATCAGGGTTGATCAAGATAAACCATATCTTGCAAAAGAGATCAACAAGTCCAAGCTCGAAAGGAGTGCTGCAAATGATGGATTCACCAAAGTCTCATATCAAAGAAGAAGAAGACCCATGGCTCCCACTTCCACATGGCAACAACCATTTCCCAGGTACACTCGTTCCTTTTCTGGTTATTGTTTTAAGTGCAATGCATATGGTCATAAAATCTCAAGTTGTAGATATAATGTAGAACAAAGAAATTTTACTAGTAGAAATATTTTTTCTCCTTTGATAGATTATGCTGTAGAATGTTATAACTGTCATAACTTTGGCCATATTGCAAGAAATTGTCGTAGCTCGTTTGCAGGAAATAAATACCAGGAAAGAAAATATCACTCAGTTGGATCAAAACAGTACAAAAAATTTCTCGAAAAACTGTCACAAGCCAATGAAAGGGAGAAGGTAAAACAAGTGACCAGATCTGCTGTTAAATCTCAGTGGAAAGAAAAGGAACAACCAAAGAAAGACAAGGAATCTCTAATTGTTCAAACAACCCTCAAAGCCCAGAATAAATCTGCACCTTGGATTCTGGACAGTGGATGCTCCAGTCATATGACAGGAGACAAACAGAAGTTTGACAAGTTGCAGACATACGAAGGTGGTTCTGTAAAATTCGGAAACAATGATGGAGCAAAAATAGTGGGTAAAGGATCTGTTAAGTTAAGTGACGGTAAAATCAACTCTAAGGAAGTTCTTTTTGTGGTAGGATTGAAGCACAACTTACTGAGTGTAAGTCAGATTTGTGACAGAGGTCATGAAGTAATTTTCAAGAAGGAGGGCTATGAAGTAAGGAAGACAAGAAATGGAAAGTTAATAGCCACTGGACTGAGAACTTCTGGAAATTTGTATACTCTCTCGGAGACTTCAGATGGAGCTTGCTTGGTTGGACAGGAAGAAGAAAATTGGCTGTGGCATAAAAGACTCGGTCACATAAGCTTTGATAATCTGGTAAAAATCAGCTCGAAAAGAGCAGTAAGAGACATACCCACTATTGGTAAACCATCAAACAACATTTGTGAGTCATGCCAAAAGGGGAAGCAAACCAGATCTACTTTCAAAGCAAAAGAATATTTCACTAGCAAGCCATTAGAACTAATTCACACTGATTTGTGTGGACCCATGAGGACAGAAAGCATAAATGGATACAAATATTTTATGTTGTGTATAGATGATTTTTCCAGAATGACATGGGTACTCTTTCTGAAACAGAAATCAGAAGCCTTTGAGATGTTTAAAACTTTCAAAAATCTTGTTGAGAATCAATCTGGAAAAAGAATTAAATGCTTGAGATCTGATAGAGGAGGAGAGTTTATTTCAAATGAGTTTGCTGAATTCCGTGAAAAACATGGAATAAGAAGACAGTTTTCAGCAGCAAGAACACCTCAGCAGAATGGAGTAGTTGAAAGAAAGAACAGAACTGTACAGGAAATGGCAAGGACCATGTTAACGAGAGAGCAAAATTGCCGACGGGTTCGGAAAGAGGCGGTTCATACTGCAGTCTATATTCGGAATAGGTGTATGTTAAGGCCGCATGAAAGCAAAACACCTTATGAACTATGGTTTGGCAAAAGGGCTACAACAAAATACTTCAAAGTGTTCGACAACAAGTGTTACATTAAACGGACTGAAGCCAATCTTGGCAAATTCGAAGATAGAGCTGATGAAGGTATCTTTCTTGGTTACTCAACAAAAAGTAAAGCTTACACATGCTACAACAAAAGACTAAAGAAAATTGTGGAGAGTGCGGATGTGAAGGTTGATGAAGGCAGGAAACAAGAAATCAACAATAATGAAAACTACCCAACCTATGAAGAATTTATTGAAGAAGATGAAGATCAAGAAAAGGAAGAGAGACAGAAATCAGATTCAGATGATTTGGAAAGAGAAGAAAATAGGAAATTCAGAACAGGCAGCTGGCAGAAAAATCATCCCAAAGAGCAGATTATTGGGGACCCTACAGTTGGCATTCAGACAAGAAGAAGAGTAGTAAATAACTATTCTCTGTTATCCAGTATTGAGCCCAAGAATATTATTGAAGCAAGCACGGATGAAAGCTGGATGGAAGCGGTAAATGAAGAACTAGATCAAATTGAGAAAAACAAAACCTGGGAATTAGTACCAAGGCCTAAAAATAAAAACATAATTGGTACTAAATGGATATTTAGAAACAAACTGAATGAAGATGGACAAGGTTGTAAGGAATAAAGCAAGATTAGTCTGCAAAGGATATGCCCAAGTTGAAGGAATTTATTTTGAAGAAACTTTTGCACCTGTGGCCAGACTTGAAGCAATAAGACTATTTTTGGCTTTAGTTGTTCATAAGAATTTCAAGGTTTATCAGATGGATGTAAAATCAGCATTTCTGAATGGAAATCTTCAAGAAGAAGTATATATTGAACAGCCTGATGGTTTTCAACTTTGTGACAATCCTAACTTTGTTTGCAAGCTGAAGAAAGCATTGTATGGTTTGAAACAAGCACCTAGAGCTTGGTATGCAAGATTGGACAGCTATCTCACTAAGCAAGGTTTCAAGAAAGGTATGGTAGATAGCAATCTATATGTGAAAACTAAAAATGGCAACTTCATTGTCCTTGTTGTTTATGTAGATGATATAATTTTTGGGAGCAGCAATGATGAATCATGCAAAGACATAGCAAACAAAATGCAGAAAGAGTTTGAAATGTCTATGATAGGTGAACTTTCATATTTCCTTGGATTGCAAGTTAATCAAACCGAAAAAGGGATTTTTATTTCTCAAATTAAATATGTGAAAGAAATGCTGAAAAAGTTCACTATGGAAGATAGTAAGCCAGTGAGCACCCCCATGACAACAAGCTGCAAGTTGAGCAAGGATGATAAATCTCCAAATGTTGATCAAACAATGTACAGATCAATGATTGGGAGCTTGCTGTATTTAACAGCAACCAGACCGGATATCTTACAAGCTGTTTGCATGGTTGCAAGATTTCAGGCTAGTCCAAAAGAGACTCATGTAACAGCTGTGAAAAGGATCTTTAGGTACCTCAAGGGTACTATGGAGTATGGGCTGTGGTATCCAAAAGGAAAAGACTTCACTCTCTTTGCATATTCTGATGCAGATTGGGCAGGATGCATTGATGACAAAAAAAGTACAAGTGGAGGAGCATTTTTTCTTGGAGATAAATTGGTAGCATGGCACAGTAAGAAGCAAGAATCAGTCTCTCTATCCACAGCCGAGGCAGAATACATTGCAGCAACAACATGCTGCACACAAATACTATGGATGAGACAAACATTGAAAGATCTAGGTATTCACTTCAATGAGCCCATTTCAGTCAAATGTGACAACACTAGTGCAATCAACATTTCAAAGAATCCGGTAATGCATTCCCGCACCAAACATATTGCAATCCGGTATCACTTCTTGAAGGATAAGGTTGCAGAAGGAGAGGTCAGATTGGAGTTTGTTCCCACTACAGAGCAAGTAGCGGACATATTCACCAAACCTTTACCAAAGGAAGTATTTGAATACCTTCGGAAGAAGTTGGGAGTAGTCACACTTCCCAAGCACTGACTAGCTATGGGAAATACATTCTCAGGGGGAGCATTCAAGTTATTTATGCCTGAGAATGTTGTGCATAGACTCAGGGGGAGTCTGCAGCAGCCCTTTGGCATTATTGGCAAAGGGGGAGAAGAATTTGAGCAAGGTTACAGTGTGTTGAGCAAGGTTACAGTGTGTTGCCAACAATTCCAAAGGGGGAGATTGTTGAGCAAGGTGCAGAGAAAGCAGTGCAAAAGTATTGTAATTGTTGTCAACACAGATAGATTGATGCAGTTGATGCAGTTCAGAGGTCAGTCAGATCAAGTGCAGAAAATTTCAAGAAAAACAGAGGGGACCCAGATCCAGAAATTTGCAAAAAAATACAAGGAAGAAAACTGTCGCGATATCGCGACATGTTTTCTGTCGCGATTTCGCGACAAAAAGGATGAGAGAGAAAGTGCATGAGAAAGTGTCGCGATATCGCGACAGTTTCGGAAGAAAAGCACTAAGGGCGCAAAGTGTCGCGACATCGCGACAAAAAGGAGGAGAGAGAAAGTTCATAAAAATTGTCACGATTTCGCGACATGTTGGAGGCAAAGCAGCAAAGTGAAGAAAGCGTAGCGATTTCGCTACATGTTGCAATTTCGTTGGCAAAAGCAAAGAAAAAGTGATAAGTCAAGAAGGTGTAGCGATTTCGCTACAAGTCCGAAATACAAAATGCAAGAGTGTAGCGATTTCGCTACAAGTTCAAAATGCAAGGCAACAAAGTGTAGCGATTTCGCTACAAGCTCAAAATGTAAGGCGGAGAAGTGTAGCGATTTCGTTACAGCTTCGAAATGCAAGGCGAAAAGTGTAGCAATTTCGCTACAAGTTCGAAATAAAAGGTGCAAAGGGGCAGCGACTTTGACACAAGTTTGAAAAGCAAGGGGCATAGGTGTAGCGATTTCGCTACAAGTGCAAAACTCAAAACACAATGGGGTAGCGATTGCGCTACAAGTCTTGAGATCAGCAAGTCGAAGCAAGAGGAAACACCAAGCCAACAAAGTTAGATTTTCGGAAGATGCAACAAAGAAAAATGTTAAGTCAGAAAGGTGTAGCGATTTCGCTACAAGTAAGGTTTTCGCGGTTGCATGAAGAAAGAATTGTACGGAGGCCAGAAGCGTCGCGATTTCACGACAAGTTGAAAGAAAAGCCGCAGGATGCCGGAAGTGTCACGATTTCACGACAACCTTGAAGATGACGTCAGCAAGTTTAAAAATGTCACGATATCGCGACAAGTCACCAGAAAAGCCGTTGCAAGTCGGAAGCGTCGCGATTTCGCGACATCTTTGAAGATGACGTCAGCAAGTTTAAAAATGTCGCGATATCGCGACAAGTTACCAGAAAATCCGTTGTAAGTCAGAAGCGTCACGATTTCATGACATCTTTGAAGATGACGTAAAATTTTGCGACATCTTTGAAGATGACGTCAACAAGTCTAAAAATGTCGCGATATCGCGACAAGTTTCCAGAGAAGCCTCAGCAAGCCAGAAATGTCGCGATTTCACGACAACATGGAGGATGACGTCAGCAAAAGCGGAATGTGTCGCGATTTCGTGACATGTATCAATTTCACGGAGGTAAGCGAAGGAAAGTGCAGGAAAGCAAAAAACGTCGCGATATCGCGACAGGTAATGGTTTTGGCAAGAAAAAGTTAAATATGCATGCAAAGTGACAGGTGTCGACCAAGCATGCTACCAGTTACAGTAAAGTTAACTGGAGTCAAATGTGCAGTTCCTAGTGACGAGTGTTGGCAAAAGATTAGAGAATACACTGCAAGAGTCGACTGGAGTTTCAAGTGAAAGTTTCAAGACAACGCTTTTAAGAAAAAGAACGGCTGTTGCAGGGCCGTAATGCAGTTGGCAGGAAAAGGTGGCAACTTCACAGGGAAGCTACGGAACATAGCATTAAAAATAGAACAGCTGGACGGTTGTATCGAGAACTGTTTACAGAGGCGTTGTTTAGTTGCGTATATCAAAAGTTTCAGTTGAACGTAGAAGATAAAGGACACACAATTTTCAACAGAGAAGAAAGAAGAACATCAGAGAGCCGAGATACGCGAAAAGGTCGTCAGGATACCCGTCGAGAATGTGCGAGAGAAAGAGGTCGAGGAATGTCGGGAATGAGTCAGAAAGAAAGCGGCTAAAAGGCAGAACTTGTCAGAAAGGATTTGACACGTTGATTACAGCCGAGAATGCATGAGAAATTGGAGGGAAAATTGAGCCGTTTCAAATTGAGCCATTCGAGGAAATCAAGGATATAAGGATCGAACTGGCACAGTTAGAAGGTTACTGCACTGTGCATTATTGAATACATCAAAAGGCGTAGTGTGGTAAAAGAGCTGGATGAACAACAACAAGATTTTTGAAACCTACACATTTTTTTGTAAAAACAACAGAGAGGTTTCAGATTTGAAAAGAAGCTATTGAGTCTCTAACAATTCTTTCTATGCTTCTATGGGATGTTTGTATGTGTTGTAGACCAGTGAGGGTCTTGAAAAAGAGAAGGCATTTTATATGTCATTATTTTTATTAAAAATTAAAATCCAAGTGGGTGCTTGGTAAAAGGAGTTGGTGCTCATATCTGTTGCAGCAGATAAATCAGGGGTTGGTGCTCCTTCCAGTGGGTGCTGGTAAACCTTTTGTAAATATTGAATCCTTGCAAAGACTGGATTTGGATCGTAGTCCAAACGGTCATTTTTGAGGAGTAGCCACATTGGTGAACCTCGTTAAATCCTGTGTTGTGTGATGCTCTTGTGCTTTGTTTGCTGTATCTGTTTTTAAACTTGCAGTATTAAATTTTAAGAGTAGCAGATTTAATTTTTTAAATAGTTACACTGATTCACCCCCCCCCTCTCAGTGTCGTTGTGAGAATATCAGGAAATAATCAGATTAACACCATTGTTGGGATCCAAAATAATTTTGGGATGTTTTGATTTTCAAATTTTGATATGTTATGCATGTTAAGTGATGTTTACAAATTCTATTGATATGATTTACTATGATTTAGCAAGGAAGAAAGAATTTTTCACAAATTTGTTTCATTTGCAAAAAATAATGGTCAAAATATTAGCATCCAACCTTAAACTATTGTGTGCATATCTATATCTATATATATATATACACACACCAATTTCGTAAAGTAACCTAATAGTTCTTCACAAATTGACTAGTTATATCATCAGTAGACCCTAACCAGTAGCCTCTTAGCCTAATAAATGACAAGTGCTTAGATGACTATGACTAATAGTGTTTTTAGGTAGTCCATGCCATAGGATAGTTAATGTCCTATAAAATACTTTACTTCTAAGCAGTGGCTCCTTTAGCTTTATTAATAAACAAACACTTATATAAATTGTTGTATTTATAGATAGTCAATGACTCTTTTTATTAGGTGGACAATAAATGTCCTAATATAGTATAATGCTAGAAAATAGTAGATGTCCTAATATAGTACATTGCTAGCAAATAGTTGATGTCCTGATATAGTTCCTTTATTTCCCTTATTAGGATAATTTATCATATTTATTGCTCATCTTGTTAATTCCTCCAATTTTGAGGTTTTATTTAAAGGATTAGGGATATTTCCATCAGTAATATTGGCATTGCAAGATTTTTCCTTTTAGCATACTTTTAATAGATCCAAAGATGTCAAATATCTTTAGAACAATGTTTTTAAAGCTGATAAGATTTATATGTAAGAGGTTAATGACATAGGGCTATTAGTGATTATGCTTAATCATAGTGCCATGATTTACAAGGAGTAGGTGCTTACATGATAATTAAGGTATAAATTTATACCAAGATATGAATTTTTATTTAAATTATCCAATATCATTTGATATTTTAAAATATATTTTCTAGTATTAAGTAATTGTATGTCATTCATCTATGTTAGGTACAATGATAGAATATGTAAATTGGTAAAATTAAATTTATGATTGATCCTTATATTGAGGAAGAAGGTTTGATAGAATAATTTGTCACCTATTGAGCATATAGAAATGCTAACACTTGCTAAGTGTTAAATCATTTTATTCCACCTTTGGTTGGATATAAGAATGAATCATTAATTAATAGGATGTTGATATGATTATGTTTATTTTCTATGATGATATATGATAACCCTTATATCAAATAAGAATGTTTTATATAATCATTCCTCACTTGTTGGTCGTATAGGAATTGCTAATGCTTACCAAGTGATGAATGATTCTATCAAACATTCTATTTGGATATACGGATGAACCACAATTTGACATGAATATTTTTTAAGAATAGACTATTGATGTGATTGACATTTATCATATATCCTTTCATTGAGAAAAAAAATTCATAGAGACATCCCATGTTGTTGGATGCTTTCCAATATTTTCATGCACTTACCAGTCATCGAATAATCCTACGATCTACCATTTTTGGGTGGAAATATGAATAAAAATATATGATGATAAAAATATGTATAAGAGAGAGAGATTTTGATTAGGTCATGAATTTTTAGCTGAGACATGCCTATTTATATGTCACTCTTATGTTAGAATTATAGTATCAATGTCATCATAGAGTACTAACAAGTCTAGTAGAAGTATATGAATACATACAAGTGAGATTGTCACCTATTTATGTAGCAAATAAATGTGTGAGAAAATAAGGTGATGCATATGATTTATTTTAGAAATTTTGGATTCTTACACAAAGAAACTAGGGTGTCTAGATGTGGTTGGGTCATAATTTATGACTATCTTATGCTTGTCACAACCTCAATTTCTTTTCTAGAGTTCAAAATATCCAAAGGACATGATGGGATTTTGGGGAAGTCATTGAGGGACTCCACTAGCTCAGTGACCTACTACAAGTGCAATGCAAGTGATATTATTTTCTAGCTAGGATCATCATTGCTTCATTATGGTATACCCCCTCATGAATTTATGGAAAGAATAAGAAGACACAAGAAAACATGTAATTTAGACATATGAATGTAATCAAAATATGCTAATCTTCTTAAAGTAATCATGCATATAATCAACCATGCAATCAGGCACATGACCAGGAAAACATGTAAATTTAAGCATAATATATTTTTTAATGCATTATATTAATAGGTTCTTTATGTTCATCGCCATCTATGGAAGTTAAGCAATAAGCACCTGATCCATATTTGGTTGTTATTATGAAGGGACCTAACTAGTTGGGTTCAAATTTATCCTTAATGTATTCTTTACAATTGGTGTCTTTCTAGTTTTCCTTGAGTATAAGATATCCTACTTCAAAGGAACAAGATCTAACTCACTTTCCAGGCTTTCTTGAGTCTTTGGTGATACACACATAAGTTATCTAATGCATTAGTTTACCTTTTATCAAGCAAATCAAGTTTTCTAAGTCTCATATGGTAATATTCATCATCAATAGTTACATATTTTAGAAGGATTCAAAGATATGGAACTTCTAATTCAAAGGAAAATATGGCCTTATTACCATAAACTAAGGCATAAGGTGTAGCACCAGTAAAAGTTTGAACACTATGTTGAGCAAGGTGCAACAAAAGTATTGTCATTATTGTCAACACAATCAGATAGATCTGTTGATGCAGTGGACAGGAAGTTCAAAAGCTATTCAGATGCAGAAGATAGGAGTTCAAAGGTTATTCAGAGTATGTACAATGATTTTCCAAGAAGACCGAAGTGTCCCATTTGCAAAAGATCAAAGAAAAATACAAGTAAGAAAAGTTTCACGATATCGTGACATATACAGCAGGCAAGAAAAACTGTCACGATTTTGTGACATGTTCGAAGAGAGAAAAAATAGGAAAAACTATCACGATTTCACGACATGTTGGAAGAGAGATAAAAAGAAAGAAAAATTGTCACGATTTCATGACATGTTGGAAGAGAGATAAAAAGCAAGAAAAACTGTCACGATTTCGCGACATGTTGGAAGAGAGAGAAAAAGCAGGAAAAACTGTCGCGATTTTGCGACATGTTGGAAGAGAGAGAAAAAGCAGGAAAAACTGTCACGATTTTGCGACATGTTGGAAGAGAGAGAAAAAACAGGAAAAACTGTCGTGATTTTGTGACATGTTGGAAAAGAAAGAGAAAACAGGAAAAAGTGTCATGATTTCACGACAAGTTCGAAGAAAGAGAACAAGTAAGAAAAGTGTCACGATTTCGCGACATGTCACATTTTCGCGACTAAAACAAGAAAGAGAAGGTAAGTTAGAAAAGTGTCACGATTTTGCGACATGTCGCATTTTCATGACTAAAACAAGAGAGAGAAAGCAAGATAGAAAAGTGTTGCGATTTCATGACATGTCGCATTTTCACGACTAAAATAGGAGAGAGAAAGTAAGTTTGAAAAGTGTCACGATATCGCGACATGTCGCATTTTTGCGACAAAAGAAAGAGAGGAAGCGTATGAAAGCAGAACTATCGTGATTTCATGACAAAAGCAGAGAAGAAGACTTCGAAGGCAGAAGTGTCACAATTTCATGACAAAAGCAAAGAAGCTAAGTACGAAAACAGAAGTGTCGTGATTTTGCAACAAAAGCTAAGTTGAAGACTATGTAGGCAGAAGTGTCGTGATATCATGACAAAAGCAAAGTCGAAGTCTTTGGAAGCAGAAGTGTCGTGATATCATGACAAAAGAATAGAGAAAGCGTATGGAGGTGAAAGTGTCACGATATCATGACATGTATTTTCACAGGCCAAATCTAAGAGAAAGAGCAAGGAGAAAAAGTGTCGCGATATCATGACATGTATTTTCACGGTCCGATGCAAAGAGAAAGAGCAAGGAGAAAAAGTGTCACGATATCGCGACATGTAGCATTTTTGTGGTTCGATGCAAGGAGAATGAGAGAGAAATAAAAAGTGTCGTGATATCACGACATGTGTTTTCTCGGCAACAGCAACAAAAGAAGCTTTAGAGGCAGAAATGTTGTGATTTCGTGATAGGTCATATGTGTGCAAGACAAGAAGAAGAACCCAACTAAAATGAGAAGTATGATAGTGGATCGACATATCTACAACATTTATAGGGATAGATACAAAGTGAATTCATGCAGCTAAAATATGAAGAGTGAACAAAAGTCAGTGCGGAGGCTACAAGGATTGTTACCGAATGAAATATTCGAGTGGTGGAATTACCGAATATCTTCATGATTTAAAGCCGACTAAGATCGATGATAGCTAACAAATATTAGGGTTTACATTTGTTATGCAAGATGACTAAGATTAGGATTTTCATCATGAAAATATTATTATAAAAGGAGGGTTGTTTGGAGAATTGTGGAGTTGTTGAATAAGTCATCGAATGCGTGTCGAAGTGTGAAATGTGGCTGTAAGAGTGCAAAAAGTGTAGAAGTGATGAGATGATGGTGAAGTGTGCAAAGTGAGCAAAGATTCATGTCAAATTATCCTAAGTGCGTCTATGAGTGCATAGATAGAGCAAAGTGCATAGAGAGTGAAAAGGTTGAAATTCGACCAAGTGCGACTGTGACTGTGTAGAGAAAGCAGAAGGTGCAGAGAGTGCAAAGGGTGAAGACAAATGCAAAGTGTAGCTATAAGGGCACAAAGTGTACGAAGATAGTGCATAGAGGGTGCATAGAGAAGAAAATTAGAGAAGGTGAAGTGTGACTGTAGATCGTAGAAGATGTGTTTGTTTCATAAATAGTGAGAGAGATTGGGTAAGCAATAGACCAGTCAAGGTCTTGTAAAAGTGAAGGTATTTTTTCTATTAAACTTCTAGATTCAAAATTGAAGTCCAGGTTATAGCTTGGCATCAGGGGTTGGTGCTGGTAAATCAGGGATTGGTGCTCCTTTCAGTTGGTGCTGGTAAATCAGGGGTTGGTGCTCCTTCTAGTTAGTGTTGGTAAATCAGGGGTTGGTGCTCCTTTATAGTAGTGCAGATAAATCAAGGGTTGTTGCTCCTTCCAGTGGGTGTTGGTAAATTGATTATAAATTTGGTGCTTTGCAAAGGCTGGATTTGGATGGTAGTCCAAGCAGTCATTCTTGAGGAGTAGCCAAATTGGTGAACCTCGTTAAATCTTGTGTTGTGTGATGTTCTCTTGTGATACTTGCTTTATCTGGTTTTAAGGTTTCATTATTTTAGTTTTAAGAGCTATGAATTTAATTTTAAAGAACTACATTGATTCACTCCCCCATCTCAGTGCCATTGTAAGACTAATAATTGGTATCAGAGCCAAGTTCCCTTCTCAGGCTAAATCATTCAGGGTTGATATTGGATTAGTATGCAATGGTTAATAAGAATAGATCCTCCTCCAAAAGGGCATCTCAGTTAGTTTTAGTTCTTGTGGAAGAGAAAATTGAACCAAAAAAGGTTGAAGACTTCCCATCAAACAAAGAACCTTTGTTTGACGAAACTAATTACATGGTCTAGAGAATCAGGATGCAGACATATCTTTGTGCTTTGGGATACGATATATGGGATTCAATAGACAATGAATACACAATACCCATCACTCCTCCAACCGATGCTGTCGATAAGAATCTATTTGAGAATGACTCAAAAGCAAAGAATGCTATCAGGTGCAGATTAGTAGACAGTGAACTGGTAAAGATCATGAGTTGTAAAATGGCAAAAGAAATATGGGACAAACCGAGGAGTATTCATTAAGGAGATTATGAGATCAAGGAGGCCAAGTTACAAACACATCAAACTCAGTTCGAAGCCTTAAATTTGAATGACAATGAGAACATAGAGGCATATATGTTGAGAGTTAATGAAGTCCTAGAGGATGATTCTAAAAAGGAAATAGGTGGAGGCCTTTTCATGACACTCGAAGAAGAAACAAAAAAAGAACAGGAATGTGATGAAGAAGAAATTGATGCAGAAATAAATTTGAAAGAGGAACTAATTGCAGCTCTGGATGAATTGAAGATAGAAAGAAAAAGGAATAAGGAAATCTCATGAAATCTTGAGGATGCAAATGAAATAATAACTAGTTTGAAAGTACAGTTAGAATAATTCAAGAGGATTGAAGAAACTCTCAGGTCACAGATCAATGAGAAAGAGATTGGTTGTGGCAAACAAGAGGAAGATATTGTTTTATTGAAGAAACAACTAGAAGAGGCCAATACAAATATCAAATTCAAGAAGAGCACAGAGTTGCTAGATAAAATGTTAAGCCAACAAAGAAGCTCCACAGATAAGTGTAGTCTTGGATATGAAGCTGAACAACCTTCATCTTCCAACTCTGTAGAGAAGAAGAAGTTCACTGTTGAAGGATCAAAGCAAGAAAATTTTGAAGCTGAATCTTCAAAAGGAAGAAAATATCAAAGGAGATCTATAGCAAAGCAACCACAACAAAAGAGGTTCTATCACTCTCACTCTATTCATAATAATACTTTTAATGGCTATTGTTTCAGATTCAACCAGTATCATCACAAGGCAACTTATTATGGATTGAATAATAAATCAAAGAGTTATGCTGGTTGAAATACATCTGCATTTCTGAGTGAACACTATGTACAATGTTTTCAATGTAATGGTCATGGGCACATAGAAATGTTTTGTCCAAGTACTTTTGTATCTAATCTAAGGAAAAATAGTAGATTTCATCAGATGCAAAGAACGCAACATAGACAGGGAATAAATCATGTAAATAAAAGAAAGTAAAATAATCATTCATAAAGGATGCACAAGAGACAACCACACAAGAGAAATGTTCGAGTTCACGAAAAGGTGCAAAATAGGGATGTAGTTGAAAAATACAATCCCAAGTTCAAGAAAGTTTGGAGAAAGATAAAAGAAAGGAAAACATTTCTCCTTGGACTGAAGGAGACTACTACTCTATTACACTAAGAAACTTCAGGTAGCACATCCTCAAGGGGAGCAATCTTAAAGTTTTATTTTAATGCTCCTATGTTGTTTGGTTAGCTGAGGATGAAAGGCAAGTAGTCAGGGGGAGTTGTCGTATAAGTTGTCAAAGTGTGTTTCAGTTCATGTAGTTGTTTGTGGAGGTAATAAGAGAGCATTACTTTTCTATAAATAATTAGCCGTTATCAAAGAGATGCCAGAGTCAAAGCAAACAGTGGCACTAGCATCCAGTTGGTCAAGAGTGCAAATTAGCACATGCAAGGCAGAGACGTTGATAGAATAGTGCCTTGGTGGTGAAGCGCCAATGAGGACAAGATGCCTATGCACCTAAGAAAGTCTTGCATTATTTGAGAAATGCGAGATATTTCTCGAGGATTCCCTTGATCACAGTGAGGAGAAATGCTCCCTGGAATCGCATGAAGAATGGTCACCTAAGAATTTGAGTAGCCCTGACATATGCCCTAGCAAGAAGTAGAATACCGAGTGTTGATGACTGTGCGTAGATTGAGGTTCCAATGCTAGATGTAACGGTCCATTGTCAATACCTGGGTAGGCGATGAAAACATTCATGGCAGCCATTAGAAACCAGAGACATTGATCTGCACAACTGATGCGAGGCAAAGTCGTCAGTCATGGAGGAGATGGCAGTCAAAAGGCTGAAGAAATAGCACACATGCTACCTGGAGAGTCGATCACTTTTGTTTTGGGAGTAACTTTTGTGTAGCTAAAAGTTGAGTGTTGATCATACTATACTAAATAAGTAAAAGCAAGGTACAACAGGAATTCTAATATGATGAGCAGAGATTAGAGTTCTTATCCAAGAAGACTTTATGACAGAAAGAGTACCAGTGGAGTTTCATTCTATCTTGGAGATAGGTTGGTCACGTGGAATAGTAAGAAACAAGAGTCAGTTTCCTTATCCATAGCAGAGGCAGAATATATTGTAGCGACAGTGTGTTGTACGCAGGAGAAAGTTGCAGAAAGTGAGGTTAAGTTGGATTTTTGTTCCAACAACAGAGCAAGTAGTGGATATCTTCACAAAACCATTGCCCAAGGAAGTTTTTGAGTACCTTCACAATAAATTGGGAGTGGTCATGTTTCCCAAGAATTGACTAGCTATCGGGATCACATTCTCAGGGGGAGCATTTGTGTATTTGTTTATCTTTTTGCTCATGTTTGTGATTTTTTCTAAGTGTAATAATTTTTGTCTAAGAATGTTGTGCATGGACTCAGGGGGAGTCTGCAGTAGCCCTTTGGTATTATTGTCAAAGGGGGAGAAGAGTTACAAGAAATTGCACATGTGTTGCCAACAATTCCAAATGGGGAGATTGTTGAGCAAGGTGCAACAATAGTATTGTCATTGTTGTCAACATAGTCAGATAGATCTGTTGATGCAGTGGATAGGAAGTTCAAAAGCTATTCAGATATAGAAGACATGAGTTCAAAGGTTATTCAGAGTATGTACAGTGATTTTCCAAGAAGACCGAAGTGGCCCATTTGCAAAAGATCAAAGAAAAAGACAAGTAAGAAAAGTATTGCGATATCGTGACATATACAGTAGGCAAGAAAAACTGTCTCGATTTCGTGACATGTTGGAAGAGAGAGAAAAAATAGGAAAAAATGTCGCGATTTCGCAACATGTTGGAAGAGAGAGAAAAAGCAGGAAAAACTATCATGATTTCGCGACATGTTGGAAGAGAGAAAAAGCAAGAAAAACTGTCGCGATTTTGCGACATGTTGGAAGAGAGAGAAAAAGCAAGAAAAACTGTCATGATTTTGCGACATGTTGGAAGAGAAAGAGAAAGCAGAAAAAGTGTCACGATTTCGCGACAAGTTCGAAGAAAGAGAACAAGTAAGAAAAGTGTCACGATTTCGAGACATGTCGCATTTTCGCAACTAAAATAGGAAAGAGAAAGTAAGTTAGAAAAGTGTCATGATTTTGTGACATGTCACATTTTCGGGACTAAAATAGGAGAGAGAAAGCAAGTTAGAAAAGTTTCATGATTTCGTGACATGTCACATTTTTGCGACTAAAATAGGAGAGAGAAAGTAAGTTTGAAAAGTGTCACGATATCATGACATGTTGCATTTTTGTGACAAAAGAAAGAGAGGAAGCGTACGGAAGCAGAACTATCACGATTTTGTGACAAAAGAAGAGAAGAAGACTTCGAAGGCAGAAGTTTCATGATTTTGCAAAAAAAGCAAAGAAGCTAAGTACAGAAGCAAAAGTGTCACGATTTTGCAACAAAAGCTAAGTTGAAGACTACGGAGGCAAAAATATCATGATATTGCGACAAAAGCAAAGTCAAAGTCTTTGGAAGCAGAAGTGTCATGATATTGCAACAAAAGAATAGAGAAAGCATACGGAGGTGAAAGTGTCACGATATCGTGACATGTTGTATTTTTGCGAGCCAAAGCTAAGAGAAAGAGCAAGGAGAAAAAGTGTCGCGATATCGCGACATGTTGTATTTTCATGGTCCGATGCAAAGAGAAAGAGCAAGGAGAAAAGGTGTCACGATATCACAACATGTAGCATTTTCACGGTCCGATGCAAGGAGAAAGAGAGAGAAAGAAAAAGTGTCATGATATCGCGACATGTTGTGTTTTCGCAGCAATAGCAACAAAAGAAGCTTCAGAGGTAGAAATGTCATGATTTCACGACAGGTCGTATGTGTGCAAGACAAGAAGAAGAACCCAACTAAAATGAGAAGTATGACAGTGGACCAACATCTCTAAAGCATTTATAGGGGCAGATACAGAGTGAATTCATGCAGCTAAAATATGAAGAGTGAACAAAAGTTAGTGCGCCGACTACAAGGACTATTACCAAATGAAATATTCGAGTGATGGAATTACCGAATATCTTCATGAGTTGAAGCCGACTAAGATCGATGACAGCCAACTAATATTAGGGTTTACATTTGTTATGCAAGCCAACTAATATTAGGGTTTTCATCATGAAAATATTATTATAAAAGGAGGGTTGTTTGGAGAATTGTGGAGTTGTTGAATAAGTCATCGAATGCATGTCAAAGTGTGAAATGTGGCTATAAGAGCACAGAAAGCACAGAAGAGGTGAGATGATGGCAAAGTACGCAAAGTGAGCAAAGAGTCATTTTGAATTATCCTAAGTGCGTCTGTGAGTGTGCAGATAGAGTAAAGTGCATAGAGAGCAAAAATGTTGAAATTTGACCAAGTGCAGCTGTGATTGCGCAGAGAAAGTAGAAGGCACAGAGAGTGCAAAGGGCGAATACGAACACAAAGTGCAGCTATAAGGGCATAGAGTGTACGAAGACAGTGCATAGAGGGTGCGTAGAGAAGCAACTCAAAGAAGGCAAAGTGCAGCTATAGATCATAGAA
Organism: Wollemia nobilis; assembly: GCA_028583015.1. Lineage (NCBI taxonomy): Eukaryota > Viridiplantae > Streptophyta > Pinopsida > Araucariales > Araucariaceae > Wollemia > Wollemia nobilis. The sequence continues at coordinate 3,934,336 of JAQPPZ010001313.1, read as the reverse complement.
GATGTGTCTGTTTCATAAACAGTAAGAGAGATTGGGTAAGCAATAGACCAATCAGGGTCTTGTAAAAGCGAAGGTATTTTTTCTATTAAAATTCTAGATTCAAAATTGAAGTCTAGGTTGCAGCTTAGCATCAGGGGTTGGTGCTACTTCTATTTGGTGCTTGTAAATTAGGGGTTGGTGCTCCTTCCAGTTGGTGCTGGTAAATCAGGGGTTGGTGCTCCTTCCAGTTGGTGCTGGTAACTTAGGGGTTGGTGCTCCTTCCATTTGGTGCTGGTAAATTAAGGGTTGGTGCTCCTTTCTATTGGTGTAGATAAATCAGGGGTTGTTGCTCCTTCCAGTGGGTGGTGGTAAATTGATTGTAAAGTTTGTGCTTTGCAAAGGTTGGATTTGGATGGTAGTCCAAGCAGTCATTCTTGAGGAGTAGCCAAATAGGTGAACCTCGTTAAATCTTGTGTTGTGTGATGTTCTCTTGTGATACTTTCTTTATTTGGTTTTAAGGTTTCATTATTTTAGTTTTAAGAGCTATGAATTTAAGTTTAAAGAACTACACTGATTCACCCCCCCTCTTAGTGCCATTGTAAGACTTACACACTACTGTGATATGCTCATAAGGTGGGATATAGCTACAGATGTCAATCCATTCTAGTTCTATTTACAGTATTATTTAATAATTTGATTAATTTTTATTATAAACTTCAGCTTGACCATTACCTTGTGGGTAATATGGTCTTGACCACTTATGCTGAATTTTGAATTTAGCACAAATTTTAACCATGTTCTTATTTTAAAAGGAGTACCAATATTAAAATATAAGCATGTTAGGAATATTGTAACATGATAATATCTAATTTAGTATAAACTTGGAGACTTGAAAACTATTACAAGAGGCTAGAGGTATAGCTTCTATCCACTTGGTAAAGTATTTATTTGTCGTTATGATGAATTTATCTCCATCAATTGACACTAGGTTTATTTTAACAATAATATCTAGCCCCCACATAGAAAAGGGCTAGGGTGATATAACTGACTAAAGTTAAAATGGAACATGAATTAAGTTATCATGATTTTGATATTTATCACATTTACATGCATAGATATGAATATATCATTCCATAATCAGCCAATAATAGCCCATGTGAATAGGATTTTTTGAGATGACACTTCCATTGAAGTGCCTATTGGGGAAAATTCTTGCACCCTTAATATATTTGTCATGCTCTAATACTTCCCTGATCTAATCAGCACTGTGGACTCTGGTGGATCCACCTATTTAACTCAAGAAAATATTAACCTAAGACTCTATACAGATCGATTAGGGTAAGGAAACCCCAAAGGTGAACATACACTATTTTTTATATGCTCATGCTCATCTAGATTTGCAAAAATGAAATAAAACTCTAATATAAAATTTGACCAAGTTTGAAAGTAACTCCTAGCTAGTGCTTCAAGTTGTATACTGGTGCCTTATCCATTGGGAAATTGTAGCCAAAATTAAAATATGATGAATATAAAATGGGAATAAGATAGAACTAAGCCAATCACATACATTCAAATAATGTAATAGAAATTATTCAACATATCAGTGAAAGAAGACACAATCTACACATTCAAATGATGTAAAATTTAAATGGGAGAACACACAAAATTGCACATAGAACTACTATAGGAGGAAAAAATATTGCATTAAATGATAAATCATTACAATGGGAGTGTAATCACAATAACCAAATCTCACTGAACCAATACAAACAAATTCTTCATTCAAATGATGCAATAGAGAACTGTAACTCTTTGTTTAAATGATGTAACAAAGAGCCTCCTAGCTTCTAGCCTCAGCCACTAGAAATTATCTTAGTAAATTGGGCACCTCCTTAGTAAAACCTGCACAATAATGGGGAAGAAACATGGGTGACTAGACAAGACACACAAAGGAAATTACAATTGACAAGGATGAACACACTGGTATAGCTCTTGCAAAATTACTGTGTAAAAACTTGATGATATTTTTTGTTGTAGTAACTCTCTCATATAGCCTACAAATTGTTTCTCATTCAAATCTCGATAATGTTCCATAATTATGAAAATTGCAACTATTTCAATGATGGCCCATAACTACAACTATCTTCATGATGACCCATATTATTAATTGTGCTTGTAGTGGTTCTTATTTGTAGTGTGATAGTGGTCTTAGTTGGTCAAAAATACCTATTACATAAATATTTATAATAATAATCTTTTATAATGTAATTACCAAAGCTGAATGATGGCCTCTCACTATCTCTTAATTAGATCTCGAAAATGGCCCATAATAGCCTATCTTCCGGAGGGCATAACTTTTGATCCGACCATTGGATCAGCTTGAAATTTTTTGTGGAGCTATATAAAGAGGAGGAAAATGTCATGGTAAGGATTTTATACAAGCCTTGAATATTTTTTAGTGTGTTATCGGGCCCTAATTCCTTCATCTAGTACCCCAAAAATGGGATTTAGTATTTTTTTAGAAAAACCAGAAGAAAGAAAAATGGAATTTAATGACTTTTTAGACATGGATAGGTGTTGATATTTTCTAGGAGGTCTAATATGAGAAATGCAATAATTTGTGTTAATTTAGGGGGCTATCCGGGATTTTTTGGGACTTACTAAAAATAGGGTGGCCAAAAATAACAAATTGCCCAAAAATAGTAAAAAACATTTTACAAAAGGGGTCAAACTCAAGTTGATTTTTTAGGATCCAACAATGACCACCACATGCTCCCTTATGGACATCTTGAATGACTATTTTGGCTTTGTCCACATTGAGGCATCTTAAAATAATACCATCAAAAGTACTTCAATAAAGGATATCTATAATTGTGATGAATCAAAAAACATGTTGCTTAAGATTATTTTTCTTGTTATGGTTCATTCCTTCAGGAAAAATACGACCCTTAAGAAAATTATATAATTCCTTATACCTAGAGTTGGCCATTGGTGCTTATTCAATGGAAAAAATAGTTGATGGTTCTTAACTAGATTGTAATGTTGTTGGTTGTCTAACTTGATTGATGATAATTATTGTAGCACGAGTGGTAGTATTCCCAATGAAGGAGGTGGAATGGAAGGTTTTGGGATGAATTATAGTAATTTGCACTTGATTTGGACCAATTCGTACAGTTGTATAGTTTACAACTTTACGATTTCCAAAATGTACAAAAAATGACTATACGGTTCCAAAACATTTAGTTGTATAGTTGTAACCATACAAAAGTTGAACTGTATGATTTGCAATCATAGAATATTTCCAAAACTCAAATTATTAATAATAACTTGGAAGTTTTATATTATTTCACTTTAAAATACTCATTTCTCAATCTAATAAGTACAAACTATGCAATTGCAAACAAAATACAAAGTAATTGTCCAACTATACGGTTAGGGGAACTAACTATATGATTGTAGTAAACTACTACTACAATTATATATCTCATATATATAGTGAGATAGGGAAAAATCAAATCTGGTAAGGATTGGATAGCCTTAATGGTGGAATTACTGCTTTAGTAATTCAACATGCATGTACTTAGAATCCCAATGCTTAGTCTGAATCCAACAAGGAGTTCACTGGCTATTCTTAGAAATCGCACAATACCATGCACATATCACAATTACAATATAAAGAGATACATATAAACAATTCATATATCACACATGGTTGAGTATAAATTTGCACTTTATTCCCATTGTAGAATCATATAATTACAGTATCATTCTAGCCATAATTGCATAGAACATACAATTCATATTCCATTGGAAAAAACATGAATGATATGCAAAAATTATACACATATCACAACCAACATTGCTATGAGCATTCACACCACATCAACCATAAATAGTCATGAATAACACTAAACAACTAGGATCAACAACAACACTGCACTGTAACAACCATCAATGAACATTCTTCTACAAGTATGAACAACTATTGTGAACAATGATGAACAACCTCCAAAAATTGAATGGGGATATTTATAAAATTTTCCCAAGCCATTCAAAAGATGTTTATGAGACAACACATCATTCATAGTTGCCTTTGCACAATATCTTAAATAAATTAATGTATTAAGGTTTTACTAAGTCTTAATTTGATTTTCATCAAATTACCTTTCATGTGCATTTCACTTTATTTCATTTAATTTCCAATTGTACGTTTATGACCAAGTTGTACAATTACACCCAATTGTACAATTACACAAACCTACACTATACATTTTGACAAAATTAAATATGTGATAAAACTATGCAAATCTCTATTATTTCTTGTTATTTTGGGAGGTGGATTTGCTGCCTACATTTGCCCTCCCCTTTAAATTAGTTAGTATCTCCACCAACACATCCTTCTTGGTCTTATCCAGTTGATCCTGCTTGAGATCTTACAATTGAACTTGGAGGATGTCCTGTTCATTCTACAACTTGTTAGCATAATCATTGATCTCTACCACTTAAATTCCATATGTGTTTGCCTTATCCTTTATGGTAGCTAATAGATATAATAAATACTTCTCCCTATCTATTGCACCTTTGAATAACTTTTATTTAAAATAAGCATTTGTCCAAATGATTATAGCGAGCTCCTCATTATTCTCTGCAATCACCTAATCTTTCTACTGTAAGTTTGATTGATGGGCCTATTGAAGTTCCTCCTTAACTTGAAGCATAGCCTTATGATCCATGATGATTTGATTATAGAAATTGAATTATTTTTCTATTTCCTCCATTTTACAATCCTTTAGTTGCAATTGCATGTCATACATCTTTAACTAATCTTTGTGTTTCATCAATTGTTCCTTTTGTACTACTAACTGTTCGATCTGCTGCATGACCTATTGGTTATTCAAAATCAACTGGTCCTCTTGTTGTTTAATCTTAGCAACATACCACTATAACAACTCATCCCTTTTCTACAATTGCTTTTTTTTTCTTCCATTTGATGTATAATAAGTTGTTTTTTCTTTTCTTATGACTACAACTTCTCCTCATAGGTTTGCTTCATACTGGTCATTGTTGTTTCTACCTACTTTAACTTCTCCTTAGCTTCTTTCTTGTTGTGTTCTAATTCTTCTTCTATTATAGCCATTTCCTTATTAGTCACTTCTACTTTGTCCTAATGAGCTACCTTAGCTTCATAGATTTGTTTAAGTCCCAAGATAAGCCATTCAATCCAATATTTTAGGAAATTGAAATTTTTTTAAATGGTCAATTTTAGTGAGGCCCTCTAGTACTCCATATCAGCTGTGTTTAATGGAAACCTCTAATATTTATCCAAATCCATATATACCCATGAGTGCTCTCTATAGTTTATCCTCATTTTTTTGATAAATCAACAAATCCTAACATGTTTGTTATCTCTCCTCTTGGTAACTTCCATGGGTGTTGTGCATATATCTTAGTTATTTTTCTTTTTTAGTCTTTGTTGCACACACACTCCATGAAATTCTTAATATTAGTGAAGGTTATCTCCCTCTATTACTTTAGTTGTCCTATATAGCCTATACAAAACTAAAATTAGGTACTCAAGAACATTTCATAGACCTACTCTAGGAAATGGTCCACTTGTTTATCCATATCTTCTCCTTCTTTATCTAAAATTTTGAACTATGGTACTTCAAAAAAAAATCCTATTTGAAGGCTTCTATCCATCTCCTATGATGGAGTCTTTCCTCCTTTTCCTCCTATGGAAATGAACTTCCCCTAATTTCCATAATTTGATCCACTATAATATATTCCTATAGAATAATGTAGGCTATAGTTCTACCTTCTTCTTCCTCTAACCTAATATCCTCCTCATTAATGATTACTTTATCTAACCATGGTTCTTCTGTAGGTACCTGAACTACTTCGTATGTCTTTGGAAACTCTTCCTACTATGGCTTTGGCAATTCCTCTACCACTACTATGGATAAAGGTACTAAATAAAATCATTATTGTGTTTATATCACATTTTTTGCCATTGGTTGACTATTTCCACCTCTCATCACAATTCACACTTGTGGCTCTTCTTCTTCTTTCTATCATTTAGTGGATCCAACATCACTTATTTTTATTTCATTCATGGTGGTGTTACCATTCTATCTAGCCAATATTTGGATGTCTCTAATAGTTTAAACTCATTGACCTTGAGAAATATAGGAGATCCCATCACTTCTAAAATTAATCTACCCCTACTAGCACATTAATGTCTTCCAATTCCAAGTCCTCCAATACCAAGTGTATATCAACTAGGTAAGTGAGCATTGGTTGTGGCTACTCACTCTATAGAGGATAATTCTTACATATTTGCCTCTCCCATTGCCTGTGTGTTAAAACTCACACCGGATTGGTTTCTAGTGCTACTACCTCATCCTCAATTTGAGAAAATGGCTACTCCTATAGCATTTGTGTAGGTGCCTACTACTATTGATTAGTATCCAATTGTAGCTGATGATGTCTCTTCCTTCGATGATGGACTTGTTCTTCTAATGAAGTCTCATTTTTGTCAACCAAGGGAGGTTTTTGGTTTCCTTGTGGTCTTCCTTGGTCTTGGCTTCTTTGAAGTAGTTTTTGTATTGAAACTAACTTTTTCCATTATAGTATAGAAGGTTGATCCTTCGGTAAATCACAATGTGCTATTTTCCCATGAAATGTAATACTTGCTTGAGAAACTACATCCAACATTATAGTGATTGCATGAAATGTCATCAAAAAAATATTCTTGGTCTTTGTAATAACCATTGTATCATTTGAGCTAAGTATTTACCCTAGTAATATTGTAATCCCTTGGTAATGCATTCCACATATTGTGCCATCCAAATTATCATTTTTTAATACCATGTTTCACTTGACAATCGAGACATGACCATGTTCATGGCACATATAAGCTCCTTCATATTCAAAATACTCTGCTTTATTTCTCATACTGCAAGACCAAAAGCCTTAGTAGATGATAGAGACAAAATATTTATTAGCTCAGTGATAAACTTATGGGCCTCTATGGTATCCACAACTATTCTCTTTACTAGGATCCCTTCCTTTAGCAATTCAAACATTCTTTGAAAAGTAGCGACCAAGAATTTTACCTTGAGATGATGGTTCCTAATTTATACAAAGGTGAAATTATTTATTGCATCATATGATTGCACCATATGTGATAAGAATTCATTAAATAACACTTTTTCATGTGGTGGTATCTATGCCGACACACTCACTCCAACCTAAGTCAATGCTACTTTCAATGGGTGAGCATCCTCATGCTCACTCCATAATTTTTAATACAATTCACCTAATAATTGTGTAAAAGTAATTTTATTCAATTCCACTTGCCCTCCTTCATCCTCATTGATTAGGTCCATTTATTCTTCTAGGGTAGCCTCTCTATGCACCTTACTATGAAGATTCCTTCGATGTGCTCTGGGTGGTTCCATCTGAGTCTCTTAATGAAGGTGTAGTTATACTCTTCCTCTACCACCATACCAATTTTTATGTCCCTTCCATTTTGAATGTGCAAATTAGTTAGATGTACCATTCACTGTGGAAATATATGCAACTTCTTGTATGGTTATCCCCTTATAATTTTTTGCACGCAGTGGCTAAAACATATTCCCTATCACAATTTTCCTTTACATGATTGGGTTTTAACTTTGTTCTCCTTCCTTTGATTTTTTTGAAACGACCAAACAAATCCTATGTTTAAAAAAAATTCTAAAACCCCCATCTTAGGGTTTGTCTATAGAAAAGCTCTACATATCCTAGTTTTTTCAAAACATCCCTAATGTTTTTAGAAAATAATTTCAGCCATTCAATGCACTCCTTGTTATGCTTGCTTTTCCTTGTAATCTCAAAATAAAGAAAACTCCATGATGAAAATTCATAATGGGTGTGGAAAAATAAGCTAAATAGTTTTTTTTTGCATGCCCAAATGGTAAATTATTCAAACAACTATAAATTGCACTACTCCTTACTCCTGAAATCACCTATGTTTACTTGTTCAATTTTTTCATATGGTAAAAAATATGTGCATGGTGCTTTATTTTATAGCCAAAAAATCTAATTGCATGAAAATATATGACCTCAACCTTTATTGCATGTGTTTTTATCTATTTGTATGGATGACTTCCAACTCAGTCCTTTTGCATGCAAATTTTATCCTTTTCTTTGTTTTTTCAACTCATATTTTATGAATTTTGATTTTTCTTTTTATTTTCTTTTATTTTTCTCAAAAGAGGCTACCTTTTTTGGTTTTCAACCATTTTCTATATTGATTGCATCTCGAGGTGATTTTCACAATCAAGATTATATATATATATAATTTATTCAAAATTACCTAATTTTCTAACTTACCACCATGGAAATCATACAATGATATTCATTTGTACAATTCCCTTTGCTAACATGTCATTTGGATCTTTTGCTACCCCATTCCGTGTAATTGAGTGTTAGACAATCATATGATCATGATCCAATTGTTTAATTGTATGATTTGATCCTTCTTGCTAGCCAACTATACGATTTGTAATTGTACAATTTTTAGTTGTATGATTTAAAATTGTACAATTAAAATCTATATTATTTGGAACTATACAATTGTAAGTTGTATGATTTTCTCCTTCCAATGCATATTCTCATCTGATGCTTCTCATTTGCCCTATTTATTGATCATTTGGTGAAGATACTCTTGCTAATCAATTCTCATTTGGGTGACTTCTACTCCTATCCCCTCAAACTAAATCTACCTCTAAACTTGGTGAATGAGTCATTTGCCAACTTCAAATTTCCTCCCCTTTAAATCATAGTCTTCCTATTCCAAGTCCTCTTCCATACACCTATCTTCTGTGACCTTGTCCTCTTACTATAGAATCTATTTGAATATTAAATAGAATATCTTCTCCATGAAGCAATCCTCTTCCTACTTCTATTTTTCTTGGTCCTTATCGATGCATTGGTGGTCACATGAGTAGGTATCATCCTGTAAGGTTTGGAAAAAATCCTCGATGCCAATTATGTCCTTGTGCATTCCCAATCTAAATTAAGGGTACGAGTGGTGTCTCTAGGCCATATTAGAGTAGGAGGTCAAATCCTTCCCCTCATCCCTTAGGGTAAAAGATATAAATTATTTCTATCTTCATTCATCGGTTGTAATCCTCCTCTATGGCCTATCTACCATCCTGTAGTACTTGGGGTTCCTTGTTGCTATTATTTATATCGACTAGGTTTTTCCTCTTTCCCAAGTGCTACGAGTCACATACACAAACTATTTATTGGTAAAGTATACCTCATTGCATTGATCTCCTATGATATATATTATAATGACCTTAATATATTCTCAGTATGCCTTAGTTGCCTTAGCCACATTCACTCTTCAAAATTATATTGAGACCCAAAGCTAGCTAATGCTTCCCTATAGTATTCTATAAAATTACAAGTTGTCCTTGAATCATTACAATTATCTTCGTGTTGTGTTGCCCACTCTATTGGAAAATCCATTATCCTTTGAACTCTTCTTACTTACCTTCTTTGGCTTCTTAACTACTGATAGGCTATCACATAAGAATTTGGATTGGGATGAATATGATGTTCTTGTATTCTTACCAAGAAGTCATCACTACTATTATCCTAGCTATTATTCCTATTAGTAAGGGCATTCCTTCATCACTAGACTCACTCGAATATTCATGCAAATTCACTTGAGATTCAGGTGATGTAAGGTCCTTTTTGATATCCTAACAGACTATCGTTGTTACCTTATTTGTAATATGTGGATCATGTGTTGAACCCTTTGGTTTGACTTGTGACCTTTCCCCCTCACAAGGACTTGTACCTTCCTATCACATTGCATTTACTTGAGGTATTTTATTATTTATTTCACTTATTATTCCCAATTTTATTTGCCTTGCAACCTATTGCTCATCAATCCATTGTATTGTCTCACCCAAATTATGGATGATCTATTCCTAAAGTCTTGCATTATACTCTTGTAATGATTCATACTCATCCTAGAACTATTAAGCTTAATGTTGTATCCTTTGTTGCAACATGCCTATCTAATATAATATAGTAAGTACTATCAAATCCTCATCTGCAATTCCACCTTCATTTGAGTCTGATATTTCCATATCAAAGGTGTTTATCCTATTTTCATATTGTACCATTAGTCGTATCCTACATTGTCCTTCTAATTCTTGAGGCAACTCCCTTTGTTCCAAATATGGATACACCACTACCTCCTCTGATTAGTTAGCTTCTTCATGTTGCTCCTAATTCATTGCTAACAATACTTATTCTTGATTTATTATTTCATTTGGAGGGATATGTTTGTCTAAAAAGACTACCTCTAGGAGACAGCCGAGATTTTGTAGTAGGGTGCCATCTTGAGAGGCTCGATGCAGTCCATTTTTTAAGGGCTATAGAAAGATAAAATAAGCTAAGGAAATATGATATCACAATTTTGAGACATGTCTAAATTTCATGGTAAAATGGCACAAGGAAGTCAAGTAGATGAAAATGTCACGATTTCACGACGTGTTACTTTTTTGCCGATAAATCAAGAAGACAAATCCAAGACAAAGAAGATGTCACGATTTCGCGACATGTTGCATTTTTGTGGTAGCAAAGACCAAAAGGAGCTAAAAATATAAAGACGTCGTGATTTCGTGACATGTTCCATTTTCATGGTTAAGAAAGTAGAAAAGGGGTAGAAGAAGAGAGAATGTCAAGATTTTGCGACATGTCAGTTTTTCACCATGAGAAAGAGAGAAGAAGAAATACGAGGCTAAAGTGTCGTGATTTCATGACATGTTTTATTTTTGCTTAAGAAGGAGGTGGATAGAGTAGAACACTTGAAGACGTTGTGATTTTGCAACATGATAGTTGTTCCTGACAAGATATATTCTTAGCAACTAAAACATGCCCTTACACAAAAATTTTGATCTCTCAGGGTGTCAGATGTAAATAAAGTCTCATATCTGTTAGAATCCAATTTGTAGAAGATCTTTTTCTTATTATTAGAAACTAAAGTTAATTGCTTGTAATTGATTTGAGAATCCAAGATGTACTAGTTGTAAAAGATACTCATTTTGGGTATATATAGTGGTAGACGCATTTTGAAAAGGGGTCGGCTCTTAGATGTGTTGGCAATTTTGGGTTTGAGATCCTAGCTTCTTGTCTATGAGTTGTCATTGATGTCAAAAGGAACTGGCATTAATGTCAAGAGGATTTATTAGCTTCAAAGGTTGAAGATTCCAAAGAATCTTTTCTAGAAGATTTCGGAGAGATTCCATGTGGCAAATGAAAAGGTTTTTATCAAAACCATGGTAGGTTTAAGGGTTTTTATTAAAATCAGGTGGATGCATTAAGGGTTTTTCTCAAAACCACTCTCAGCTTAATGCAAAGGCTGGAGACACTTATTAATTAAATAACTTAATTAATAAAACCTTTTTAAGGTTTTTTAATTAATTATTTATTTGATTTAGTGATTAAATTATTTTAATAATTTAATGGGTTCTCCACCTAAGGTATAAGGTCTAAAAGACCTTTGATTATTTTTTAAATAATCAAAAGGGTTTCATAAACCCTAAAGTTGTTTCGAAGGCGGCAAAATAATATTAATTCAAAAAGTTTGAATTATCCTCCCATCGACGTCGTGAATAGCATGGAAGTTTGGCTATATAAGCCATAACCTATAGTCCAAAGAAAAGGTGTAAAAGAAATTCAAATTGTGCAAAAGGTGGGAAGTAAAAGCTACGACTATCATTTTTTCACCATGTTTATCCACCGCCAAAGGGTTAAGGAGAAGGAGACTCTTGCTAGCCTTCAAGCTAGCGTCGTTGGCCTAGCAGCAACAACTGTTCTATGAAGGCGCTTGAAGGGAGGTCAAGCGTTTGACTCCCGTCGTGGAGTATGAAAAGAGTTTTTGCGCTCCGATTTTTTTGGAGGCACTGTTGACCTGCGATTTTTAGAAGCATTTTTTTTTGTTGAGGGTGGTGTTGGTAACAGGTTGAAGAACTATTCTCTTCTTCCTCAAACAAATGTATGGGCAACTTCTTCCATGTATATTGTTGATGGTGTATTTTCTAAAATTGATTTTGGAGTGAAAAGGTTGTCTACTAGGTATTCTTGTTGGTGTAAATCCTATTTTCTGAATATTGAAGATTGTTTATGCATTAAAATCATTGATGAGTTTTTGGGTGAATGCATAATTCTGGTTGAGGAAGAGGAAGCATTTTGCACTAGGGTTTATGTTAGTAAGTCTTGCTACTTGCATTGAGATGGGGAAACCCTTAGTTGGATTTTTTGAGATTTATGGTTGAGTTGCTTCCATAGAGGTTGTTTTGATCAAGTTAATGCTTTACTTGATTCATGTTTTGGGCTTACTCCATTGAGATTGATTTGAGCAAGTTATTCTTTGCATTGGTGATTTATGTTGGTGGATGTTTTGTTCAAATATCTTTGGAGGGAAAAGGATGTCTACTAGTTTCCTTTTCATGTAGTGATTGGTTGAATGCTTCAAGGTTAATGTTGAGTTGAATGATGTTGGTTAAACCTTGTCTATAAGCATTGTTGTTAAAGCCCTAATTGGTAGTGAAAAGATATCAGTTGTGGAAAGAACATGAGTATCATTGTTATATGAGTTATTGCATGGTTGGCAATTGTTGGGTTGTGTTTCATGTTCTTTTGAAAAGCATACTACATCTATCTTATTATTTTGAGATTGAGATTGAGTTGATATTGAGATTGGGATTTAAGTATAGAACATATTTATTCTCTAACAATTCTCTTTATGTTTATATGAGATTTGAGATTGATATTGGGAGTTAATTATAGAACATATTGAGTCTCTAACAATTCTCTTTATGATTATATGAGGTTGATGAATCACATTGGGTCTCTAACAATTCTCTTTGTGGGTTCCTGCTAAGCAATTTTTTCTTGATGAACTTGTGAGATGATTTGGACAGGTTCTAGTGAAGAATTGTGAGCTGATTTGGACAGGTTCTAGTGAGGACCTGTGAGCTAAATTGGACAGGTTCTAGTGAGGACTTGTGAGCTGATTTGGACAGGTTCTAGTGAGGACCTGTGAGCTAAATTGGACAGGTTCTAGTGAGGACTTGTGAGCTGATTTGGACAGGTTCTAGTGAAGACTTGTGAGCTGATTTGGACAGGTTCTAGTGAGGACTTGTGAGCTCATTTGGACAGGTTCTAGTGAGGACTTGTGAGCTGATTTGGACAAGTTCTAGGGAGGACTCGTGAGCTGATTTGGACAGGTCCTAGCAGAGGACTTGAAGATAGAGTTGATGAGGATTGATTTTAGATCTTTCATATGACCTCTCTAGTAGTTGATTTGGACAGGTTCTAGTGAGGACTTGTGAGCTCATTTGGACAGGTTCTAGTGAGGACTTGTGAGCTGATTTGGACAAGTTCTAGGGAGGACTCGTGAGCTGATTTGGACAGGTCCTAGCAGAGGACTTGAAGATAGAGTTGATGAGGATTGATGTTAGATCTTTCATATGACCCCTCTAGTAGTTCCTAGCTAGGTTTGCATAGTTTATTTCTTGCAAATTAATAATTGTAAGTGAGTCTCCTTCTCACATGCACTTGTGGGCACTAGTTATCTTCTAGTTGTCATTTAGAGTGTTAGTTAGTAAGTGTGAACTCAAAGTAGGAAGTGTGTACTTCAAGATAGCTAAAATGGATCTTCTAGTTAGCAATATTCCTTTCTCTTAACTTAGAAGTTTACGTGCATTCTCCTTTGCACTTTTGTAGCTTATGGTTAAGCATATTGGATCAAATCCATGATTTGATGGGTTGGTTATGTATTTTGGGCCATTAGTGCCTATATATTGAATTGTAAATAATAGAACACTTAGTTGGATTTTCAATCCTTTTCATTGGTATCATAGCCTAGTTCATGTTTGCACTAGGGCTTGTGAGGTGAGAGGATAGGAGATAGTTTTATTATGAGAAATATTTTCTCATTGAGGACTCGGTTTAAGCCCAAGGGGAGCTTGAAAACCATTCGGAGAAGGAAGTTCCTTCGTCGACAAACTCCTCGTTCCAACTTTTTGCTTATGCTCAAGAGGTATAGGAAAATTTTGCCTCAGAGTTCTTCGTATTGTGATCCTTGGAAGGGATTGGATCGTAGCTACGGTCCAATTAGGATTAGGGAGCCATTTGACCCTACTGCCCCCCCATTTTCGAGTATGAAGAGCTCCAGGAGGTCATCAAAGCTAGGTCGTGTGTCGACTTAGATCTGGTTGCCTTTCAAATGCTGGTCGTGTGTCGACCGGATCTTGAAAGGAGAGCTACTGGAGGGATCTGCTGCTCTTATTTTTTGCAATTTAAGCTTTTCAAAATTTGGAATTAACCCCCCTGGTTAATTTTTAAATTTTTTTAGTTTGTAATTGAAAAGCTTTAGTTTTCATTAATATATTATTTTTTTTAATATATTAATTATTGTTGCATATTTGTAAAAATATATATATTGAATTTTTTTTTTAGCAGTCGAACGCTTTGCAGCAGGTTCGGCTGCATTCGGTAGCCCGGCCAGGCCACGACGGCTTTCGGCAGCCCACGACGCCTATCCGTCGTTGCCTGCCGGTCGTCTGCCATCGGGCTGCAAGCCGACGACAATCACTGTCCCATGATGACGATGATTGCAGCTATCGCCTGACATGTTTGTCAGGTCTAACAATAGATCTGAGTCTGTTGTCAGCCTAATAATGCCAAGCATGACTACCATGGTCGTCACTATCCATCGACAACGCAGCGCCCGAGGCTGAGCCAGCGGTAGCTTGCACTATCCGCCGGCCTGACAGCCTGACAGTTTGTCAGGCTACGACTCCAATGCGGTAGGTTCAGCCGGTGCAGCGTTTGACAACATTGTCAGGCGTCTGTAGGCTTGGCTGCCTGCGACGCAACACCTAACAAGCTTGTCAGGCGACTGCCAGGCCTGCTGTCTGTAGTGCCGCTATGGTAGCATCTGACAGTGTTGTCAGACGTCTGCCAGGCCTATGGTCGACAGTGCCAGGGCCAGCCGCAGCTTGGCCAGGGGCAGCTGCGTGCTTGGCGCCATTCCTTGTGCATGAAAAACTTTGTGCATAGGAATTTGGGTGCACGAAAATAAGTGCACAGAATTTGGTGCCACCTAATTGGAATTTTGCATGATTTTACCACTATAATTATTCTGCCTTGTAATTGAAGTTTGTTGTTGGATTTTATCTGCTCGGGAAGCGTGCAACAGGAGTTTTTGTGAAGTCTGCCTCGGGAAGTGTGCCACAGTAGCAGCAGAATTTCATGCACTGAAATTAAGTGGGAGTGCATTGTAAGTCATTTTGAAGGGTAAATTATTGTAATTTTTAATTTTTTACTATTTAAGGTAGCATGTTAAATTTGGTGTTTATTAATTTAATTTTTAAATAGCTTGATTAAATTCATTAATCTTTGATTAATTGAAATTTAATTTTTAATTAAGTTATTTTTAAGTTAATAAATGCTAAATTGCACCTTAGATTAGTTTAAAAATTTCAAAATTTTCAGCCTTAGGAGTAAAATTTTCAAATTTAGAAGCACTCCATTGTAACAAGGAAAATTTCCATTTTCTTTCCTTGATTAGTGCTTTCTCATTTTTACTCCTGGCTTATACCCGGGAACACATGGCTTCTGACTTGGCTGCCCAAGTGGCAGAACTGGCCCATGTTGTAAATGCTTTGGCAGATAAAGCTAATGACACTACCATGGCAGAAGTCCTTGGCAATCTTGCCATGAAGGTAAATGACATTTCTTTGCATAATGCTTCAACTTCTGCTCATGATTCTCGTCTGAGAGTTCGTTGTGAAGTTCCATTGTATGATGGATCCAGGAACCCTGATGTCTTGAATAGTTGGATTCTTGACATGAGTTCTTGGTTTTCTTACTCTCAACTTTCAGAAGATGATATAGTGCCTTATGCTAAGCTAAAACTTTCTGGTTTAGCCAAAGTACTTGTTGAACGAAAAAGAGGACAGGATGTACTCACTACATGGGATGAGCTTGTACAATGTCTTAAGACCAATTTCTATCCTTCAAATTATTCTAGGGAATTGGTTATTAAATGGTTTCATTTTCGACAAGGTACTAATATGTCTGTACAAGAATATATTTTCCAGTTTAACAGGTTCAGAATACTTGTGAATGTGGAGGATGATGTTCCAGGTTTGATTCTCAAATTTCAAAGTGGCTTGTTAGAGCATTTGTACAGGGAACTAATGTTTGTTTCTATGGAAACGTTGGATTCAGTTTTCAACCAGGCGCAGCTTGCGGAGGACAAGTTTAAGGCGCAATCGCAGGCATTCCGCACACCTGTTACTCAAGTGGTTGCAAACTCATCAAAAGGGAATAATTCTTTCTCACAAAAGAAGAATTTTGCTCAAAAGAAGAATGTGTCTTCTCCATCTCCTTCTTCTCCTTCCCCTTCCGCTTCTACTCCTTCTTCTTCTTCTTCTAAATCTTCTTCTTCTTCTTCTAAGAAATTTTGCAATTATTGTAAGAAGAAAGGGCATGAGAAAGCTGATTGCTTTAAGCTTAAAAAGAAGAGTTTAGTAATTACTACTCAAGAGGAGGATGCTTCCAAGGGTCCCCTTGAGTCTGTAGGAGAGAGTAGAGTATATACGGAATTACGAGGTAAGCTTAATGAAGTTACCTTGGTAAATGTAAGTTCATCAGAAGGGGCTCGTGATGCTTTGTTCATCACTCGAGCCCATTTGCTTCATAATTTTGCAACTGATTGTATAGTGGATAATGGCTCGCAGAAAAATCTAATTGCGAGGTCCATTGTCGAGCGTTTGAAGTTACCTATGGAGCCTCATCCTCAACCTTATTCTTTGGGTTGGAAGGATAGTGGAAGAGGCTCAGAAATCACTCACACTTGCACATTAAAATTTGCACTTGGCCCACATTTCATAGATCAAGTCACTTGTGATGTGACTCCTATGGATTGTTGTGGGATTTTGCTTGGACAACCTTTTAAGTATGATAGGAGAGCTGTTTATGATGCTTTCAAAAGAACCTACACACTTCAAAAATATGGTAAGGTCTTTCTCATTAAAAGCACCAACACTCCTAATATCATTCTAAGTTCCAAGCAAACGAAAAGAGTAATTAAGAAAGGTGGTGATGTTGCTCTAATTTTCATTCGCTCTCAAAACACTTCTACATCTACATCCATTACAAAGCAACACTCTTCAATGGATAAAATATTGCAAAGTTATTCACACATATTTCAGGAGCCAAAGTCTCTTCCTCCAATTCGCACAATTAATCACAACATTGAAATAATTCCTGGTTCTTCCCTTCCTAATGCTCCCATGTATAGACAATCTATTTTGCAAAATGAAGAAATAAAAAGGCAAATAGAAGATTTGTTGTCTAAGGGTTTCATTAAGGAAAGTACTTCTGCTTGTGCCTCACCTATTTTGTTAGTTCTTAAAAAATATGGCACTTGGAGATTATGCATTGATTTTCGTGCTTTGAACAGAATTTCTGTGAAGAATAGATATCCCTTACCCCGCATTGATGATTTATTAGATCAGCTTCAAGGAGCTAAGTTCTTTTCAAAAATAGATCTCAAAAGTGGATATCATCAAGTGCGTATCCAAGCCGAGGATACATGGAAGACAACTTTTAAGACGAAGATGGGCCTCTTTGAATGGTTGGTCATGCCCTTCGGTCTTACTAATGCTCCTGCAACCTTCATGAGGTTGATGAATGATGTATTTCGTGATGTACTTGACAAATTTGTCATAATATATCTTGATGATATATTGATTTTCTCAAAAACTTGGGAGGAACACCTTAGGCATATCCAGCAAACCCTTGATCTTCTTGCGAAGAATCAATTATATGCCAATTCTTCCAAGTGTTCTTTTGGCAATACTTCAGTTTCTTACCTTGGCTATGTGATTAGTGAAAGTGGAATTCAGGTAGATCCCATAAAAGTTGATGTTTTACTTAAGTGGTCCCCTCCTACAACTCTCACTGAGTTAAGGAGTTTTCTAGGACTTGCGAATTTTTATCGCAAGTTCATTCCTCAATATTCCACCCTTGCAGCTCCATTGCATTATCTCACTAAGTCCAAAATTCCATTTCATTGGGAGAAAAGCCAAGAAGTTGCCTTTGAGAAACTCAAAAAGAAACTTTGTACAGCACCTGTGTTAACTTTACCCGACCTCTCTCAACCTTTTGAGATTGAAACGGATGCCTCTAAAGTTGCCTTAGGAGCTGTGCTCAAACAGAATGGTCATCCACTTGCTTATCATTCAGAAACTTTTTCTGTTGCTAAGTTGAACTATTCTACATATGACAAGGAGTTGTATGCTTTAGTTCAAGCTATTAAGTATTGGAGACATTATCTTTTGGGAAAAGATACAAGTAGTACACACCGATCATATGCCTCTCAAGTTTTTACAATCTCAAAGTAAAATTGAAGAATCAAGACATATGAAGTGGGCCTCTTACCTCCAACAATTTCACTTGGTGATCAAGTACAAAAAGGGGAAGAGTAATACTGTTGTTGATTGTTTGAGTAGGCCTCCAGCCGCTCTTGCCTTAACAGTTATGTCCACTTCACACTTGGGATTTCAGACTTGGCCTAATCAGTATTCACAGGATCCTGATTTTGGAAAAATATTTGAGCAAGTGAGTAAGCCTTCTTCTTCCAATTTGCGTCCTTTCCAAGATTTCTACATCAAAGAAGGACTTCTTTACAAATTGGACAAGGTTTGTGTTCCTTGTGAGCCTAGAGTGTCACTTCTTAAGGAAGCTCATTCTACACTTTATGGTGGTCACTTTGGGAAGCATAAAACACTTCATCATTTGCAAAGATTTTTCTATTGGCCTAAAATGCAGAGGGATGTGTTGAGATTTCTCAAACAGGGTGCAGTTTGTTGTCGCTCAAAACCAGCTAATAGGAAGTTTGGCTTAGGCATGCCTTTGCCCATTCCTTCCCATCCTTGGGAAAGCATTTCCATGGATTTGGTTAGTGGTTTTCCTATGAAAGTGCGCCAACATGATTGTGTGTTCGTGGTGGTTGACAGATTCAGTAAAATGGCTAAGTTTATTCCATGCCGCAAGACAAGTTCTCGCATCGACTTAGCCCAATTTTTCTTTGACAAGATTTGGCGTTCCTTTGGTCTACCTACCAGCATTATCTCGGATCGTGATTCACGCTTTGTGGGTCACTTTTGGCATTCTTTGTGGAAGATTTTGGGAGTTTCCCTTAACTTTTCCATCGCCTATCATCCGCAGTCCGATGGGCAGACTGAAGTGGTAAACCGTACACTTGTGCAAAGTTTACGAATCTATCATCACGCTTCACCAGCAAAGTGGGACTTGAGTCTCACTCATATTGAACATGCCTATAATAGGGCCCTACATTCTTCTACAGGTCATTCACCCTTTGAGGTTTGTATGGGATTTCAGCCCTTGGCACCTTATGAGTTACCTTTGTCTTTGCCTTCTCCTGTCACTTCACATCTTCAAAAGGAGCAAGACAAGGCACACTCATTTATTCAACACTTGCACAATCTTCAATCAAAGGTGGTTGAGATTTTGCAAAAGACACAGCAGCAACAGAAAAAGGCCATGGATCGACATCGAATTCCTCATCCATTTCAGGTTGGTGACAAAGTTTGGTTGCATCTTGACAAGCGGCGTTTTACTGATAAGACTCATAGCAAAATCAAACCAATTCGCTATGGGCCTTATACTATTCTTCAGCAGGTGTCCGAGAATGCTTTTCGCCTTGATCTTCCCGCACACTTGGGAATTCATGACGTCGTCAATGTAGATCTTTTGAAGTTGTACTTTGACTCTACATTGGAGACTGCACCAGCTATCAGTCATCCTGTGGACGTGGTTCCTGAAGCTCAGTTACCATTGGATGCAGATCAGATCTATGACACGAAGACTCGACAGACTCGCCAGGGGTCTACCACCTCATATCTTGTGGCTCGGCGAGGACAGCTGCCGCATCAAGCTCGTTGGATTTCTTTTCATCAGATGTCCCGTGACTTTCCTATTCTTCTGAAAGCATTGGAGTCCAATGCTTCTATTGTGGGGAGGCATGATGAGGATTGATGTTAGATCTTTCATATGACCCCTCTAGTAGTTCCTAGCTAGGTTTGCATAGTTTATTTCTTGCAAATTAATAATTGTAAGTGAGTCTCCTTCTCACATGCACTTGTGGGCACTAGTTATCTTCTAGTTGTCATTTAGAGTGTTAGTTAGTAAGTGTGAACTCAAAGTAGGAAGTGTGTACTTCAAGATAGCTAAAATGGATCTTCTAGTTAGCAATATTCCTTTCTCTTAACTTAGAAGTTTACGTGCATTCTCCTTTGCACTTTTGTAGCTTATGGTTAAGCATATTGGATCAAATCCATGATTTGATGGGTTGGTTATGTATTTTGGGCCATTAGTGCCTATATATTGAATTGTAAATAATAGAACACTTAGTTGGATTTTAAATCCTTTTCAAAAGTTGAAGTGGTTCTTTGAGAAGAACCTGAGGACAGTTTTGACAAGTCTTTGAGAAGGCTTATGTGCAGCAGAGATTTATTTGTTTAAGCTTTATGAGTTGAGCTTGGGATAGATTTGACAGAGTGAGGAAGACTTGTGCTGGACCGAATGACTATGTTTAGTATAGGTTGATGAGTTGCTATGGAGGTGATCAGTGAGGATAGAGGTTTCTTGAGGCTAAGAATTGAGGATAGGAGGTCTTCTATGGAAATAAGTTCCACATGCTAGCAGAATAAGAGGTAGGTGATATTCTGAAGTATCATTTCCAAAGCTGAGGGGAAGGATTCTCCTTTGGGCAGGAGGCTCATAAATTCATGAGGAGGGGAAGGATTCTCCTTTGGGCAGGAGGCTCATAAATTCATGAGGAGGGGAAGGATTCTCCTTTGGGCAGAGGCTCATAAATACTTGAGTAGGGGAAGGTTTATCCTTTGGGCTAAGGATCATAAACATTGTAATTGGGAAGGATTCCCAAAGAACTTTGAGAATGTTTTTTAGAGAAAAGTTTTGTGGATGTAGCCCATGTTGGGTGAACCACGTTAAAATTGGTGTCTCATTGTGTGTTGCTTTATGCATTGCTTTGATATTGCTATTGGTTCATTGCTTTGCGAAGTTGAAGTTAAATAGAGAAAGTAAAAAGAGGTCTTATACTGTTCACCCCCCCTCTCAGTATAATCTTGTGTTCTTCAATTGGTATCAGAGCGGGTTCCTTCAAAAAGTTTAATAGCTTGAAGGAAAATATTGTAAAGAACACAATGGAATCTACAAGTGGTAATGCAACACCTATTCTTTATGGGGCATATTTTGGACTTTGGAGTGCTAGGATGAAGGTTCATCTTATGGCTCTTGGAAATGAAGTTTGGGAAGTGATTGAGGATGAGTATACCATTCCTGAGCATGGTCCTTATACTAAGGAAGAGAGGCTCCTACATCATAGCAATTCAAAGGCAATGAATGCAATCCTGAAGGGTTTACAGAAGGCAGATCTTACCAAGGTGATTCACTGTAAGATAGCTAGTGAAATGTGGAAATAGTTGAAGGTGGTTCATACAGGTGATGCAAATGTTCGAAAGGCCAGTTTGAGACACTTCAAAGGTATTTTTGAACAACTCAAGATGAATGATGAAGAAAATATTAGTGACTCCATGCTTCGTATGGATGATATTGTTAACTCTATGAAGGAACTAGGTCTTGAGCTTGCTGAAAATGATATTTATGATAAGATTTTGAGGTCTCTTCCAAATAGATTTAGTGAAAATATTTCTACTATTGAGGAAGCTAAGGATTTGGATAAGTTGAAAAAGGATGAGCTTCATAGTATACTTGCAGCATTTGAGTTGAGAACTCAAGTGAAGGTTGATGTTAAGAAGGAGGCAGCTTTCAAGGCTACCAATCCAAGGGTAAAGAGATTCAAGATAGTGATGAGTCTTCTAGTGATGAAGAGGCATATTACATCAAGAAGGACAAGTTCTCAAGAAAGCACAAAGGTATGAAATATGTCAAGTGTTTGGTCATTATGCTACTAACTATACTACTACCAAGGATGAAAGTGATGAAGATAAACAGGATTATAAGAGCAAGGATTCTGAAAGGCACAGGCATCAAAGGAAGAATAAAGATGAGCAAAGCAATCAAGGAAAGAGGTACTCTCACAAACACAAGAAAAGTTTCTACCTAGACAAGGCAAGTAAGTTTTCTAGTAGTGATAGTGAAAGCTCTTCAAGTGATGTTGGAAATGAGATGTTGTTCCTAATAGAAAAAGAATAAGAAAAGAAACATAGATTTGTCCTTATGAAATGTTTTAGATGTGGAAATTTTGGACATCTTGAGGATGATTGCACAAATGATGGATTGATTTCTAGTTATACTATGTATGAGGATGCTTCAGAAAATTGTAAGGAAGATCTTTGTATGGCTTTAGAAAAGGGTAGCACCTCTAGTGATAAGAAATCTAAAAAAATCATTGATGTTTCAAAAGGTAAACAAATAGAGGAAGTTATAGAGGATGGTGAAGTAGATCTTGAAGTTGAACTTGTTAGTGCTCTTAGTGCTTTGAAAAAGGAAATAAAGAAGAATTCTAGATTCAATGATAAATTGGATGAATGTTGTATTGAGAGAGATGAGCTTATAGAAAGTCTTGACTTCTCTATAGCTAAGACACATAAACTTAAGGATAAGTTAGAGTCTAAGGTTCTTGAGTGTAGAGAGTTGGAATAGAAAGTGGCTTCCTTGAAAGAGGAAACTAAAGAGTACAAGGAGAAGCTTTACAGGTTTGAAGATAGCACCAAAAAGGTAAAGTCAATCATCAAATATCAAAGAAGGACAACAGATAAAACAGGTCTTGGTTTTGGTAAGAAACACATGGAACATGTTGGCGACTCTGCTGGGGAATCTAGTAAGAGATTCTAGAAAGAAGAGAGTTATGATGAGGAAAGTACTTTAGAAAAAGAGTCCTTGAGTGATAGATGCACAGAATCAAAAAATAGGAATAAAAAAAATGGGAGAAAGTTTATAGGACCTAAGAGGTCAAATCAAGGAAATTTTAATGGCAGATGTTTTGCTTGTCACAAGTTTGGTCACATGGCTTCACATTGCATGACTCAAGTGAGGAAGGTAAATGACAGATTCAGAGGTGGTAATTTCTTTCAAGGGTATTGCTAATATTGTAAACATTTTGGGCACAAGGTTGTTTATTGCAAGGCTAATAACAGGAACAGGGTTGGTCATAACAGATGGAGTCAAAGATCAGGTATGCCTCAAAGAAATAACATTGTTAGTTGTTATAAGTGCAACAATGAAGGTCACATAGCTAGACAGTGTAGAGCTAGAATTCCAAGGTATAGGAATAGGAACATGGGTATGAAAAGGCACAAGAATAAAGACATGGATAAGAACAAGAATGATAACAAGAACAACAAAAGTGACATGAACAAGAACAGGAATATGGACAAGGAGAACAAGAGAAGACATGGTAAGGCAGCTATAGACACTGATGAAGATCAGTGCCTAATGGGAGTTTTACTCCCACCCCGAAATTAATCACCTCAACAGGAGGTTGGGGAGGGACTAAGCTAAGAGGCTCATTCTTAGTCCCAAGCCCCAAAGGTGACCCTTTGCCATTGATGACAAAGGGTGAGAGACATGAGTAAGGGGGAGAGCCTCAAGTCAGGGGGAGCTAATTTCTATACAACAGTTTTGAGTTTCAGTGTTGTTGAGAAGCATGGTTTGCCATCAATGACAAAGGGGGAGATTGTTGGCAATTTTGTGTTTGAGATCCTAGCTTCTTGTCTATGAGTTGTCATTGATGTCAAAAGGAACTGGCATTAATGTCAAGAGCATTTATTGGCTTCAAAGGTTGAATATTCCAAAGAATATTTTCTAGAATATTTTGGAGAGATTCCATGTGGCAGATGAAAAGGTTTTTATCAAAACCATGGCAGGTTTAAGGGTTTTTATCAAAACCATGGCAGGTTTAAGGGTTTTTATTAAAACTAGGTGGATGCATTAAGGGTTTTTCTCAAAACCACTCTCAGCTTAATGCAAAGGCTAGAGACACTTATTAATTAAATAACTTAATTAATAAAACCTTTTTAAGGTTTTTTAATTAATTATTTATTTGATTTAGTGATTAAATTATTTTAATAATTTAATGGGTTCTCCACCTAAGGTCTAAGGTCTAAAAGACCTTTGATTATTTTTTAAATAATCAAAAGGGTTTCATAAACCTTAAAGTTGTTTCGAAGGCGCAAAAATAATATTAATTCAAAAAGTTTGAATTATCCTCCCGTCGACGTCGTGCATAGCATGGAAGTTTGGCTATATAAGCCATAACCTATAGTCCAAAGCAAAGGTGTAAAATAAATTCAAATTGTGCAAAATTTGGGAAGTAAAAGCTACGGCTATCATTTTTTTGCCACGTTTATCCTAGCCTTCAAGCTAGCATTGTTGGCCTAGCGGCAATGACTGTTCTTTGAAGGCGCTTGAAGGGAGGTCAAGCGTTCGACTCCTGCTATGGAATGTGAGAAGAGTTTTTGTGCTCTAATTTTTTTGGAGGCACTGTTGACCCGCAATTTTTGAAAGCATTTTTTTTGTTGAGGGTGGTGTTGGTAACAGGTTGAAGAACTATTCTCTTCTTCCTCAAACAAAGGTATGGGCAACTTCTTCCATGTATATTGTTGATGGTGTATTTTATGAAATTGAGTTTGGAGTGAAAAGGTTGTCTACTAGGTATTATTGTTGGTGTAAATCCTATTTTTTGGATATTGAAGATTGTTTATGCATTAAAATCATTGATGAGTTTTTGGTGAATGCATAATTCTGGTTGAGGAAGAGGAAGCATTTTGCACTAGGTTTTATGTTAGTAAGTCTTGCTACTTGCATTGAGATGGTGAAACCCTTAGTTGGCTGTTTTGAGATTGATGGTTGAGTTGCTTCCATAGAGGTTGTTTTGATCAAGTTAATGCTTTACTTGATTCATGTTTTGGGCTTACTCCATTGAGATTGATTTGAGCAAGTTATTCTTTGCATTGGTGATTTATGTTGGTGGCTGTTTTGTTCAAATATCTTTGGAGGGAAAAGGATGTCTACTAGTTTCCTTTTCATGTAGTAATTGGTTGAATGCTTCAAGGTTAATGTTGAGTTGAATGATGTTGGTTAAACCTTGTCTATAAGCATTGTTGTTAAAGCCCTAATTGGTAGTGAAAAGATATTGGTTGTGGAAAGAACATGAGTATCATTGTTATATGAGTTATTGCATGGTTGGCAATTGTTGGGTTGTGTTTCATGTTCTTTTGAAAAGCCTACTACATCTATCTTATTCTTTTGATATTGATATTGAGTTGATATTGAGATTGGGATTTAAGTATAGAACATATTGAGTCTCTAAAAATTCTCTTTATGTTTCTATGAGATTTGAGATTGAGATTGGGAGTTAAGTATAGAACATATTCAGTCTCTAACAATTCTCTTTATGCTTCTATGAGGTTGATGAATCACATTGGGTCTCTAAAAATTCTCTTTGTGGGTTCATGCTAAACAAGTTTTTCTTGATGAACTTGTGAGCTGATTTGGACAGGTTCTAGTGAAGACTTGTGAGCTGATTTGGACAGGTTCTAGTGAGGGCCTGTGAGCTGAATTGGACAGGTTCTAGTGAAGACTTGTGAGCTGATTTGGATAGGTTCTAGTGAAGACTTGTGAGCTGATTTGGACAGGTTCTAGTGAGGACTTGTGAGCTGATTTGGACAGGTTCTAGTGAGGACTTGTGAGCTAATTTGGACAAGTTCTAGGGAGGACTTGTGAGCTGATTTGGACAGGTCCTAGCAGAGTACTTGAGGAGAGAGTTGAAGTGGTTCTTTGAGAAGAACCTGAGGACAGTTTTGAAAAGTCTTTGAGAAGGATTGTGTGCAGTAGATATTGATTTGTTCAAGCTTTATGAGTTGAGCTTGGGATAGATCTGATAGAGTGAGGAATACTTATGTTGGACCGACTGACTGTGTTTAGTACAGGTTGATGAGTTGCTATGGAGGTGATCAATGAGGACAAAGGTATCTTGAGGCTGAGCATTGAGGACAAGAGGTATTTTGTGGAAATGAGTTCCACGTGCTAGCGTAATAAGGGGTAGGTGATCTTCTAAAGTATCATTTCTAGAGCTGAGGGGAAGGATTATCCTTTGGGCAGGAGGCTCATAAATTCGTGAGGAGGGGAAGGATTCTCCTTTGGGCAGGAGGCTCATAAATTTGTGAGGAGGGGAAGGATTCTAATTTTGGTAGAGGCTCATAAATACTTGAGTAGGGGAAGGTTTCTCCTTTGGGCTGAGGCTCATAAACATTGTAATTGGGAAGGATTCCCAAAGAACTTTGAGAAAGCTTTTTAGAGAAAAGTTTTGTGGATGTAGCCCATTTTGGCTAAACCACGTTAAAATTGGTGTCTCATTGTGTGTTCCTTTATGCATTGCTTTGATATTGCTATTGGTTCATTGCTTTGCGAATTTGAAGTTAAATAGAGAAAGTAAAAAGAGGTCTTATACTATTCACCCCCCATCTCAGTATAATATTGTGTTCTTCAAGATGTTTACAAGATTGATGTACATCATTCTGGATACAAGCAAATAAAGTTACTCTTCTTCTGGCTTCTAACTTTCTGTGTGCAAGTGTATGTATCTGGTTATCAATTTCTATTTACATTATTAAATTCTATATTGTATCTGTTCTAAATTTGAACTATGCATGTATGAATTATATTTATGGAGTTAATATTAAGTATGCTTATATGTGTTATATGAAATATCTAAATCACACTTAGAAAGTTATGATTTCTATATGAAGGTGTTAAATAAAACTTGTAACAGTAATATGGATGTTATATCCTGGTTGTTGTCTAAATTGCACCATGAGAAAAGCTTCTAGCCTTGGCTATATTTCTATTTACAAGCATTTCCCTTCTTTCTGCTCTCTTTTTTCTAAAAAAAGAAAAAAGAAACCAGACTACTCTAGATATTAGATGGATATTCCCAAGCTAGATCCATCTATTCAATGTTTGCAAGGTCTAAGGTGCAATACAATTAACCAAAGGTAGATTTTGTTCCAAAATTTTTTGGCATGGCCGATGGGACCTAAAATCCCACAGTATTCTATAAGTTTTTGGCACGCCCGATGGGACCTAAAATCCCATAGTATTCTATAAGTTTTGGTATTTTTCTTTAAAATCCTTTCTATTTTAAATCTGAAGCAAAAAACCACCTAGCAACTCCGTTCATAGGATTTAGACCCAAGTAACACCTTGTCTACAAATATCTGGTTATAAGCTCATGAGTGACTATGCATATGATAACCAGATTCCAAGCAAGAAAATTTGAAGAACCCATCGATTTATTTGAGTTACACCTTGGTAGCTTGAAAGCACATCCTATGCTAGTTGCAAGATCTAATCCACCTAGTACTAGTACAAGTTCCATCATACCAACTATTGGAGTATCCTCAAATAGCTCCATAGTAACAATAAATATAGTAGCTATCATGGCTGCTCCTCCCATTCCAAATCATCTTGTATGGAACCAAAATGGCCCACTAAACTTGGCAACCCAAAATCAGGTTCCCCAGGTAGCTTTAAAAGCTTTGCCATCATATGATGGGACAGGTAAAATAGGAGATGAACATTGCCTAGATGTTTTATCATTGGAAATAATTTATAACATCACCCAATAGGATGTGATGGTTAGGTTACTGGTCATATCCTTAAAAGGAAAAATGCTCCATTGGTATAAAGCACTCCCTCCTAGATCTATTACTTCTTGGGCAATACTTTCTAGTCATCTGGTTGACGAATTCAATGTACATGTAGATCCATTCTCATTACTCAATTAATTCACAATCGTCAGAAGACATCCACAAGAAGATATTGCAGATTTTAAAATCAAGTTCACACACACCTGGGATAGAGTGTCTGATGGTTTAAAACCTACTATAGAGCAAGCAATATGTTATTATTTGAGAGCTTTTGATTCATACCTTAGCATGACTATATGACAATCACATGTTTTAACTTTCCCTACTATTTATTTAGAAGCAGCTAAGGGAGAAGCTAATCTCATTGATACTAGGAAATAATCTCCAAAAGCCCCATTGCCTATCTTTCTAGAATTTTCCCAAGCCCCTGCTCTGAATCCTGTAGTACCAGTGAATCCAATTGTTCAGTTACCCTAGAATTTTCCAACATTGCCTTCTATTCCTACCCTTCATGCATTTCCTAATATTTCTCTCTGAGAAGTCCCCCAAGATAATAAAATGATGACCATATTAGATACGATGAAAAAATTATCAAATGATATGTCATCTATGAAAAAGAGAGAAGTCGAGTGACATTTCCAACCAAGGAGATTTCCTCAGCTAACTAAAGATGAAACTTTGACATGTAATAAAGGGTAGGAAAGAAAAAATGTAGTCTATGCTAATGAAACAGGAGATAATGGAGAGCCTTCTAACTCAGACTATTGGTGTTTCACATATAACAATCCTCATGGAGAAGATTCGTGTATGTTTCACCAACATCATGTGCAAAGTCTAATTAATGAAAAATCAAAAGAAATAATAAAGGGGCATGTAAACATGATCAGAGAAGTAGATCATAATCTGGTAATACCATATGTAGAACATGTCATTGTCTTGACAAGGTCAAGAATGAAACCTCTACAAGTTGATCCGAAGGAACTTAAACCATTAAATTTTCCTCTAGCTCCTAGAGCTACTCCTCAAAAGGATCAGTCGACTAAAAATAAATACTCTAACCTTCCTCAGAGTTCTATCCCAGCACCAAGGAGAGAGTCTCATCCTAGAAAGGAGAGTGAAACTCAATATCAAGTGAAAGAGAAACTCAGATTCCCTTCATTGACAAAAAGGCAAAGAACAAAAGCAACTCAGGGTTATAGGAATAAATATGATTCATTTGCTAGAGAAAAGGAGAAAATTGTTGAGACACCCTCATTCAATATCATTTAGGAGATGAAAAAGACTCCCTCAAAAGCTAGCATGTATGATGCTTTGCAGTTCCCAGGACAAATCGATCTTCTTCAAGAATCTTTAAAGTTGATGAATCATAAGAGCAAAGTGCCTTCCTTTTCAAATTCTATACAAGCTAATGTTATTTCTGCTACAAGAAAAAATAGACCACCTCCATTCTATTTATCTCTACAGATGGAAGGATGGATAGTACATAACTGTATGATCGACTCAAAAGCAGCTACTACAATTATGCCCAAAGCAGTATGTGACATCATGGGAATGGAGTATTACCATAAGTCATCCAAGAGTGTTGCAGTTAGATGGTACTCCAATAAAATCTGCAGGAGTGATCAAGGATGTCCCCATACAACTCCATAGGATGCCCCAAATAGTTTTTATATAGGAAGTGGTAATTGTATATTTGGAACCATACTTTGGTATGTGTCTATCTAGAGAATTTACGACAAAAATTGGAGGTTATTTATCTTTAGATTATTCTCATTTAGAAATACCTTTAAAAGGTAAGAAGATCAAGATTTTTAATGAGAATCCATCCACTTTTCATGTAGCAATATTGGAAGAAAATAGTACTATGAATATGATGATCGAAGATATAGGAGACATAGATTTGATGGAGGAAACCCTGGAAGAACTTTAGTCTGAAGATCAGTTTTCCTTAAAAAATTTCAATGCCATGGTAGAGACAGAGATAGGGAGCTATTCTATCAAAAAACCAAAAAAGCTATTGATCCCTGTTCCTAAAGAGAACATTCCCACTAGCCAGCTTTGGAAACTTTACTTTGATGGGTCCAGATGCAAAAATGGAGCAGGTGTCGGGATAGTTTTAATTTCTCCTGCAGGACAGGAAAACCTTTTCTCATACAGATTGACATGGAGTTGCACTAACAATGTGGCTGAGTATGAAGCATTGTGTTTGGGACTCAAAAATGCCAAAAAATTAGGTGTAAAAAAAATACTGATTTATGGAGATTCAGAGCTTATTGTGAAGCAAGTCACAGGAAAATGTATTTGTAAGCAACATTATTTAAGAGCTTACAAAAACAGAGTGTTAGACCTCTTGGAAAATTTTGAAGCTCTGAACATAAAATCAATCCCAAGAGAAAGTAACACTCATGCAGACCTATTGGCATCTGTAGGATCTAATTTCTATCCAGTAAGTAATGTTATTAGAAAATCCAAAATGGTGAGACTTATATACAGGCCTTCTATGCCTGACAAAGATATCTTCTGGCAAGTGTTCGAGAGTGATGAGCAGATATTGGATTTTCTAATTCATGAAATGAATTGCTCTAGTGATAGAACATTGCAAGACGAAGAGGAGGAAAGTCTGATCCAATTAAAAAATAATCATATTCCCAAGGGACTGATCACCCTTGAGAGTCTCTTTGACAACAATGACAGAGCCACTGGTCGAAGAATTAAAATTGACCAACGACGGTATAAGGAGGTGGAATTAGATTTGGGAAAGATGATCAAGGTAGGTACCAATTGTACAACAGAAGAGTTGAGTCAAATCAAAGAGTTGTGTAAGATCTATCTAGAGATTATATCCTAGATGTATAGTGATTTGAAAGTGTATAGAAAAGAAGTGATCCAACATACCATCGAATTGGAAGAAGGAGCTAAACCCTTCAGGAAAATACAGAGGCTTGTGAATCCTAAAATTGAAGCCTTGATGAAGCAATAATTATTGAAACTCTTACAGGCTAAAATAGTGTATCCCATTAAACATTCTACCTAGGTGGAAAACTTGGTTATGGTTAGAAAAAGGAATGGAGAAATCAGGTTGTGTGTAGATTTCCAAAATTTTAACAGAGCTTCATTAAAGGATCATTATCCTTTGCCTTATACTGACCCAATCCTTCATACAGTGGCAAGACCAGAGAGGTTTTCTCTACTAGATGGTTTTTCTGGCTATAACCAAGTCTAGGTAAAAAATGAAGATCAATATAAGACTGCATTCACAACCAAGTGGGGAGTTTTTGCCTATCAAAGAATGCCCTTTGGGTTATCAAATACTGGAGCCACGTTCCAAAGAGCTATGGACGTAGAGTTTGGTAAACTCACAAAAAATATCATTGTCATTTATCTAGATGACATGACAGTCTTTTCCCATGATAAGCGAGATCATGTCACTCATCTACAATAAATTTTTGAAAAATGCAAAGAATTTGGGATATCTTTAAACCCAAAGAAATCTATATTTGCTATAGAGGAAGGTATATTGTTTGGCCATGTTATTTCTAAAGCTGGGTTGTTCATTGATACTGACAGAGTAAAGGCACTTTTGTAAATTTCACTACTAGTAAATAAGAAAGGTTTGCAATCTTTCTTTGGAAAAATAAACTTTGTTTGAAAATTCATCGTTGATTTTGCTCAAACTTTTGAACCAATGACTGAATTGTTGAAAAAGGATGCACATTTTAAATGGATAGAACCAAGGAAATATGCCTTTAGGAAAATATTTGAGGCTATAGCTCGAGCTCCCATTTTAGTTAACCCTGACTACTCCTAAGGTTTTATTTTATATGTTGTTGGAGAGCAAGACAACTATGCTATAGTTTTTACTCAAAAGGGAGCATATAAAGAAGAAAGACCCATAGCATTCTTAAGTTCTACCATGCAAAAGCATGAGGAGAGATATAGTTTTATCGAGAAGTAGGTTTATGCTATCATGAAATCATTGAATAATTTCAAGCATTTTCTATATCAAATTTGCACCATTGTTTATGTGATTCACCCTGATGTTAGAAATTTCATAATACAATGATAACTTTGTGAAAAAAGAGCAGGATGGGTAACCCGCATACAAGAATATGATGTGGAGATACATCCGACAAAAATAGTCAGAGGTAGAGCTCTATGCCAAGAGTTGGCCAAACAAGCAAAACCGGGAACGTTGAAATTCAAAGGATAATGGTGAATACTGAACAAAACCAAGTTAGATAAAATATTGATTGGATTAATGATTTGGTAAAGTATTTTCAGACTAGGATGTCCTAAAAATATGAATGCTTCCCAAATAAGGAGGTTTAGAACACAAGCACTGAAGTATACTCTTAGAACGGAAGGGTTGTATAGAATAAATATTGATGGTATACTACTGAAATGTATAGGTGATGATAAGAAACAGAAAGTATTAGAAGAATTCCATGGAGACCTCTCGGGTGGACATTATTCAGGTAGAGAAACAACTTTGAATATTATTAGAGCTGGTTTTTATTGGCCTTCTATTTTTTTGTATACATATAAAGTGACTTAGAAATGTGAATAGTGTCAGAGGTATATAGGAAGGAACATAAATGCTCCTATGCCTTTGAATTCTATACAAGTCTAAGAACCTTTCTAGCAATTGGCGTTAGATTTTATGGGAATAATCAAACCAAACTCATCAGTAGATGACAAATATATACTCACAGCCATGGATTACTTCACAAAATGGGTAGAGGCACTTCCTACAAATAAATATGACTCAGAAGTCATGATAGAGCTTGTAGAAAGCCTAATTACTAGGTTCAGTATACCTGACTCATTGATCACAAATAATGGATCTTCTTTTACTAGAGCCAAAATGATTGAGTTCACCAGCAGGTATGGAATATATTTGAAAATATATTCTAACTATTATCCACAAGGTAATGGTTTAGCTAAGTCTACCAACAAGAATATACTCAGGATTTTGAAAAGAACGTTGGAAGATAACAAGAGAAACTGACATTCATTACTTAACCAAGCTTTATGGGCTAATCGAATATCAATAAAGAAGTCCATTAATACATCCCCCTATGCTCTAGTTTATAGTAAAAAAGTTGTTTTGCCTATTCATATGGAGATACCACCATTAAAACTACTGAATCAGATAGATGAAGAAGAAGGTCAGTCAATGGATGCTCGATTGATGCAACTTTTTCAATTAGAATATTCTCGAGAACAGGATTACAACCACCACCAGAAAAACATGAATGATACAGTAGGGTGGTTTAATAAGAATACTACTTTCAAAAAATTCAAGGTTGGAGACCATGTTTTGAAGTGGAATATAAAGAAAGCTAAGCCAGTAAATCATGACAAGTTTGATGCTTTCTGGGAAGGACCATTTGAAATCATTTCAAAAAAATAGTTTAATTATTTTCAACTAAAATATCAGTATGGTTGGATTCTTCCTATCATGGTGGACACGTTTCACCTAAAGTTATATTTCAAATAAAATACAAATTTGGAGTTATATGTACAGTATAGTAGGGGCATTATAAAGATTGTAAATATTTTTTATTTTATTTTTTTGGGTTTAATAAAAGTTTTTGTTGTAACCAATCATAGTGCAACAATATAGTAGAAGGTGAAGAGAAAAGTTCATTCTCGTCATTTTGAAATTTCAAATTCAAAATTGACTCGTGGTTCTAAAAGGATGGCAGATGAAATCATTAGAGAATTCTCTCGAGAAGTGGTATTTTCCTCCATACAAGAAGCTTCTAAATTGACCGCCTAGAGAATGTCTCGGGTAGCCACGTGCTGAGGAATAAATGAGCGAAAGTAATTGATCGGTCAGGTAGTGCAAAGTCCGTCAAAATTTATTGCCATTTTTTACATGCGATTAATTAGCTGGTTAGCATTTCAAGAAAAGACATTCTAAGAAAGGTGGTAGAAACAAATTTCGAAGAAATATCGAGAGAATCGCTTCCACCAACCATAATTAATGTAATTCATCACAT
This sequence comes from Wollemia nobilis, assembly GCA_028583015.1. Lineage (NCBI taxonomy): Eukaryota > Viridiplantae > Streptophyta > Pinopsida > Araucariales > Araucariaceae > Wollemia > Wollemia nobilis. The sequence goes on along the minus strand of JAQPPZ010001313.1, from coordinate 3,900,552 downwards.
AGTTTTTTGAATAACGTGAGAAGGAAAAAGCTCATTTTTCGCTTTAGTGAAGTTGCATACTATAACTTGCTATTTCCAACTCCCTTGGAAGAAAGAGAGAAAACCCCTACTGTGATACTTAGAATTTTTAGTTTTTCTCAACAAAAGGAAACTTTGAAGCAGTTTTCAAAGAGAGCTTTCAGAAGATTTGTTGCTTGTAAGTTTTTCATGGCTCCTAGAAAAGGCAAGAAGCAAGAAACAATAGTTGTGTTGTCTCCAACAACTTCAGTAGTCATAAAAGGAGAAGAGATAAGTAACCAACTTATTTACAAGGACGCACAGATAAGTGATACAATTGTGACCTGGAAGGGCCCTAGAAAAATTAGAACATAGCAGATCGGGTGGCTACCGGAGTCTCAGCATCTTCTCCTTCCACTTTTGCCTTCCATTATTTTCTATACTGGTACGTATATGTTCCTGTACACCCCTACCCCGAGTTGGTAAGGGCAATTGCTAATTTTTATGATGAAAAAGGGATGAATGTAAGAGATTGTAATGGGAAGGTTTTATTTACTTTAAGCAAAGATGCTTTTGTTTTTGCTTTCACCATGGGTCATGTCCTTGTGTTTGAGCCAAAGTCCTTTGACCCTGAAGATCAAGCTAAATACTTTGGCCCTTCTAAAAAGACAAAGAATTTTCTAGTTTCCTATCTAAAAGAGTTACCTATAGGGGAAAACCCACTTGAGCCTCCTATTGATATCACCAATTTCAAAAATCCAGAGTTGTACTCTATTATAGCTATGATAGCAGGTGTCAAAATCGATGAAAAGGTTCAAAAATGGCAAATTGCATTGGTTTAATGTTTATATAACCCCAAAAATTATGATACTTTTGTCATGAGCAAGGGTGTGAATCCTATATTTTTTGATTGGCTAGGGTTTTTGTGTTCAGAAATTCATGAAGGGTTGTTAGCGTTGAAAAAAGGGTCTCAGTTCTCTTTTCAATTCTCATCGTATTTGATATGGTTATTCTTCTTTTTTATGTCTAAATATTTGGCTTTTATCTTAGTAAAATATAAATATGAGCAGGGCAGGGTTTTTACCTATTTGTGAATGGACAAATGTGTTGTATAAAACAGAATAATTTTATGATTTCAACAGAGAATTCTTAGGCCCTGCTCTAAAAATAATGTATGGGAATATTAGAAGACTAACCCCTAATGTAGAAAAGGTTTTGCAAACCAAATATGCTAAAGAAGGTGATTGGTTTATCCTCACACAAGGGGTTTGAATTAGATTGTATGGTTTCACTCAAAAACTATTTTTAGTCCCTCATTATGTTACAGAGAGATTGTTTGATTTAGAATATGTTCGATAAATTGAAAAAATAAATGTAAAATTCGGCTCAGGTATTGGGAAGACTAGCACCTGTAATATGCCATTTACTTTTGAAAGGATAATTGTAACAAAAAGGGGTTAGAACGAGCATATTGCTCAATATTTAAGGGCTTTGGGACTGATTGAGATTCCATAAAGGTGGAATATGATCCTTTGGATCAATTTGCTGAAAGATAAGCTATTTTGAATAAAATGGAAATGAAAAAATATAATGCTAGGGTCAAACCAGATATAGAAGAAAAAAGAAATAACAACGAAGATGATGCTTTGGAATGGCATATTGATCGAATGGAACCTCTTCCCCCTTGGCATGATTTTTATGAACAAATAGTGAATTATGATCCCCTGAATAATAGCAAGCATTAGTTAACTGATGAAAAGATTAGCTGGATAAAAAAGAAAGTTGATGACTGGACCATTGCAAAAACTTGTGAATGGTGGTTAATGAGGATACAAACAGATATGATTACATCAAGGCACCCGGTGAAAAATGATAATGAATTTAATATTCAGTATAATTTGCATCATGCATCTTGGGAAGGGGTTTTTCTTGTAAGAATACATCCTAGTGTTGGAGGTAGTAGCAAAACCAGCCTTGAAGTACCACAGAGATAAGAAAATGATAAGGGTAAGAAAAAACAAATAGTAGCTGAACAAAAGTTACCCCTGGTACAGACAAAACCAAAACTTCTAGGAAGCAGTCAATAGAAGAAGTTTTTACCCAAGAATAGGGACATACCTATGGCAAATCTGCTCAGATGATGCTTAAAATGGGGTATGAAGGGAAAGGCCTAGGAATAGAGGGACAAGGAATGACTAATACCATACAAGTAGAGGTAAGGGAAAAATGTCTAGATCTTAGGGCTAATGCTTCCTATAAAAAGGATTATACTTCTAAAGTTGTGAAGTTTATCCCTCCCTCCGACTCAGTTTCAGAATCTAATGAAGAACCTGTAGCTGAGAATATGAAAATATTAAAAGCCCTGGTTGATGCTAATAAAGGCAATAATGTTACTCAAATTTCTATTAGTGAACAAAATGTTCAAGATATTCAAGAAAATATAGTTGAAGACTTTGCTGAAAATGGAAAGGATAAAGTAAACGAGGAAGGTAATAAAACTGATGCTTAGGAAGTTGAGCAAGAAAATTATCAGATAGAAAACATAGGTAGTTTACCAAATATGATTCAAGAAAGCCATAACCTAGTTATTCTAAAGGAAGTGCTAGTAAAGCAAGAAGTTACAGAAGTTGAGAAAGGGCAGCATGGGGAATTTTCCCAAAATATACAAATAATTAATCTTGATGAAAGTGATGATGAAAGTGAGAAAAATAAAAATACTGAGATATGTGATGATGGTGGAATTCGATATGAAGAATTTTTTGATAAATATGATGAGGTTTAAAAAGAAGATAAAGATCAGCAATAACTTCAAATGGGACCAGGTATGTTTCTTTTCTTATCTTCTTCTGTTTCTTCTACTTGTTCCTATTTTTAATCTCCATTATTTTTTTATATGAAGAAATACGTAATTATCCTTTCAAAAATGATTTGCTTTCCTAGAAAAGGCAACATCTTCCCATTCTGAACTCAACATCAAAAATGCATTGGTACCCATTCCTTTCTTTTCCAACATCAATATTCTAACAGTTGGGGCTACATCCTCCTGAGTTGATGAGAGTCATCCGATTCTGATAAAGATATAAAATTTGAGAAGAGTTAGTAAGAATGCTTTAGACTAGTGGAGTTCCCACTCCGCTGAGGATCCAAAGACGCCTGCCAATGTTCATGAAATTATTGCTCTAGATCTTGCTACTATGCAAAGGAAGAAAGTAAAGTTAACCCCAATAAAAAAAAAATATAAAGGTGAAATGATTGTTGAGGATTACCATGCAGAAGAAATCAATGAAAATATCACTCGATTTCCTATGCGAGATGAATGGGTAAAATGTCAAGCACATCTAGGCACTATATATCTGCATGGGGGCATTACTTAGAGAAATTTTTGAAATAAAATGAGAAGAGGAGAGAGTTGGAATTAGTTTTGCAAGAACAAAAATAGATGGAAAAGACTTTGGAGTTGGTGGTAAAAAAGTGGGAAGATAAATTCAGTGTTGTTTCCAATGAGGCAGCTAAATACAAAGAGAAATTGGGATAGGCAGACGCACGAATTTAGGCATTGAGTCTCCAGGTTTAGGAACACCAACAACAATTAGCAGATTAGTAGAATACCCCATCTAGATTTTCAAAAGAAAAAGTGAGAGATATGAGGAAAAAATTGTTTCAAGATTTATTAGTATTAGGCTTGAAAACACAACCTTTGTTGTTATACCTGGCAAAATTCAAGGAGACCATTGAAGTAGTGGGTGAAGAATTCAAAACTACAATTAATTTTTTGCAAAAAAGAGAAGACGCTGCCACTAAAATCTAGATATTATCTAAGAAATGCCAGAGAATACAGTAGCGAAGGTACAAAGTGAATTTTGGTCCCAAGCTAAGATTGTAGCCAAGAACTTTTTTAGAAAGTTTAAATTAGTGACCCAAGGGAATAAACTCCTACAGGAGCTAGATACCGAAGCAAAAGGGTTACTAAAAACTTTGGATTTGGCTATCCAAAATGGACTCCCATATCTCTGGGATGATAACTCAAAATTTCTTAATGAAAGTGCACTCTCCTCATCCTTGAAGTCTTTTGTTGAAGATGAATCTGAGATAGAAAGCTAGAGTGAGCCCATAGAAGATACACAAGTAATGAAGATGGTGCAGAAGATCACACAGGTTAAAACATGTTTGCAAGAATTGATATTAAGACAAAAAATGATTTCCTATGATAAAGTGGAAGAGCTATAGTATATCTACCAACTATTCATTGATTCCTTGGACCTGGATGATGAAGATTGGAAATATGTTTGCCAAACCTATCACGGACTAGTAGCTGCAGTGGAAAAAATTAGACAAGCAAAGCATACCAGTAAAAAGTAGCTAACTGAAGCTAGGACTAGTGCCCAGAATTAAGACAAATGTTTAGATTTTCTTCTAAAGTATTTTATGTATTTTAGTAATAAGTCTTTAAGCTGTAACAAGAGTTTTTGACAAGGTAATGATTACTCATCTGAAGTGCATTTTCCTTACTCTTTATTTTTTGTAAATGTCTTGTTTTGTATTTTTGACTCTATTTCCCAATGGATGAAGGGCCTGGATTCTAATATTTTGCTAGCAAAAAATCCCCTAGAAGGCACCAAGAATGTTAGTCTAAAAATACTACCTCTAGGAGACAACCGAGATTTTATAGTAGGGTGCCATCTTGAGAGGCTCAATGCAGTCTATTTTTGAAGGGCTATAGAAAGAGAAAATAAGCTAAGGAAAGATGATATCATGATTTCGAGACATGTCCGAATTTCATGGCAAAATGGTGCAAGGAAGTCAAGTAGATGAAAATGTAGCGATTTCGCGACGTATTACTTTTTTGCTGATAAATCAAGAATACAAATCCAAGACAAAGAAGATGTCGCGATTTCATGACATGTTGCATTTTTGTGGCAGCAAAGACCAAAAGGAGCTGAAAAGATAAAGACGTCATGATTTCACGACATGTTGCATTTTCATGGCTAAGAAAGTAGAAAAGGGGTAGAATAAGAGAGAATGTTGTGATTTCGCAACATGTCAGTTTTTTTCCATGAGAAAGAGAGAAGAAGACATGCTAAAGTGTCGTGATTTCATGATATGTTTTATTTTCTCTTAAGCAGGAGGCGGATAGAGTAGAACACTTGAAGACATCACGATTTCATGACATGATAGTTGTTCTTGACAAGATATATTCTTAGAAACTAAAACATGCCCTTACACCAAATTTTTGATCTCTCAAGGTGTCAGATGTAAATGAAGTGTTAGATCTGTTAGAATCCAATTTGTAGAAGATATTTTGCTTATTATTAGAAACTAAAGTTAATTTCTTGTAATTGATTTGAGAATCCAAGATGTACTAGTTGTAAAAGATACCCATTTTGGGTATATATAGTGGTAGACGCATTTTGAAAAGGGGTCGGCTCTTATACGTTTACAAGATTGATGTACATCATTTTAGATACAAGTAAATAAAGTTACTCTTCTTATGGCTTCTAACTTTATGTGTGCAAGTGTATGTATCTGGTTCTCGACTTCTATTTACATTATTAAATTCTATATTGTATCTGTTCTAAATCTGAACTATGCATGTATGAATTATATTGCTGGAGTTTAGATTAAGTATGCTTATATGTGTTAGATGAAATATCTAAATCACACTTAGAAAGTTATGATTTCTATATAAAAGTGTTAAAGAAAACTTGTAACAGTAATACAGACGTTATATCCTAGTTATTGTCTAAACTGCACTGTGAGAAAAGATTCTAGCCTTGGCTATATTTCCCTTTACAAGCATTTCCCTTCTTCCTGCTCTTTTTTCTCTAAACAAATAAAAAATGAACCAACCTACTCTAGAGATTAGATGGATATTCCCAAGCTAGATCTGTCTATTCAATGTTGGCAAGGTCTAAGGCACAATACAATTAACCAAAGGCAGATTTTGTTCCACTAGGATCCATTCCTCCTCCTCTTCTTTGATTCATTATGTTCCATCGGTGAACCTCACATGTACTTGCATCCTTCTCCTTTCACTAGGTGAGGTACCAATTCTTGTTATTCTATAATTGGTTGTACCTCCTTTTTTGTAAATAGACGTATAATCCCCATATCATTGTCCCCTTATGGTGGAACATGATTGTTCTAGGTTGGTTATTATGGTTTTCTAGATTCAAATTCCTATTTTTATCTTCATTTAATTTCTTATAAAGGGATGAAAATACACTGTGCTTTATATGGTTTCTGTTAGTCTTACAATGGCACTGAGAGGGGGGGGGGGCGAATCAGTGTATCTATTTAAATTCAAATCTACAACTCTTAAAGTTGAAGCAAGGAGAAATTAAAATAGATAAAGCAAATATAACAAGAGAGCATTCCACAACACATGATTTAACGAGGTTCACCAGTTTTGGCTACTCAAAAATAGATTGCTTAGACTCCCATCCAAATCCAGCCTTTTCAAAGCACCAACTTTACAATCAATTTACCAAAGATCAACTGGAAGGAGCACCAACCCCTAATTTACTAGCACTAATTGGAAGGAGCACCAACCCCTGATTCCAAGCACCAACTTGGATTTCTATTTTGAATCTTAGATTGACATAAATATGCCTTCACTTTTACAAGACCCTCACTGGTCTATTGCTCATCCAACCTCTCTTTCAATCCAAGAAACACATATTCCTTCTGCACACTTATAGCTGCACTCTCTTAGTCACTCTTTCTTAGCTGCTCTCTCTCAGTAGTGCTCTCTCACCACTTTCTTTCTCTCTTTGGCTTTTCTCATATATCTCTACCCACACAGAGCTCAACCTAATGGATCCCTCTTACCGCTCTGCTTACTATGCTCTGACAGCCTTCTCTGCGCTCTGATAGCCTTCTCTACTTGCTTACGGCTCTGACAGCCTTATCTGCTCACTTTTCAATTCTGAGCTACCTTTTCACTTTTGCATGCAACTGCCCTCATGGCACATTTACTCTTTTCGGCAGCACTCTTTTCAATTCTCAGCAAAACTTTTTCTTCTGCACGCAACTGCCATTTTATAACAATATTTTCATCTTGAAACCCTTAGTCTTCTGTAACTACCATAATCTCGCATGTAGCCTATTAATAGCCACTCCTGTAAGTAACTCATTTATGACACACTATTCTAATATGCAACCTATTAATGGTTCTATTTCTTGTTTTGGACTGATAGTATAACCACTGCTCGATGGTTTCACTATGACACATGCCCTGTAACTATCGTTCTTCCTTTAATGCTTTGTTCTTATTTTAGCTTGCATGATTACTCTCTGTAAATGCCCCTGTAACTGCCGTATGACATCTGTTAACTCTTCTTATTTTAGCTGCATGATTTTCCTTTGCAATGTCCCCTACAACTGCTGTAAGACTTCAGTTAACTATCACATATCTTATTTCGGTTGGGTTCTTCTTCTTTCAATGCACCAAAGCGACCTGTCACGAAATCATGACACTTCTGTATCTTTGTACTCTTCTTGCCTTTTACCCATGAAAACATGACATGTCGCGATATCGCGACACTTTCTACCTCCTTGTCCTTTTCTCAGCTTGCACCCGCAAAAATAGAACATGTCGCGAAATCACGAAACTTTCGCTGCCTTAAGCTCTTCTCTGTCTCTTGTCTGCGAAAATAGAACATGTCATAAAATCATGACACTTTCGCTTCCTTACACTCTTCTTTGCTTGCACTAGCGAAAACATGACATGTCATTAAATCATGACACCTTTTGCTTTCGTACACTCTTCTCTGCAAGCACTAGCAAAAACATGACATGTCGTGAAATCGTGACACCTTTCGCTTTCGTACACTTTTCTCTGCAAGCACTAGTGAAAACATGACATGTCGCAAAATCGTGACACCTTTCACTTTCGTACACTTTTCTCTGCAAGCACTAGCGAAAACATGACATGCCACGAAATCGTGACACTTTTGCTGCCTAGTGCCTTTCTCTGCATTTCGCTCGTGAAAATAGAACATGTCACGAAATCATGACACTTTCACTGCATTGTGCCTTTCTTGCCTTGACCTCACAAAAATAGAACATGTCATGAAATCATGACACCTTTTTTCTCTCTCCTTTCTCTTCACTTTGGACCGCGAAAATGAAACATGTCATGAAATCGCGACACCTTTTTCTCTCTCCTCTTTCTCTTTGCTTTGGACCACAAAAATGAAACATGTCACGAAATCATGACACCTTTTTATCTCTCCTCTTTCTCTTCGCTTTGGACTGCAAAAATGAAACATGTCAAAAAATCGTGACACCTTTTTCTCTCTCCTCTTTCTCTTCGCTTTGGATCGCGAAAACTAGACATGTCATGATATCGTGACACTTTTTCTCCTTGGCGCTTTTCTTCCCTTCGGGTCGCGAAAACCCGACATGTCACGATATCGTGACACTTTTTCTCCTTAGCGCTTCCTTTTGCAAATTGTCACGAAATCGTGACACTTTTCCTTGCAAGCTCTTTCTCTTAAACATGTCGCAAAATCGTGACACATTTTCATCCGTACTATCCTTCTTGCAAATTTTCATGAAATCGTGACACTTTTCTTTGCGAGATCCTTCTCTCAAACATGTCATGAAATCGTGACACATTTTCGTCCGTACTGCCTCTCTTGCAGATTGTCGTGAAATCGTGACACTTTTCTTTGCGAGATCCTTCTCTCAAACATGTCACGAAATTGTGACACATTTTCGTTCGTACTGCCTCTCTTGCAGATTGTCACAAAATCATGACAGTTTTCTTTGCTTGTGCCTTCTCCCCGAACATGTCACAAAATCATGATAGTTTTCTTTGCTTGCGCCTTCTCTCCAAACATGTCATGAAATCATGACAGTTTTCTTTGCTTGTGCCTTCTCTCCAAACATGTCGTGAAATCACGATAGTTTTCTTGCATGTGCCTTCTCATCGAACATGTTGCAAAATCGCGATAGTTTTTCCTATAAGCGCTGCTTCTTCGAACATGTCATGAAATTGTGACAGTTTTCTTACTTACCTTCTTTGCTTCTAACATGTCATGAAATCTTGACAGTTTTTCTTGTGCTTTCTCTCTCTTCCAACATGTCACGAAATCGTGACAGTTTTTCTTGCGCTTTCTCTCTCTTCCAATATGTCATGAAATCGTGATAGTTTTCCTTGCGCTTTCTCTCTCTTCTAGCATGTCGTGAAATCACAACAGTTTTTCTACTTGGCTTCTTTGCCTCCAACATGTCATGAAATCATGACAGTTTTTCTTTCTAGCCAAACATGTCACGATATCACGACAGTTTTTCTTTCTGCCTTCTTTCTTCTCAACATGTCGCAATATTGCGATAGTTTCTCATTCTTGCTCAACATGTCGTGATATCGCAACACTTTTCTTACTTGTCTTTTTATTTGATCTTTTGCATATGGGCCACTATTTTCTTCTTGGAGAATCATTGTACATGCTCTGTATTACCACTAAACTCCTGTCCATTGTGTTAACCGATCTATTGTCGACTGCATCAACCGATCTCCCTAACTGTGTCTATTGCATCAACCGATCCTCTGTCTATGTTGACAATAATGAAAATAATTTTGCTGCACCTTGCTCATCAATGAACTCCTATCCATTATACTTTGGTTGCACCTTGCTCTTCAATGAAATCATGTCCATTACATCAATTGATCAACCTAACTGTGTTGACAACAATGACAATACTTTGGTTGCACCTTGCTCATCAGTTTCAACTTCAAACCATTCACTATTGTCGTCACCACTATCATATCCAACTTTTATAGTTTCACTACACCATTTTCCATCACTTCCATAACTCTAAAGGGACCAATCCATAATATTTTCAAATTCCTAGGATTGATTTCCTATTTTCCATTGAAATTTAGAACCAAATTGCCCTGATTAAGTTTTAATTTATGTAGATTCTTATCATGCCTCAATTTCCATTGCTTCTGGGCCACTTCAATTACCCATTATGCCATGAATCTCCTCTCATCCATCTTGATGAGTGTGGTTAATATTTCTTCTAGACTTTCCTGGTCATCCAAGCGATGCTCCATAGATATCCACAAACTAGGTACCAAGAACTCTACTAGTACTATTACCTCCTCACCATACATTAACTAAAATGGTGTATGGTCCATTGTTAATTTAGAAGTTGTTCTATAATCCCATAGAATAGATGACAACATATCCTCCCAATATACTCCTTCTATACTGTAGGTCTTATATAGTGTAGAGACCAAAACTTTGTTAGTTGCCTCTACCTACCCATTTGCTCTGGGGTAATACAAACTTGACAACGAATACAAAATTCTAAAGTTAGTTGTCAATTTTTTAATAAAATCATTCATAAAGTGACCTCCCCTATCACTTATTATTTGTAGTGAAATTATGAATCTTTTAATCACTTGTTCATACAATAATTAGGTTGTATTTTTTGTTGCGTTATCTTGTAGCACCCTTGCCTCTACCCATTTGGTCATATATTTTTTTGCTACCATAATATATTAGGATTTCTATTGTTGGGTTATTCTTAATGGTCTAAAAATATATAAATCCCATATTTCAAATATATCCTAAGGTTGTGATGGATTAAAAGTTATAAAATCTCTTCGTAATGGTTTTTCCACTCTTTGAAAAGTATCACAAGCCTATACATATTCTTTTGCATCATGATATACCATAGGCCACCACAATCCTACCAAAAGTCTTTTTATAATAGTACCATATGACCCCATGTGCCATCATACCAAGCCTTCATGAGCTTATTTTAATGTTGTATTTACTTCCTCCATTACACATCATTGTAATATACCATCTGCACCCATTTTTACAATATTCCAACTATCAACTAAAAAAGTGTTGACTTCATGATCACCTTTTTTTTCATTTTCAACTCTTTTGGAAATTACCCTATGGATGTAAATTCTCCAATTAACTTGTATTATGGTACAATGATAATTGCAAATAATTATGCATTGGGGAATTCATCTAGAATTCCTATCCCTACAGGTCTCTTGACCAAATTTGATACAACTAGTTTGCCATCACATGCTTCTTTCCAAGTCTCACCACTACTTGAAATACAAATTATTACAGGATCACAAGAAAATTCTTGACTCACCCTTGGATTATTGGTTTATTTATTAAGTAAAATAGTGCCTAGTACTCTACATAGAAAACAAATGGGTTTGCTAGTAGGTAATATCTAAATTTTTGAACTATATATACCATTCCCAAAGCCTCTCATTTTTTGTACTATAATTCCTTTTTGCTTTTTATAATAAGAGACTTGCAAAGTATATGGGTTGGTCCAACCTAAACTTCCCTTATTAAGCGAATGCACATCCTATTATAAAATTGAAAGCATCAATATGGAAATGGAACTCTTTATCCCAATCTAGAAAAATGGGGCTAGATATGAACTTTGCCTTTAACTCTTTGAAAGCTCCTTGATGCTCCTCTGTCCAACAGAAGGGAACATTATTTTTTGTCAATGAGTCCAATGGGTAGGATACATGTGAATAATTCTTGATAAATTTTTGATAATATCCCATGGATCATAATCATATGGATCCTCCATATGCAAAATAACACAAATTTTATCAGGATCTATCTTTAATCCTTCATTGCGCATTGTGTCCTAGCAGCTTCCCATAGGGCACCATCAAGTAATATTTCCTAGGGTTTAGGGAGATCTGTGCATTCGTACATTAGTTCATACATTCACTTAGATCTAGTAGATGATCCTTGACTTTACTTAGATGGACCAGTCATCCAATAATACCTTGAATTTCTATATTGCCAATTGGTTGAATATATACAAAATAATTTGCTAAAATATAGACGGTGCATTGTATAACCCAAATGGAATTATGTTATATGCATAAATTCCATTCTTCATGATAAATATAGTATTTAATTTATCTTCTCTAACTATATTGATCTAATTATAGCTAAAAAACCCATCCAAGAATGAGTAACTTTTGTGACCAATGACTTCTTGCAATATGGAATCCATGAATGTAATAGGAAAGAGATATTTGATCATGATTGCATTCATCTTATGGAAGTCTACATAGATATGAATATCATCCACCTCCTTATTTAAGGTGATCACAATAGGTGATACCCATTCGCTTGTGGTAACTCTAAAAATAATGCCAACCTCCAACACCTTTTCTATCTCTATATTTACCAAAGTTGCATACTTTGGGTTCATCCTATATGGTTTCCTCTTCACTGGATATTTTCTAGGAATTAATGTAATCTTGTGGACACATAATATTGGTTGTATTCCTTTTAGGTCTTTATATGTCTATAAAAACATCTTTGTATTCCAAAAATATCTTGAAACATGCTGCTTTTAACACTGGATCCCAATATTTACTGCAATGAATCATCCTTGGTTTCTTCTTAGTTCCTATATTTACTTCCACTATATATATTCCTTCATACTTAATATTCTCTAACTCCACTTTATCTTTTTCCATGCTTGTTGGATGTGCTAGTCTTGTGTCTATATCTATATTTCCAATTGTGTATTCCACAAAACTCTTGAGAAATATCCATTTTTCTTGTTCCTCTTCTTTTGGTTTCTTTTTGACCTTCTTCTCATATTGTTTTTCTATGCTCCTTTGTACTAATATATAGGTAGTTTGGGTGAAATACTTTGTACTCCTCCATATTCCAATGGATAATTCCACTATCATATTGAACTTCATCCTCAATACATTCCTCAATGTACAACATTTCTTCTTCATAAGGTTCATATTGTTCTTCTTCACTTGAAGATCTACCTGATTCATCCATTGTAGTGGTATCCTCACTGATCCTTCAAATGTTTTAGGTTAATCATATACTTATGTTGTTCCTTATTGAATTTGATGTGATATTTCCCTAGTTGTGATTAAATTTGGCTAGTCACAATATACCTCTCCCTAACAGTGTATCATATGATAGATTATAAATTGTAATCACATTGAAATCTAAGATAAATTCTTGGTTAGCTATTATTACATTATATGCTATCAACAACCCCTTTATCTCAAAGTTTCTACTAGTCAACACCATACAACCTAAAACTAGGTGCCCATAAAATTGTAGCCCTTATCTCTCTCCAAGTATTTTTTGGTAACACGTTAACACTGGATTTTTCATCCATAATCACTTGTGTTAACTTATGTCCTAGTATATCCATATGAATCAATTTTGGTTTCTTTCCAAAATCAATAATTAATATGGTTGGATCCATAAAGTAATCATTTCATTCCTCTTCTTGTATCGATTGTCTTTGGACATCCATCACCTTTTGTGGTTGCACCTCTCCCTCCATTGCCTTATGTAGTGATGGTATGGATTCAAGAAAACTAACCATTTTGATTTCTATTGATGTATTCAAAACTTATACTACTAGATTCCATACAACTACTTTGTTTTCTAAGCCACATGGATTCTTCAATTATTTTTTCTTTGTGAACCTTATTTATTTTTCCTTTTGCACTTCTTCTTCAATCACCCTTTTTTCCATCTACTAAATCTTATTTTATTTGGTAGATTCTGGGTATGTGTCCTTCTTAGCTTGACTCTATGTCATGACTAGTACTTATTTTTCATTTTCCTCCTCCTTTACTGGGGGTACGTCAATGTCTAAGAAATTAAAATTTTATGTGCCACTTGTGTTTGCTTTCTTAGGATAATTGACGTCCTTATGGTTACCTAGACCACACCATCGACACATGTATGTAATGTTAGTTTATGTTATCTCATGTATAAGAAGGGTAATTCTTTGCAAAATGCCCCCATTCTTGGCAATTGTGGTATTGCATGATTGGTCTTCCTTCTAAATCATACTACAAGTGACTCTAAACTCCTTGTTAGTTACCTTGATATGACCTTCCCCTTCTATAGTTATTTTTATAACCTCCACTAGTTGCAGCTTGTCCATTTTCTTGAGTTTTTGGTTTTTTCTACTACTCTTGAATTGATAGAGTCTAATGTTGAACTTTAAAATTTAATGGACAATTTACCACTTAATGTCCCAACACATTACATATATTGTAGTATTAATTATAAGGAAAATTCATATTTGTATGTCCTTTGGTCTTGCATTCCATACGCTAGATATATTTCTGATCTCTCCTTGTGTCCCCTTTGACCTCCTTTAACATCTTCTAAATTCCTTTTGGAATGATTGGATAGCCTAGTCTATCGTATCCTCTTCACCGCTATCCATGTCCTCATGCCTGGAATGTATCAGAACTCTTAGTACCATCTACTTTTCCTCACTTTTTAATTTTTTTCCTTTCTCTAGTACTTCCTCATATGTTGAGGACAATACTACCTTCATCTTCTTCTTATATCTTGGTATTAACCCATCAAAAAACCATCACTTAACTAGTCAATTTATTAGCGGTATTTGCATATTATCTACCAGTTGTTTTAATCAATAGTTATATGTTTTAACATCCTCATGCACTCCTTGATTTGTGGTATATATTTTTGTTATAATATTACTATCATCTCTCAAAAGACAAAATTCCTTGATGAATGCATCTTTCATTATGTTCCATACCTAAAATACTGGTGTATTTTCTTACATTAGATACCAATCTATTGTGAGTCCTTGTAATGTGGCAATAAATAACTACAACCATTCATCTAGTTGGTTTACACAATTTTATTTCTATATGATTATACATGTTCCAATGTGTCTAATTGGGTCCTTCGTTCCCTCTCTTGTAAATGGTGGTCATCTATGCTTTCCTGCTCTTATGGATACATTAGCCATTGGTGGGGTTCCTCCATTATTATCACTTGATGAAGTGTCACCTAGAGTCCTTGACTGATTCCTCCTTTGTGTGGGTAATCCACTAAGATAATATTCATTGAATATTTCTAAGGTACCTTATTTTCACCAAACAATAATTTCCCAAATTCATGTGCATCCTCACTCAGTGACCTCCTTCACTGGTATCCTGATTGTGGTCTTGGTATTTCTTCTTGAGAACTGATGTATTGTTGCTCTGGTGCTTGAATCTCATCTTCACCACCTCTTAATAGCCTATTTGTCACTTTTTTAGCTATTACCATCCACTCATCAAATATTCACACAGTATCTATGTCAACATTTTCTCTTACATCAATGTTCTTCTTGATTCTTGGTGATCCTTGTACTCTATTTTTCATTTCTATCAACAAGTTTCCCACATTTCACTATCTCCTTCATCCGAATTCCATACTTGTTCTATTATTGGTTTTTTTGTATCATGTGTTCAATTATTCACATTTTATTTTTGAGTAATTCTAGTACTCCTTATTGGATATTGTTCTTCTCTAGGATCCCATCTACCATATCTTTATAGACTTGTATTTGTCATTCACATCCAATTTTAATTCATTCATTCTCACAAATTGTTAATTGTAGGTTCTTCTTAACTATGATAATCTGACCCAATTTTGATAAGCAGTGGTCCAAAGTGTAGGATGTTTGGTAGTATTCCCAATGCAGGATATGAAATTGAAGGTTTTGGTATGAATTCTAGTAATTTACACTTGATTTGTACCAATCCATACAGTTGTATGGTTTACAACTTTATGATCCTCAACATGTACAAAAAAGTGACTATATGATTCCAAAATGCTTAATTGTATGGTTGAAACTGTATAACATCCTAAACTATATGATTTTTAATCATATGTCCAAAACTCAATTTATTGATAATAACTTGGAAGTTTTACAATCATTCACTCAAAATACTCATTTCTTAATATGACGAGTACAAACTATGCAATTGCAAGAAAAATACTGTATGGGTAGGGGGACTAACTATATGGTTGTAGTAAACTATTGCTACAATTATATATCTCAGATCTGTAGTGAGATAGGGTAAAATCCAATATGGCAAGGATTGGATAGCCTTAATGGTGGAATTATCAATCTAGTAATCCAACATGTATACTCAGAATTTCAATCCTTAGTTTAAATACAACAAGGGGCTCATTGGACATTCCTAGACATCGTACAATACCCTACAAACATCACAGTTGTCATATATGGAGAGAAAAATGAACAATTTCTAAATCACACATGATTGAGTATCAATATACACTTTATTCCCATTGTAGAAACATATAATTACAATATCATTTTGGCCATAATTGCATATAATTTACAACTCAAATTCCATTAGCAATATACATGAATAATATGCAACAATTATACATAGATTATAACCAGTATTGCTATGAGTATTCACACAACATCAATCATCAATAGTCATGAATAATACTAAACAACTAGTATCAACAACAACACTGCACTGTAACAACCATCGATGAACATTCTTCTACAAGTATGCAAATATTGTGAATAATGATGAACCTCCAAAATTGAATGGGCGGCTTTATAATGTTTTCCCAGGATGTTCCAAAGTGGTTCCTAATACAATGCATAATTGACAACTACCTTTCCACAGTATCTTAAAAAAATTAATGCACTAAGGTTTCACTATCTTAATTTAATTTTCATCAAATTACCTTTCATGTGGATTTCACTTTATTTCCATTAATTTCCAATAGTATAATTATGACCAAGTTGTATAGTGTACAATTACACAAACCCTACACTATGCATTTTAGCAAAATTGAACACATGATAAAATTATGCAAATCCATGTTATTTCTTCTTTTTATAGGATGTAGATTTGCTGCCTATAATTATCACTTGTTCATCCTCCAATTCTAGAGGCATGATTCATGTTGTGGTAGCCATTGTATCCACCTAACAATTACTAGGGACGTAAAGATCATGGCTAAGCACACCTTTTCCAAAGGGGTATACCTAGTTTCATAATTGATGAGGGTTCTATTAATATAATAAATTATTCATTCTGTATGTTGCTAATCATATTGCATCAACATGGCACCTAAATCATGTACTATTGCTAGAATATACAACAACAATGGCCATAGAGGATAAATGGTACAAGGACTGGAGGAGACAATAGCTATGCTTTCAAAGCCTCAAAAGTTTTTTGGCATTCCTTATCTCAATTAAATTTGATCCCTTTTCACAATAGTCATGAAAAGGATTGGCATTTATCAACCAATTGGGATATAAATATAATTATTTCTTGGAGTTTACCTTATAATATTCTAATCTCTTTTAGGTTTATAGGAGATGGCATATTGGTTATGGTCAATATTTTATTAGGATATACTTTGATACCCTGCCTAGACACCATAAATCCCAAAATATTACCATATATTACCACAAATAGATATTTGGAGGGTTTTAAATACACTTTGTACTCTCGTAGTCATTCAAATATTTGTTTCAAGTACTTGACATGATCTTATTTTTTATTGATCATCCAAGAAGATGATAAAATAATATTCCATGATATCATGAATCATATCATGAAAAATATGTCATGGCACACTAATAAGTTGTGCCAATATTTTTCAATTCAAAGGGTATAACTTCGTAATAAAATATTTCCCAAGGAGTAGTAAATTCTATTTTCGCTTGGTCTTCTAGTGCTATACAAATTTTATTGTAATAAAAAATCCATCCATTAAGGATAACATTCGATAACCAGAAAATAATTTTGCTATCATGTCTATCTTTGGAAAAGAAAACTCATCTTTAGGATAGACTTTGTTAATGTCACAAAAATCTATGCGCACTCACATGACACCTTCTTTATTTGCAACTAGTACTATGTTTAAGATCGAATTAGAATAATAAACAACTTTGATAAACTTGAATTTTAAAAGCTTTTGGAGTTTTTATTTTACTAGAAAAGTAAATTTTAGGTGCATCTTTCATAATTTTTGTTTCACCAGATTAGCATTAGATTTGACTACTAGGTGATGAACTATCAAAGATGGATCTAGTCTAGGCATATTTGCATAAGACCATGAAAATATATCATAATATACAGTTCTAAGTTTTGTATACTCATCTCTCTTCCAAAGTAAGAATTTTTCATAACTTTATCATTCATGGATTTTCACTTGATGCTATTTTTATGTCTATGGTTTCTCCTATGAGGATGTTAGATTCATCTTCATAATGTGAAGAGGTAGGTATTGTTGGGCACCAAATTGACATCAACTTTTACTTGACACTGTGGCTATCTATCTTCCAATTTTCTATCCAAGCATGTACCCGATAGTCACAAATCGACACTCAATAGAGTAGGCTGGACCAAAGGTAACTTCAATCCAACCTCTAAAGTAGGTTGGTTCCTTATCAACTTAATAGAGTGTTGACATAATTAAATCTCAAATAGGGTTTTGAGGAAAGGGTTAGAAAAATATTTAGGGTTAGATATATTATGCAAAACAGTGGTCGGATAGGCTAATAGCATAGGAAACTACAGTAAAAATATCTCGTAAACTATTTCTAATGTCCCATTACTCAATATTAATAGCATCCAAACCTATGAAATCTTCATATATTAAAGCACAAATAGAGATATGTTGCAGAAAACAATTCCAACATCTAATATTGATAATCCAAATTAGCAGAATAGAACAATAGTTATATTTAATAGAAATAAACTTCCTAACAACACAAATATAACTATGAAAAGACTTCAATTACTCTCACAACTAGTAATACAATAATATGGAATGAACTAACCACTAAATTATTGAAAGAAATACAGCTCAGAGCTTTGAACCTCTTGCACAAAGATAGCGAAGATGACAAATTTTGAGTCAAAAATTAGAGTAATGCTCCTTCCATTAGTTCGTAAAAATATTTATAGTAGGGCAAGAAAAATGTATAGAGTCGACCCTTAAAAATGAGGTTTTGACCTCTATTTATAGTTTGTAAAATACAAGAAATTATGGAGGCATTACAATGATTACAAATTTATAGCTCAGTAGAGAGCTTTGCTGGCATTATCTTACTGGTTGACGAAGTTTGGAAAATTCACTGTGAGTAATCCACCATGGTAGCTCAACTCTAAAACTTGTTGGTTCGTTGATGGCAATTGGAGATCAGGCCATTGGAGACCAAATATGATTCATTCATCATTCTTGAAAAATTTACTCCATCATAGATCTGCAACTACTTTTGGTTATGGTTCTTGAAAACCCTTCAACACTTCATCTTCCCACCTTCCAATTGACTGCTCTCTGGTCTAGCAATATTTTGCCTTTATACATTGTAATAGTGTCAGTAAAATCTAGATCGTTGATCTTCGTCATGGACGACTGCAATTAAGCATTCAAAAATGCTCTACAAATTGGTGGGGGAAAGAACAAAATGCCATTCCACACCTTTAATTGCTAATGTCATATTTAGTAGCTTAGGTTTTGCAAAATAAAATTTCGATGTGAAATGCAATAAGGAGTGAGCAGGGTGAAGTCCACTATTAATCCGCTACCTAGCCTTGCTTTTATCTTATTCGACATCGAACAAATAGCAATCTACACAAAAATATATGCTAACATCATCTTTACCTTAGTTGGAATACGGAATCACCAATCCACACTGGAAGTAGTGAAAATAGTATTTTGTCACCATTCCGCACTCTTTTTAATGTTTTTGGCCTTCATGTCGCCATTCCACACTCTTTGTAGTGTTTTCAGCCTTTTATCACCATTCTGCACCAGAATACTCTTGGAACATAGCAGAATCAAAATTGTCAAAACTTAGACATTGGAGCATGCAAAAAACAACAACGATCACCATTTCACACTTTTTATCATGCTAACATCATCTTTGCTCAAACGTTTTACAAAATTGGGACTCGCTTGGAATCTACTTCCAAATACACTGTGAACTGAGCAGAATGGAATTTTAGCTTGTTAAGGTAAAAAAACACTTATGTTTTCAGCGGATTGAGGAACTCTCATTGCGGATATACTCCAAAATACTCTATGTCCTCAGTAGTATAGAGATTTCATGCCTTAGAATAAAATTTTCAATGTTTTCTAAGGATGTGGCCATTTTGGGCCTACATTCTGGTGCCTCCCGGGTGGATTTTCTCACAAAGCCATCAAAATCAGAGTCTTATCCATTGGGCATCAAGAGTCAAAAATTCTTATTTAAGAAAGAATGCTTCAAATAATAAGTTACATAATAACACTATCCTCTGAAAGTTATATGAACATCTTACAGGATAATTGTTCACATGGAGACTATACCAGAAACATAAATATCTCTACCACTCCTTCAAAACTGCTCCAATGCTTTAGTAAAAACACATCTATGCTCTCCTTATAAATCCTTTTCACAACAATAATATGAATTCCTTCACATAAAACTATTGTTCTCTGCATTTATCTGACCTCATGATTTTATTATTTCCCCTTGATAATGTCAGAGTAAAAATGAATCAAATAAAATACAAAAATTCTACATGACTACATATGTACAAAATAAGAATGCTAAACTTGTGTTCCTTCAGGGTTCATAGTTTTTCTATCTAGATATTCTTCTTCTTGTTGGGCCTCTTCTTCAGCATTATCTTCTTGCTCTTGCTAAGCTTCTTCCTCAGGTGAAGTTTACTATTTATTTTCCTCTTCTGCATTCTTTCCAAACAACTGCACCATTATATTCAAGGTTTGTAGGGCCTATTTCTAAACTACTTCTGAGGTGTTGGAAGTTTCCTTTAGTTTCTTATAAATGTACTGTAACTCACCAATGTTTTCATAGTTTACAGTTCTTCCTTTGTTTACCAATTCTTCCATTAGATCTCCAAGCTTGATAAAATAAATAATCATCTATGAAGCCTGCTCCTGGTCAATTGGCTCTTCTAGAGCATCAATCTCAAACTCATCTTGCAATCTCTCATCAGTACTCTTCTTAATTTATTCTATTGATAACAAATATTTATCTTCCATCCATAGACCTCCGAAACCATTTTGAATTATTTTCTTATTTATATCCACTACATCCTTGATCATATTTTTCACTTTGTCAAATAACAACCAAGCCTTTTAGAGGGCTCTGTGCTTCTTCACCATAATTTTGGTAGCAATTCTAGAAATATTCCACTCATTAGGAATTGTCTTAGCAGAGTCACTAAGCCTACTATCTACTAGTTTGTAAATTTTCTCAACCAGAATCACCATGGGTTGTAGCTCTCTAGTGAAACTATCTAGGTCCTTTTGAATTTTTTGGAGTAGACAACTAAAATCATCCAAATAATCAATAATAGGCTACATCTCTGAGCATTTTTCTATAACTTTAGAGAGCAATTCATTTCTCACTTTCTTTAGCCCAGCCTTGGAGAAACCTGAAGACTTAGCCTTTTCAATTTGAAGCTACTGCTTCAAACTTTGTATTTCCTTAGTTTGTTCTTCATTTTTCTTATTCTACTCCTCTATTTTCCCCTTGAGCTTATTAGCCTCCTAAAATTTGTCCTTCTAGTTCTTCACTTCCTTCTTAAGAGCCTTCTCCACTTGTTTATGATTTTCAATGGTATTTTGATGTTTTTCTCTTTTCTTTTCCAACTTGTCCATATTTTCTTTGTATATATCATTTTTCACATAAAAAGTGTCCAGGTGAGCTTTGGCCATGATCAATTCATATTCTAAAAGCAACTGTTCAATATATTCTGTATATTCTTATATGCGATAATATTGAGCAATCATCTCAGTTTTAGGCTTGCTTACAAGGGGAATCATGGATCTAGATGTCCTTTTCCTTGAAATTGGATAAAAAAATATGCTTCTCTTTGTGGACATTCTTTTGGAAGGTTTGGATAGCTTCTCTACCCATAAACCTTAAATTTTCTATGAAGCTTCCTAATCCTTTTGCAAAATTGCTTGGGTAGGGTAACTCACAGGAAGAGGAGAAGAGACTACAAGGTATGCAAGAGCAGAATCAATAGTTGATAGTTTTTAGGAAGAAGTAACTACAGTGGAATCTATGACCACAATGGAATCTATTACCACTGTTGCTATTGTAATTGGAAAACTCATGGGAACTAAATTGAAACTTGCAGATGAATGAGTTGGTGTGCTTAAAACAATTTGCTTCTCAAATTATGGAGGTGGTTGAAATGGAAAGGATGGAATTATAGGAGAAGATGAAGGGGGAATATTAGATGATGAAGAAGAAATTTGAGGTGAACTTGGAGGATATGGGTTTGTTTACCCTTCAGTATTGACTAATGAAATAGGGGGTGAACTATGAGGAGGAGAAGACACATTTGTTTCAATCTCTTTCTCAAAAAGGGAGGGAGATTTCTTAGGGGATTTCAGATAAAGTGAAGGATAAGAGGGGTTAGAGACCATACCTTTTTCTACTGATGTAGGGTGTTCTGGATTTTTCTCTTCACTCTACTACTTAATTTGTTGTATCAATTCTTTTGCAGCTAAAATAGGGATTTATTTAACAATTTCCTCCTTATCCAATTTTTATTTCTTGGAAATATCCTTCTCAGCTCTTTTTGATACCCTTTTGGCCTTTCTCTGGAATAATTTCAAGGGTACTAATTTCTCATTTTTTGTATCTTATTCAAAAAATCCTTCCTATAATGGTTCTTCCTATAATGTCTATTCAAAAATAGGATTTAATTCCACTGTTGTTGCAGTGGTGAAACTTACAAGTGTGAACACAAAGTCCTTATCCTTCTTATTATAGTCTATCTATGTATCTAAGATATGTCCACCCAGGGCTAGGCACTTGGACCTACTTGTTGTCTCTATTACTAGTGTACTAATAGCCCTTTCATCATAATAGTGCATCTTACTCATAAACTATGCCCCTTTTGGAAATTTATCTATTTGTTTAGTTGAAGGCTTAAATGTCTTTAGAACTTCAGTAGCAGTTAATGGAGTATTGGTTTCCTCTTCTTGCACTTCTTCTTGTGAGAGTGAGGATGGGGAATATGACCCTATTTGTGACTTCTTATTAATTAGAACTATATTCCTGGGGTCTTTTACTTTCCAAGTTGTGGCATTCTTATCATATTTATCAAAATTTTCATCATCAATTTTCAATACAAACTTGGATTT
Source organism: Wollemia nobilis (assembly GCA_028583015.1). NCBI lineage: Eukaryota > Viridiplantae > Streptophyta > Pinopsida > Araucariales > Araucariaceae > Wollemia > Wollemia nobilis. Next base: position 3,877,564 of record JAQPPZ010001313.1, on the reverse strand, counting down.
CTCTTTACCATTTTTGACTCTCATCCTCCACCAGTCTAATATCTTGTCTTCATTCCATTTTTTACTTTCACTACCAATGATGGTAGAATCTTGTGATTGATTTTCCTTTTTATTTTCTATTTTATCCTCAACTTATTTGATGATAGACTCCTTCAACCAATGTTTTACATTATTGTCTAGATCAAAATCAACAATTTGTTCATAGAAGTCTAACCATGGAGGAAGTTGTTCCATATTGGAAACATTCCACTCCAAAAGAGCATTTTCCTTATTATTTCTACCCTATTCAAAATGAAACCTGGGCCTTTTCTCAAATTTTTAGGTCTTTTCTCCATTCAAGGCTATGTTCCTCTTGTAGAATACATCATCCGGGTCATAACTCCATCTCTGTGGAATGTAAAATAGACCCAACCTATCCAGATATTGGTTAATTTGTTCACCCTACTATTTTTTTCTAATAGTTATATCATTAACATTATGGTAAGTAAAAAAAAATCTCCCTTTTCTCCTAGAACCATAGTTCAAATTTATAAATTTTGCTTGCCTTAAGTAATCTAAGGCAAATAGTTTATCTATGATAAAATGGGGCAGCAGAAAAGGCTTACTAGTGAAGCCATACAGTCTAATTATTGTGCCTTCTATTAGGATGTACCAATATCCTTCCTCGGTACCTTATTTTCTCAATAATTTCTTGGCCAGAAGTGGTAGCCTAGGGCATTCCCCGTGCATTATTTTCAATACTGGACCTAAAATTCCAAGTTGAATTTATACATAGACTTAGTGCTTCTCAGATGATAAGACCAGTAATAAATAGGAATGGGGTCTCCCTGGTCATTCTTGTCCTTAACCAAAATCTAGGGCATCATGTCTCTTACAATAGCAAAAAACATCCAGGCCAGGCTTGAGCAATTTTGAAAGCAAGGTGCATCAGAATCCCTTTTCATTATTACTAATTGCTCATGAATTCTCTAAGCAAGGAAAATCATCTTGTCAAATAAAATAACCCTAAAAACTTTCTTTTATGCATTCTCATCATACATTCTTTTGTTGTAAATGTAGTATGCAGTGGCTATTTGCCAATTATTCACCATTTTATCAGAATCCAAACCCTCCATACAGGCTAACATTGAATAGAGTTTCATATGGACAAACTCCTTGATGGAAATTGGGATGTTGGGAAATCCTTTCCTAGATCTAGTGTCTTTCAGTTGATTATAGACCCATTTCTAAAAGGCTCACCATCGTGAGCTCACTTCTGCAAAGACTAATACCTGACTTGGTTGGTCATTTTAAACTTTTTTGGCCTTATGTATGGCTCTACTCCTATGGTGTAAATCTTGTGGCAAGCCTCGGTAGTGATACTAAATAGGGTTTTGCCACTAGTGGTATTTACTACTTTTACCCTTGGGTCATAAAACTTGATGATAGCCGCTATCAAATCTGAACAAGGATAAATAGAATCACAAATATAAAAATACAAGGAGAGAATGACACATCTACCTTGGGCCAACAGAGCTGCTCCTTTCTTGAATCTGTTGTTGATATTCCTTCTAAGCTTTATTCTCTCTGTGAGGACCAGATCGGTGTATTCCACAACTCCCACTTTGTCCATATAGTTCTCCACTACCTATTTTGTCAATGTTTCATCTTCCTAGGTGTCTTTGAAGGCCATTTCCACAAGTAATTCTCAAATTCTTTCTTTGGAATTCATAGACGATGTTCAGCTAACGTTCTACTCTTTGCTGCTTTTTGTCGAATGAGTGGATTTCTACAATTTGATACTTTTAATTTCCTATGCATGCACACCCTCTACCATTAATGTAGCCACTGCATGAACTTCCCATTGGAACACTCTTTAAATTAAATTCATTCTTTTTGGCAGCCGCCTGGAGGTACCATTCTGATTTTTTATTGGCTGAAATTCAAACATCTTCCATACCCTCATGACATCGCTTTGTCCTTTTTCCATTTTCGAGTACAGGAAAATTTGAACATTAATTTGGGTACATTTGCCCTTTTAGGAAGTGGCACAATGTGGAATTCATTTTTTTCTCAAAAATAGACATGAAATATGACGGATTAGCCACCTTTGTTATTCTACTGCCACCTCAGATATTTTAAACATGGAATATAATGCATGTTGTATTTTATTGGCATTGTAGTTTATCTAAGTGCATATTGGAGCTCAACCATCATTCTGATGCTTCCTTAGTACATTTGAGTGTGGAATGGAAGCTTTCTGCACCCTTGGAAACACTTAGTCTATTTTGCAACTTTTTATTTTATTTCTCTCTTTTTTTATACGATGTGTTACCAAAATAAAACTTGATATAAAATGCAAAAAAGAATATGATACAAAGTATGTACATATATTACAATGAGCTTATATTTCAATCAAAATAGAGTTTAATATGAAAAAAATTAACCATAATTAGATGTATGTTTACCTCGAGATCTTAAAATTGGAAAACATTGGTCTCTTTACCTTTGCTATCTTGAAAGGGCCATCCTAGAAGGAGTCAAACTTCTAATGATGTCCTGGTTTAGCTCTTTCAACATTCCACTTGAGTACAGAGTCTCCAACCTAGAATTTATTGAACCTTACCTTCTTGTCAAACCATGCCTTGATGTCCACTAAATTCTTTTGAAATTCCTCATAGGCCTAAGTTCTCTTCTCTTATAACTATAGTAGGTGTTTCAACCTTGTTTCCACTAGATTTTATTTAGATTCCTCTTCTGTGCTTATCAGCTTGAGTTTCAGAATCTCTAAATAGATAGATAACACTACCTCCTTACCATACACTAAGGCATAAGGAGAAGTCTTTATGGACTTCTTAATAGTAATCTTTTCTACCCAAAAATCTTTCTCCAGCATTAGATGCCAACTTCTTTTATTCCCCTCTAGTGATCTTCTCAAAATCCTTAATAGATTCTTGTTAATTGATTCTGGAAGTCCATTCCCTTGAGGGTAGGAATTTGAAGTATTCTTAATGGTGATGCCATAATTTCTATAAAACTCAATATACTTGGCTCCTATGAATGCTGGTCCATTGTCACTCACCAAGACCTCTAGAATACCAAACCTTGAAATCAAGCTTTCCATGAAATTTATCACCACTTCCTGGTCTGATTTCTTTGTAGGAATGGCTTCTACCCATCTGGTAAGGTAGTTTGTAGCAGTAAAAATGTACTTGTGATTAGCTGAGGAATGTGGATTGATAACCCCTATGAATTCCAAATCCCATTGCTAAAAAGTTTCTTCCACCTGGATTGCCTTAAGAGGGAATGAAGTATTCCTTATTCTCCCTACATGTTGTTGGTATTTCTCATAGGCTCTAGTGACTTTGAAGGTATCAACAAATATGGTAGGATAGTAATAGCATACTATGATAATTTTCAAAGCTATAACTCTACCTAAGAAATGCCCTCCATATAGTCCTCCATGGAACTCCTCTATGACCTTTTGTTGTTGGTCATCTTTTAAGCACCTAAGAAGAAATCCATCAAGGTTCCTTTTGTACAGACCTTATGGAAATAAGACATAATTTAAGGACTAAAGTCAATATCTTCTCCTATATGATGCATTAATATTAGGAGGGCATACCCTAGTTTGAAATTATTTAATCATTTTATCTACCCAGTATGATTCACTTGAATGTAATCCTTCAATCTGATCATTTGTTCTTGCCTGAAAAGCTGTCATTTCAGTTGATACTATTGCTTCTGTTAGACCTTGGCATAGGTATTTTCCTCTTACTAGCTTGGTAGGATGAATTTCGACATCATATTCCTGGATTTTAGTGATCCAACCAGCTCTCTTATCTCCTAGTTCACCGTGTAGAATAAAGCTTCTTACATCCAGATGAACAACATAAACTAGAGTCTTGCTTTTAACCAAATACTGCCTAAATTTTTTCAATGATTTCATTACAACAAATACTTGTTTCTCAATGAAATTATACTTGAACTGGTAATCATGGAGATTCTGGATCCAAAATAATATAGGGTGCTCCTCTCCTTGATAATTTTTCTTTGTGAGCACTAATGCATAACTTTCCTCAACTCTATAAGCATAAAGGATGAAATATTTGTTGAAATTAAGATTTACTAGCACTAGATTTATAGTAATGGACCACTTGATGATTTCAAAGGCTTGATTTCTTATCTCAGTCCATTTTAAATCAACATATTTATTCAGTAGTTTAGATATAGGCCTCACCTTTTGAGAAAAGTAAAATATAAAATTTATAACAAAGTTTATCTTACCAAAGAAACATTGTAAGGCCTTTTATTTACAAGTAGTGGAAGAGTAAGAATGGATTTGATTTTTTCTAGATCAATGACCATACCTTCTTTTAAGACCACATGACCTAGAAACTTTCCATCATGAACTGCAAAGAATGACTTCTTAGGATTGAAGGAGATGCCAAATTATCTGCACTTCTGGAAAAGTTGTTCTAGGTGTGCTAAGTGGTCTTGCTTATTGTAGGAAAACATAATAATATCATCTAAATATATTAGAATGACCTTGTTAATCAGTTCCCCAAAATCATAGTACATCGCTCTATGGAATGTGACCCCTGCATTAGATAGCCCAAAGGGCATTCTTTGATATGCAAAGGTTCCCATTTTGTGGTGAATGTCGTTTTATACTGATCTTCATTCTTCATCTAAATTTGGTTATATCAAGAGAAACCATCCAAAAAAGAGAAAATTTTTGCCCCTACCACTATCTACAATATTTGATCAATTTGTGAGAGATGGTAGTGGTTCTTAAGTGATGTTTGATTTATATTTTTGAAATCTACACACAGATGAATGTCACCATTATTTTTATCATAGGTACTGTTATGGTTCATCCACAACACACCCCAGAAGTGGGGACCCACCTTTGTTTTTGCAAGTTTTAGGGAAGATCTCAAAGACCCGGATGCTAAAAATGAAGAAAAGAAGAAAAATGCCTAAGTGTTGAAAGGGTCGCGAAATCGCGACATGTCGATTTCGCGACATGTCATGAAATCGTGACCTGTCTCTCCATCGCTGCAAAAAAATTGAAATCTGTCATGAAATCGCGACGTGTCGGTAGCAGGACAGAAAAGATGTCACGAAATCGCGACGTGTCGGCAGCAGGACAAAAAATCTGTCGCGAAATCGCGACGTGTCGGCAGCAGGACAGAAAGGATGTCGCGAAATCGCGACGTGTCGGCGGCAAAGAAAAAAGGATGTCGCGAAATCGCGACGCATTTTTTGGAAGCGTACGGAAAGTTGAAAGGGTCGCGAAATCGTGACCTGTCTCTCCATCGCTACGAGTTGCCGAGAGGAAGCACAAGGTTGAAGGTGGTAGCGAATCGCTACCACTTCGTGAAGCGGAGGCCCGAAGGAAAAGTGGTAGCGAATCGCTACCACTTCGTGAAGCGGAGGCCCGAAGGAAAAGTGGTAGCGAATCGCTACCACTTCGTGAAGCGGAGGCCCGAAGGAAAAGTGGTAGCGAATCGCTACCACTTCGCAAAGACAAAGGCTCGGAACCAAAGTGGTAGCGATATCGCTACCACTTCATCGAAGGAATGCTCGGAACCAAAGTGGTAGCGATATCGCTACCACTTTTTTGAAAAGAAGGCAAAGCAAAGTGGTAGCGATATCGCTACCACTTTTTTTGAAAAAGAAGGCAAAGCAAAGTCGGTAGCGATATCGCTACAACGAGCTACGGCGGGCGTACGGACCAAGAACACGTCGCGATATCGCGACATGTCACGATTTCGCGACATGTCGCGTTATCGCGGCTAGGAAACAGAAGAGGCCAAATGCAAATTCTGTCAGGATTTATGCGGGAAAGCGTTACGAAAGGTGCAGGAGACACAGGACACGTGGCGAGAAATGACGGAGAACCGGAGTAACGTTTCATAACAACGATTCATGCGCCACGAGAGATCGAGCGTTACGATTGCATGCAAGGGTTAGGTTGAAAAAAAAGAGGGAGGGAGATTGAGAGCGAAGGGCGGGGGGCGAGAGAGCGAGAACGAGACGGATGGACGCGAGACGAGAGAAGGTTAAATAGCAGAGGTGTAGATGGATACAGGGGCTGGAGATTGTAACAAAAAAGCATTACTTATTGAAATAAAGGATTTTTCTTTGGTAACACGACTTTTGTGTGTAAAATCAAAAGGAGATCGAAGCCAAAACTATTGTTTTACTATCAATCTTTCCGTTGCATCATTTTGTCTTGTATCTATTTCGTTTACGCCATGGGATGGGTTACGATAGGTGAATGGTAGAATGATGCGGTTATATTCTTTTCCTTAGAGTCTTGCATCCGATCTGATTAGATTGTGTGTTAGTACGGATCTGATCGGTTGGGTTGTTTTGGGGATTTCATCTCTTAACTTGGGATTTTGCAGGGAGGAGATCGTGAACCATTTTAATATCCTTCATTATTTTCCAGCTGATTCAAAATAGCAGTTTCTGTTTTATTCCTTGATATGCTTAATTTCATGTCAGAGACTAACACTGAAATAACAGAACTATTGAATATAGATAAAACGAACAAGTTAACCTTAGAATAAATTGTGAATATTAGAACATAAAAAGGATTTTTGTTTATTTATTTTTTATTAATCAAACAAGTCAAGATTACAAAGTTCATTAAGAATCAACAAAGGCCCCTTGTTAACAGCTATCTGCAGGATTTTGAGTTATTATGGGATATATCAGTTGCATGTATTAAATTGAATTCATTTTTTTATATATGTAAAAGTTGTTTCACAAAGAAACTTGGAGAAATAATAAAAGGAAGGAAAATAAAATAAATTATTTCTTTGCAAGAAAGAGTCTTTGTTCGAGACTCTAAGTTGCGTGTTATTATTTGTAATATGACAAATTAACGCTCAACATTTTGGCGCTAGAAGGAGGGCCTTATGTATTGCTTTGCAATTTTGATTTGTTCTAACAATTAACGTGGGTAGTTTTGTTTCCACCTATTGTGCTTGCGGGTATAACATTTAGACATTTTATCAGCGGTAGAGTTGAGAAATCTTTTAGAGTCCTAGAGTTTCCAAGCTGGCCCAACTTTGAGTACATTGCTACTAGGTCTAAAACCACGGGGAAACTATCTTCCAAAGTCTTTCTCCCACTGCTAGGAGGCCGAAAAACAAAACATTAGAAGTTGAAATACCACCCGGTATACTTGAGTTAGGGATTTCTTTGGACTCAAGTGCCTTTAGTGGGCCTGAACCCTTAAGTTCAAGTGGGATAGTAACACCAGTTGTATCTGTCTCCACAGTTCCAAGAGTTCCAATTGTTCCCACAGGGTTGACACCTTTGATTAACATGGCCCAGCAACAACAACAACAACAGCCACCTGCCCTTTGGTATGGTGCTCAGAGTTCCCCTTTAGATATTCCCGGGGCAGTCGTGAGTCCACGACTTGCCTAGAAACATTGAAAGGGGATTACCCAAATTCATTCATGATGGTCCAACAACGCGCGAGAAGATCATGTCCAAATCTATAAAGATTACATGTTTAGGCGAGGGGTTACTCACGAGGATGTTGCTTGTCGAGTTTTCCCTGCTAGTCTAGACCACATTGCTAACGAATGGTATCGAAATTTGCCGAGCGGGGTCCATAACTTCATGGGCCCGGCTAGAAACTGCGTTCATAGGTCAATTCAGACGGTTAGTAGATCCCTCCATGACATACAATTTCTTCGTATCTTGCAAAAGACAAACCAATGAACCCATTCGAGCGTTCAATCGAGAGATTTCAAAAGCTATATACGAATGTGACTCGTCACTTTGCGGTAGACCCTGCAATTGCCTTGCAGCTATACTTCGGAGCCTTAGATCCTTTAACATCTTTGTTGACTAGAAGGAACCCTCGGGTTACAACCCTTCCTTTGGCTTATGCAGAAACAATGACTCTCGAACATCGAGATGAACCTGCCGGGCGCAGGATTGTCTCAATTGGCTGGGATGGGACAATATGGCCCATACTGACCAATTTGCCATGATGAACCAGGTAGTAGCACCACAGGCTCCGATGTTGAACAACTTCCAAACACCCACCCAAGTTACGCCATTGTCAGGTTATCCGAATGCTGTTGTTCAAGCACAGAGTTTGATTCAAAATAACTCAATGGGTTTGCATGGGTTCGGTATGGGCAATAATCTGTTGACCATGTCGGGGTTTGCTCCAATTAACACGCCAAGCTCAGCAACTTATCCAACAATCACTCCCATTCAAAGTGTGAATCCGGGATGGAATCCACCTCCCCAAACTCAAGCCATTCAAAATGGGAATCCAGGATGGAATCCACCTGCCCAAACTCAAGCCATTCAAAATGGGAATCCAGGATGGAATCCACCTGCCCAAACCCAAGCCATTGTACCCAGTCCAGAGGTGGCTAATGCAGCCAACGCAACTGGACCTGCAATTGCAGTGCCTCAACCACAAGGGTCCGAATCAGCCATAGAAAACATGAAAGAAACGTTGGCCAAGGTGTTGGTTACGGTGGGGAATGTCAATAAAAAAGTTGATCAGGCCATGGGTCATAACCGACCTCACAACCATAGAGGAAAAGGAATGTACAACACGCAGCCTAATAATGGGCGGGTACCCAATCCCGTTGCCAATCGGGTAGACATTTCGGAAGAGCTGTGGGGATGCAGGATCTTGTGATAATGATTGCCCGCACTGTGGCCACGTGAAACCGGAGTCTATGCTAACGGAGGTCATACATTCCCATGAAAATGAAGAAGAGGAGGATGTAGAATTTTTTGGAAGCGAAGATGAAGAAGCTTTGGAAGTTCATACAAATAAACGTTTTGGGAAAGCAAATCACAAATATTACACTAGGAGTTCTAAAGAGCCCAAAACTTCCTCTGCTCCTCCTAATAATCAATTACTCCCTCCTGACCCTAAAGGAGATGTCAATCCCCCTCCTCCATCGAAGGTCGAAAAGTCTAAGATGATGCAAAACTTGCCAAATCTAGAAAAGCTCACTTACGATTTGGTGGAAGATATGAAGAAGAATAGGGCCAATGTATCGATGTATGACATGGCCCGATTATTAGGCCAAGAAGTGAGTTCACCAAAAGGATTAAATCCATCTGCACAAGTTCATGAAGCTAAAAGTGTTGAGTCCCAAGTGGTTGTACAAAAAGAAAAACGAGATATACCTCCCTTTTTGGTAACCATTAGAATTGCGAGGTAAAAACTTGCACAATTGTTTAATAGACTCGGGGGCCTCGGCTACTATCATGCCCTTAGAAATCTGTAAAAGATTGGGACTTACACCAAAGCCTTCTAGGAGCGAGGGTGGTGCGGTTGGACGGAGTCAACCATGGAGGCGATAGGAGAGGCTGGGTGATGTGCATATTCAAGTCAATTCGGAACCCGAGAATTCAACGAGCGCATAGACATTTTGGTGCTCGATATTCCTATCAAATATGGCATGGTATTGGGAAGAGATTGGAGTAAGAACCTAAACGGTTACATTGTGACGAGACTCTTCACACATGTGGCTACCTTGGAAAGGAGTGGCAAATCAAATTCGAATTGACGGTGAACCCCGACTCAAAGAGATGATCACGAGATTACAACAAGCCGAACGAGATCCGAGTACATTGAAGCTGAGTTGGGAGCATATTGTTTGGACATAGAAGCACTCGAAAATACCCATGATGAAAGGATGGGGCACAACTCTACTGAAGGACATCAAGACATTTGGACCTTAAGATTTGATGGATCCAGGTCCAGACAAGGAGCAGGAGCCGGTGTTGAATTGTCATGTTCGGACAAGGAGCCTATATTCGCTGCATACAGACTGCGGTTCCACGCCACCAACAATATGGCGAGAATATGAGGCTTTGATTCTTGGACTACAGCTGGCCATTCGGAAGAAAATTAAATATATCAAAGTCCTTGGTGATTCGGAACTGGTGGTGAAACAAGTGAGGGGACAATACATATGCAAGGATAGGCGGCTCAGGCTTTACCGAACAAGGGTCAGAGATTTAATAGATGAGTTCGACGCCTTTAACATTTCTCTGATCTCGAGAAAGGGCAATCGTCTGGCAGACTCCCTAGATGTAGCGACGAGTATGTTGAAGCCGGTGGACCATAAGAAATGCAAGAAGTTCTCTATAGAGTTGGTCCCTTGTCCCTCTATACCAGATAATGTTACGAACTTCCAAGTATTTGATAGTGACAGGCACATATTTCATTTTGTCACTAATTCTGGTATATTTGAAAAGCAGTACATAGATGAAGAAGAAAGGGACGTAGAGGAGGTAGTTTCGAAAGATAAAAATCCTGTAAAAAACAACCGGATGCCTGATGAGATAGCTTCATTAGAAAAAATCTTTGATATCGGAAGCAAACCAAGAAAAGGTAAAAGGGTTCCATCTCCTGGAGAGGCCTGTGATTTGGTTAACATTGGAAGTGCGAGAAAATCCCCGGGAGGTATTCATAGCAAAAGCATGTACCAAGCGGGAGAAGGATTCCATAGCGAGATGCATTAAAAGAATACATAGATTGCATTGCTTGGAGTTATAAGGAGTTGAAAACCTATGATCGGAATGTCATAATGCACACGATTCCACTTGAAGCCAGAGTCCAAGCCCTTCAGGCAAAGACAAAGGCGAGTTAATCCATTATTAGAGCCCTTGATAGAGAAAGAGGTGAAGCGACTGTTAGAAGCTAAGATCATCTTTCCCGTTAGGCATTCCACGTGGGTTGCTAACCTAGTCCCTGTGAGGAAAAAGAGTGGAGAAATAAGGTTGTGCATTGATTTCAGAAATCTCAACAAGGCATCCCAAAAGGACAACTACCCGTTACCCACCATCGATGAAATACTCCAAAAGGTAAACGGGTCGGAGATGATGTCATTCCTGGATGGTTATTCGGGATATAATCAGGTCCTTATCCATCCTAGTGATAGGATGAAGGCTGCTTTACGACAAAATGGGGCACCTTTGCATACGGGAGAATGCCCTTCGGACTATTGAACGCGAGTGCCACTTTCCGGCGAGCTATGGATTTTGCTTTTAAGGGGCTTATTGGTAAGTGCATCATTGTCTACATCGATGACATTCCTGTATTTTCTAAGAACAGGGAAAGCCATGTCAAGGATCTTAAGAAAGTCTTTCAAAGATGCAGGGAACATGGTATATCTCTCAACCCAAAGAAGTGCATCTTCGGGGTAACAGAAGGAAAATTGTTGGGACATATAATATCTAAAGATGGAATTTCCATTGACCTTGAGATAATAGAAGCCATACGGAAAATTCCTCGTCCCAATAGCAAAAAGGGGTTGAGATCATTCTTCGAAAAGATCAATTTTGTCAGAAAATTTATAGCAGATTTTGCGAGAGATAGCAAGACCTTTGAACGACATGCTAAAGAAAGAGGTCCGAGATCATTTGGACGAGATGAAAGGATAGAGGCTTTTGATAATATCAAGGATGCGATTTCTAAAGCCCCGGTTTTGGTGAGTCCCGATTATACGAAGCCTTTCTATATCTACACATTTGCTTGAGATCACTCCTTTGCGAGTGTTTTAACTCAGAAGAGTGAAGGCAGCATTGAAAATCCCATTGCTTTCTTGAGTAGTCCTCTCAAAGATGCGAAACTGAGATATTCTACCCTAGACAAGCAAATGTATGCGTTGGTTAAGACTGTAAAAAAGTTCAGGCACTACATAGTCCACAATAGGGTCTTTGCTATCGTCCCAGATCCTGTTGTCAAAGCCATGTTCGTTCAGAATGAATTAGGTGAGAAGCGTGGTAAGTGGGTTTCAACTTTGCAGGAATTTGATCTGGAGATTCAATCGATGAAGATAGTGCGGGGGCAAGGGTTAGCCAAGGCAATCGCAGAACAGGATCTCGCAATTCCTTGTCAACATTATGAAGTCGCTGATGTAACCAAGGAGGAGTGGTATGCAGATGTGGTGTACTATATACTAAATGGTAGGTGTCCATCACTTTTGAATGCTACTCAATGCAGAGCCTTGCGTTTGAAGTCTGCTAATTTTTTGGTAAGATCTAGCACATTATACAGAAAGAACCATGAAGGTATTTACCTTCGTTGCGTTGATCAAGAGGAGGCAGTGCGAATACTCGAAGAGTTTCATGGTAAACATGGGACAGGGCATGGGTCCGCCAATGCCACGGCCCATCAAATCCTCAGAGCCGGTTATTATTGGCCTCAACTATTCAAGGATGCCCATTCTCATGTGAGGTCATGTCACATATGTCAAGCTGCAGCCAATAGGGATAGAAACGCTGCCATGCCTTTACGATCCGTAATCGAGTCCAGGACCTTTCGCGCAATGGGGCCTGGATTTTATTGGGATTATCAGCCCCAATTCCTTCGATACTCACAAATATATTACGACGGCTACGGACTATTGCACGAGATGGACCGAAGCTATCCCCACAAAGAATGCTCTGCGAGAGGTGGTCATTAGATTTTTAGAAGATAACATTGTCACTAGATTCGGGATGCCTAACTCCATCGTAAGTGATAATGGTTCGGCCTTTTCCTCTCTGGAGTTTGCTAATTGGGCATTTGATAACAGCGTGAGTTTAAAGTTCTCCTCCAATTATTACCCACAGGGTAACGGATTGGCCGAGTCATCCAATAAGAATACGTTAGTTGTCATAAAAAAATTGTTGGAAAGGAATCCGTGGGACTGGCACAATAAGCTTAAGTTGGCCCTTTGGGCTGACGAGAATCGGAGTCAAAGAAGCAATAGGGACATCTCCTTACCATCTGGTTTATGGACAAGATCCCATTTTTCTGCAAATCTCAGATTACAAACGCTGCACTTCATGAAAGATTATTTTGGAACTAATGATAAACTTGAGTCTAGACTAACGCAATTAATGCGCTTGGATGAAAAAAGGGATGAAGCTATGCTTCATTTTAGTAAACACCAAGACATTGTAAAAATATGGTTTGACAAAAGGTCTAAGGCCAAGGCGTTTAAAATTTCAGATTTAGTCTTTGTTATGGGACAAAAGACATGAGAAGAAGGGGGAACATGATAAATTTGATTACCTTTGGTTAGGTCCCTACCAGATTTCAGAGATCCTAGGGGAAAATAGTTTTAGACTAAAAACCTTGGATGGAAAGGATTTGGCACTACCTATCAATGGGTTGCACTTGAAGCATTACTTTCAAGCATGAGGTAGTTGGGCTTTGTATTATATGTAATAACGTTGTAATTTCTTGCTTTCATTTTTCATGTTTAGGTGTGTATTATTCTTTTCTTTGACATGTCTAAGCTTTATATTAATGTTGTGATCTGTTTCTTTGTGTGCAGATTTGATACTTAAGTGTGTGTTTCAAGAGATATCTAGTTTTGTGTTAATGCTGTAATTTAGTTTTTTTTTGATGTGCAGATTTGATATGTTAGTATCTATTCATTTTTGTTTCAGGTTTTTCTTGTATTAATGTTGGGTTTTTGCGTTTGTGTGCAGGTTGGACATTTAGGCGGTGGTGTTCCTTTGATTTCCTTTTCATTGCTTTTAAAAAAAAAATATATATAAAAAAAAAAAAAGGGAATAAAAGCTTGATGTTGAACACATGCCTAAGATTGGGAGAATATGAAACATTGGAATCATGTTGTAAGAGCTCCACATGTAATACAAACAGTTAATTTAGATCATTTGAAGCTTGTGATGCATGAAAAGGTCGGTTTTGCATGACAAATCATCTCATTTGCAATTCACGAAATAATGCATTCATGTTCCATCTCACTTTCCATACATTTTCACCGTAGTGGCATATGCATCTTAGGTGCAATTCATTTGAGTATGTTGAATCCTCTTAGGGTTATGTTATAACATAAATTTAAGTAAATCCTAAGGTTGGAAGTGAGTCTTGAAGTATCTAGGACCAAGCACGTTTCATACATTAAAAAGGATCTTGAGCAAAATGATCAAAACCTAACTTGGAGGAAAAGGTTGGGCGAAAATGGTTTTCATGTCTATCCTATTATGCAACATGATCCTAAAAATAGTGGTTTTGACCACTTCCATAGAGCTTAAAGCCTAAAATCAGAGTAGTAAGGATAGGGTTAAATTCTCATCTCGGTTGGTTGAGAATCTAATTCCCCAAAGCTTTGATTGGACCCACATGGAGTAGTAAGGATAGGGCATAAATTCTCATCTCGGTTGGTTGAGAATCTGATTCCCCAAAGCTCTTATATTTCATTTCGTATTAAATCTTAGATTGTAAGGATCGTACTATTTGTCCTCTGCAAAGGATGGGTAGTCATCCCCAAGGTTTAAGTAACAAGATTAATATTTTCCATTTACATTTAAAATCTTGGGTTGTAAGGATCGTACTATTTGTCCCTAACCAGGATGGGTAGTCATCCCCAAGGTCCAAGAAGTAAAATAAATAAATTTTTTCCATCTCATCCCTATATTGGATTGTAAGGATCGTACTACTTGTCCTCTGCAAGGGATGGGTAGTCATCCCCAAGGTCCAAAGAAATGGAGATAAGTTTTGGATTATGGGGTTAGATAGGCCCATGCATGACATCATGTCTTGCCTAAAAAGTAAGACCATTGATTGTCTAGAGGGTTAGACTAGCATGACCATTTCTTCCATAATTGGTTTAGTTATTTTGCTCAAAGTGAGGTAAAGAATTCTAAATCAGAATAGTAAGGATAGGGTTAAACTCTCATCTCGGTTGGTTGGGAGTCTGATTCCCCAAAGTTCTGATTTCACATCCACTTGCACATGGGTTCAAGATAGTAGGGACTCATAACCAACTTTGGGATATAATGAACCGTTCACTAGTGGATCCTAAGAGGGTTTGGCGAGTCTTGAATGTTTGCACATAATACTACAAGAGTGACTATGCATTTTCTCATGGCATATTCGAGTAGGATACACAAATCATTCACAATTTCGCATATGCATTCATGCAAAACCGATGATGGAATGTGGATCAAATTCAAATGATAAGGAAAGGAATTCATTGCACACACGAGCTAATACTTGATGATTCTAATAATTCATGTACTTCTGATTTTGGGCATTAGTTATATTGATTATGGGCTAACCCATGTTTTCAAATTTGTGATTTATGTTAGGTTGGGTTCTTACTAAAATGCTCAAGAGCATTTGACGATGAGTCGCCATTTGTTGTGGTTCATCCACAACACACCCCAAGTGGGGACCCACCTTTGTTTTTGCAGGTTTTAGGGAAGATCTCAAAGACCCGGATGCTAAAAATGAAGAAAAGAAGAAAAATGCCTAAGTGTTGAAAGGGTCGCGAAATCGCGACATGTCGCGATATCGCGACCTGTCTCTCCATCGCTGCAAAAAAATTGAAATCTGTCGCGAAATCGTGACGTGTCGACAGCAGGACAGAAAAGATGTCACGAAATCGCGACGTGTCGGCAGAGAGAGAAAATCTCGAAATCGCGACGTGTCGGCAGCAGGACAGAAAGGATGTCGCGAAATCGCGACGTGTCGGCGGCAAAGAAAAAAGGATGTCGCGAAATCGCGACGCATTTTTTGGAAGCGTACGGAAAGTTGAAAGGGTCGCGAAATCGCGACATGTCGCGAAATCGTGACCTGTCTCTCCATCGCTACGAGTTGCCGAGAGGAAGCACAAGGTTGAAGGTGGTAGCGAATCGCTACCACTTCGTGAAGCGGAGGCCCCAAGGAAAAGTGGTAGCGAATCGCTACCACTTCGTGAAGCGGAGGCCGAAGGAAAAGTGGTAGCGAATCGCTACCACTTCGTGAAGAGGAGGCCCGAAGGAAAAGTGGTAGCGAATCGCTACCACTTCGTGAAGACAAAGGCTCGGAACCAAAGTGGTAGCGATATCGCTACCACTTCATCGAAGGAATGCTCGGAACCAAAGTGGTAGCGATATCGCTACCACTTTTTTGAAAGGAAGGCTCGGAACCAAAGTGGTAGCGATATCGCTACCACTTTTTTTGAAAAGAAGGCAAAGCAAAGTCGGTAGCGATATCGCTACAACGAGCTACGGCGGGCGTACGGACCAAGAACACGTCGCGATATCGTGACATGTCGCGTTATCGCGGCTAGGAAACAGAAGAGGCCAAATGCAAATTCTGTCGGGATTTCCGCGGGAAAGCGTTACGAAAGGTGCAGGAGACGCAGGACACGTGGTAGAAATGACAGAACCAGAGTAACGTTTCATAACAAAAGTTATTGGCCGCAGAGATCGAGCGTTACGATTGCATGCAAGGGTTAGAATACCAAAAGGCGGGAATTGAAGCGAAGGGTCCTGGGAGTCGAAACGAAGCGTCATGGAGCAGCCGAGAACGTGCGACAAAAAGGTTAAATAGCAGAAGTGTAGATGGATACAGGGCTGGAGATTGTAACAAAAAAGCATTACTTATTGAAATAAAGGATTTTTCTTTGGTAACACGACTTTTGTGTGTAAAATCAAAAGGAGATCGAAGCCAAAACTATTGTTTTACTGTCAATATTTCCGTTGCATCATTTTGTCTTGTATCTATTTCGTTTACGCCATGGGATGGGTTACGATAGGTGAATGGTAGAATGATGCGGTTATATTCTTTTCCTTAGAGTCTTGCATCCGATCTGATTAGATTGTGTGTTAGTACGAGATCTGATCGGTTGGGTTGTTTTGGGGATTTCATCTCTTAACTTGGGATTTTGCGGGGAGGAGATCGTGAACCATTTTAATATCCTTCATTATTTTCCAGCTGATTCAAAATAATGGTTTCTATTTTATTCCTTGATATGCTTAATTTCATGTCAGAGACTAACACTTGAAATAACAGAACTATTGAATATAGATAAAACGAACAAGTTAACCTTAGAATAAATTGTGAACATTAGAACATAAAAAGGATTTTTGTTTATTTATTTTTTGATTAATCAAACAAGTCAAGATTACAAAGTTCATTAAGAATCAACAAAGGCCCCTTGTTAACAACTATCTGCAGGATTTTGAGTTATTCTAGGATATATCAGTTGCATGTATTAAATTGAATTCATTTTTTTATATATGTAAAAGCTGTTTCACAAAGAAACTTGGAGAAATAATAAAAGGAAGGAAAATAAAATAAATTATTTCTTTGCAAGAAAGAGTCTTTGTTCGAGACTCTAAGTTGCGTGTTATTATTTGTAATATGACAAATTAACGCTCAACAGTACCAAGTTGTCTACCCAGGTTGAATGTTTTATTTGATAGATGATATTAGCCTTTAGCAACTTCAAGAGCTCTTCTATCATTATGGCTTTGATCCTAGGGTTTATATGCCTCTTCTTATACCTGAAAGGCTTGGCATTAGGCTCTAGCTCAATGGTGTGTTGGCTACCATTTTTTCATATAATTTGAGGTCTTGATATGACCAAGCCACAATGTCTTGGTACTTTAGGTATAAAGCCTTGATATCCTCTTCTTCCTCTAATGAACATCATATTCCAACCTTGAGCTTCTTTTCAATTCCAACTTCAACTTCTTTGTAAATTTTCTCATTGACTTCCATGGATCTGATATTTTTCCTATCTTCATTTTCAAATAGGCTCTCTAGAGTGACCAAACCTCTAGGTATGTGATTGTTCTTAAGTTGAATGACATCCTGTTGATCAATATCTTCTAGATTTTCCTCTTGAACAGTGAATATATAGGATTATCTCACCAGAAAATCAATGATTTGTTCATCACTTTAAAAGACCTACCAAAAAATCTACTTATCTAGAACTACAGGTCTAAAAATAATTTTGATGCCCTTGTCCTTATTAACTCCTATGTCTATATAAGGGTTGAAGTTAGATCCCCTTACTTCCAAGGAATCTACCAAAGTATTATTTTCTATGGGAACAAAATTTATGTTTAGGGCGTGAAAGGATTCCATAAAATCCCATACCCTAATTTACTATCAATTCAGAGTCACCATATATGTTCAAGATCTTATTACCCATATTTTTTTCTTGCATCAATCCAAGGCATAGATCCTCGTACTCTGAAACATTATTGGTGCATGCCCATGTTATCCTATAGGTGAAACTCTTTATCCCTTCTAACTGTGACTGTAATACCACACTAACACCAACACCATTTCTGCATTTGGAACCATCAAAATGCATAATTCATGTTTCTATTTCTCTTAGAGACTAATTATATATAACATGAACTTTTTTCTTTTATTTTGCAAAAATATTGTATGTGCCCATACCTATCCCAAACTGGACGTAATCCTTTTTGAAAGGTAGCTCATATTCAATTTCTAACTCCTCAAAGTTATCCACTAATTCAAAATCCTCAAGAGGAGTGATATTGCACATGTCTCCTTCAATTTTTTCAATGTGGTAAGACATTGGATTCTCAGGTGTTATCCTTATCCTCTTTCCTTTGAAAGGAATAACCATGCTGGAATAGTCCATATACATGCATCCACCCAACTTTGCTATGAACTCCCTTGAAAGACATAAGCCAAAATAGGGGTCTAGATCCACCACCACTATTTCTTGTACTATAGTCACCTCAGGTGCTCTATGCAGCCTCATTAAGACATATTTTATCACTCCTAATGTCTTCATAGGTGTTCCATCCATTTGAAATACTCCAGGATAGGATCACGTATACTCCATACCCATCTCCTCAAAAATTGCTTTAGGCATAACTATAGTAGATGTCCCTGATTGTATCATATAATTTTGAACAACCCAACATTCCATCCTTAAAGAAATGTAAAAGGGAGGAGGTTTATTCTTTAAAATAGCAGGGGACATCTCTTTATTTTTAGAGGGTATACTAAGTATTGTGGTGGCATGCCTATCCTGTGGATACTTGTTGAGGGAAGCTTTTAGCAAGTCTATCTAACCAGGAATGAAGATGATATCATACAAACTATATTTTTATGGTATATGATTAATTTCTTCCACAATATTATTCTCAGACTTATCCAAAGTGGGTCTCTCAGGCCTTCTTTCTAGCTCACCATATTTTTTCTTATATTGTTGAGTGGATTCTATTCTCTATATTTTGGTAATAGAAGGGAATCTAAGCCTCTCTTGAGCCTTATTATTATACCTCATTATGTCTCCCTTAGTTTATTTCTCAAATCTCTTGGGGAGACTATTTTATTTTTCTTTGGATTAGGGAATAGGGAAAGTGACACTACTTAAGGGAGGTGGAACACTCTTCTTCTAAGAGGGGACTTAGAACTAAGCTATATTCTATGGATCTACTTGCAGTGTTTTCTTACTAGACCTTGTCATGATAGCAATAGACCCATCCTCATCTTGCTCTTTTCCAACCATGATCTGGTCAGGTTACCATAGAATGTTTACCCTTCCTTTATGATTTCTTTCTACTTTATCCATAGCTTGCTGGACATGGTGTTGGTACATAACACAAGATTGTGAATCATGTGGATCATTACACACCAAACACCAAATATTCACCAAATTTGTTTTTGAAGAACACTCAACCTCTTTATATGTTGCATTCACTCTTACCCTAGTACTGTTACTAGTACCAGTTCTTTGATCTTTGTTCACATATGGAAATATATTTTGTTGAGATTTTTTCATTTCTCTCTTCTCCATTGAATTCATTTTGTTGCTAAGAGTTTTCAATGTATCATGTATATCAAGGATGACAGAAAACTCTTGAGGAGTTTGAGAAGGAAGTGGAGGGAAAGGAACCACAGTAGATGGCTCTTTTGGCCAAGGAATGAGATTCATATAAGGAAATGGGGATGACAATGGAGGTGGGTCCATATAAGATGAAGTAGTAGCTTGGCTTTGGAAATTAGTGGTTTTTAAAATTTAAGGTTGCACATCTTTGGGAGGTAATATCCCCACATTAATTAGGAAATTTTATGCATGAACAACTACATTATAAACCTGTGGAAATATTTCCACCCCATATTGTTGGGTTTTCAATCCTAGATATAATCCAAGAGCTCTAATATAATACATATAAGCAAGGCATGCAGCTGGTCTAGATGTAAGGGGAATTCTTTTCTAGGTTTTGCTAAACCTCAAATTAAAATCTAAGATAGTTTCTTACTGATGTTTCTGCATAGATGTGAACTTATTAAGCAAGGAGAAATGGTCTGTATATTCATTAAATTATTACACAAAAGGCTCAACAAATGCTACCCATAAAGTGATGGTGTTATCCTCAAGATTCCTAAACCAATGTAGAATATTTACCTTAAAGGATAGGGCTAGAATCCTGACAATAACATCTTCATTTTTTATATTATGGATTTCTACGAGATTCAAAATATATTGACAGTGCTCATATGTAGTCTTTCGAGATCCATCATAAGTGGGAATAGCCTTAGACACAGCTTGAGGAATGTCATGCATATGGGCTAATCTAAGGGGGCCAGCTATGTTCCAATTGGGGTACTTATGTAAAGGCTGATTTGGGGGTACATTTCTCTGATTTGGGACTATATTTCCTACCATGTTTCTAGGTGTAGGTCCTGCTAGAGGGACTATTGGATTAATTGCAAGGTTTTCCTCAATAGGCTCTTCTTATGAATGAAAATATTGGTTTAAATTCCTTATAATAGTGGACCCTCTATAAGGTAGCTCACAGTAGAAATAAGAGTCATGGTTGTTCCTTTTGAATGACCTAGTATACATGAAAAATAATGGTCTACAGGGATAATTCTTCTTTGGGTTCAAAGACCAGGGAGTCACCAGGTAAATTTGTTATTCTATGCTTAGAAAGGTCAAGACAATTCACCAAATCTTGATTCCTCTAGGTAGAGATAAAAAAAAAACTCATATGATGGGTTTTCATGTTTCTTGTAAAATTGTCCCATCGAGCATGCCAAAAATTGTTGGGCATCGAATTGACATCAAGTTTTACTTGACATTGTGACTATCTATCTTCCAATTTTTTGTCCAGGCATGCACCCGATAGTCACAGCTCAGCACTCAACATTGGATGGACCAAAGGTAACTTCAATCCAACCTCTAGAGTAGGCTAGTTCCTTGTCAACTTAATAGAGTGTTAACACAATTAAAGCTCAATTAGTATTATGAGAAAAGGGTTAGAAAAAGGTTTGGATTAGAGATATTATACAAAAAAAGTGGTTGGATAGGCTAACAACTGTTGAGTTCTAATTTTACCCAATTGTGAAATTACACTCTCCCTTAGGGTTTGGATTCCAAAACCCTCTCTTGCAAAGAATTTAAACAAAAAACTTCTCCAAGGTCTCTGCTATATTAGCATTTGCATGTGTATTAGTAATCTCAAATTAAGATGTATCAATTTAATGCTTGGAACACCTTAGTGATTGCAAGTAACTATAAACAAGGGGCAATGTTGGTTTATTTTACCATGCTAATTTAATGATTGTTCATTGAACCAAAATAAATAAAATGTGAGTTGGCCCTCATATGACCATGATGTAATGCCTTAATTCCTTTTATCTTGAGGATTTTAAGGTAGATTTTATCTTCCCTTATTAAGTATATTTTAATAAAGTTTTATCTTACATTAAATCTTACTTTTAAACATGAAAATGAAGATTAAATCTATCTATGAATGTAAATCCGGAATGATGAATAGGCTCCAAATGTAGCTACTTATCATGAAGATTAAGATAGCCTTTCACTGTGATCAATAAACTATCCCTCTTTGGTGAAATTGATTTTCACAAAGAGGCAATAATTTATGGCCTTAAAATAAGGGCTTTAAAATGTCACTTCAAATTATCCTTCTTAAATGAAATTAAATTTTCACAAAGATGGATATTTTAGTGCTTTGAAACAATGATCTATGTAGTGCAAAAATTACCCCTCTTGCAAGAAGCAACTTGTTGATACATTGTGAGAGGATCAATGGGTAACCTAAATTGATTGATAAATGCATTTTCCAATTGGGCATAGGATGTAATAGATCCTGTGGGTAAATTGATGTACCAATCATATGCCACTTCATCTAGGCTCCCAAGAAAAAATCTACATGCCACATCCTCATGTTCAACATTCCATCTAACTAGGATATCCACATAATACTAAATGTTCTCCTCGGCTAATGTTGTGCCATTGTGCTTAAACTTGGGAAAATTTTTCTCTATGTTCTTGGGCAAGTCATGAGCATCTCCAATAATGTTCAAAGTATTACCATGCACCCCATACCACTTTCCAGTATTTTCATCCATTAGTGAAACTCAAAGAATGACTTCAAAACCAATTTGTTAGTCAAAAAAATATTTCTTACAAATAAGCATAAAATGACTAACAATCAAATGTACAACATATGAATAATCATGTTAGAATCAACCAAGAGATATGTATCCATTAAACCATGAAATTTATGAACATTCTCAAATTTGTAACATGTTAGCTTTAATGCATCATCAAAAATAGAGAATGTTAGAATCAATAAAAGTAATCATATGGATCCAAAACCTCGTTAGTCAAGACCAATATTTTTAAATAAATATTTCAAGTAACATGAAAAATTTAGCATCTAAATAGCTATAACATAAATCAATTCAAATCCTCCTAGCTCCCCAAAGTGTTGAGTGTTAAAGGATGCCAAAGATGCTAATCAAATGAACTTGAAATATTTAGAAATTAAAACTCTTGAGTAACCATGAATAATCCAAAAGTGTTAGATCAATGAAAACCAATTCATGAATTGCTTAGAATAAATAAAACAAAGTAAACGAATTCATGCCCTCCTTCTAGCACCAAAATGTTGAGTGTTAGTTTTACCCAATTGTGAAATTACACTCTCCCTTAGGTTTTTGATCTCCAAAAACCTCTCTTACAAATAAATTAACCAAACAAATTTCTCCAAGGTTTCTGCTATATTAGCATTTGCATATGTGTATTAGTAATCTCAAATAAAAATATATAAATTTAAATGCTTGGAACACCTTAGTGATTGCAAGTAACTGTAAAAAAGGGGCAATGTTAGTTTATTTTACCATGCTACCTTAATGATTTTTCATGAAACCAAAATAAAAAAATAAATGTTAATTGGTCCTCATATGACCACGATGTAGTGCCTTAGTTCTTTTTATATTGAGGATTTTAAGGTAGATTTTATCTTCCTTATTAAGTGGGTTTCAATCAAGATTTACCTTGCATTAAATCCTTATTTAAATATGAAAGTAAAGATTAAAATCTATCTATGAATGTAAATCCAAAATAATGAATAGGCTCCTTAAATGTAGCTTCTTATCATGAAGATAAAGATAGCCTTTGATATGAATAATAAATTATTCCTCTTTGGTGAAATTAATTTTCACAAAGAGATAATAATTTATAGTCTTGAAATATAGTATTGCCTAGCTGAGCAGATCAATAGATTTCCTACCTAAGTAGATCCGTGTGTTAGCTAGATGAGCAGATCAGTGGATTGCCTACCTGAGCAGATCAGTGTGTTGCATAGCTGAGTAGATCAATGGATTTCCTACCTGAGCAGATCAATGTATTGCTTAGATTTGAGAAGATCAAAGTAATCATTGTATTGGATAAGGATCCTTATTTCTATGTGAAATATTATAAGGAGATTATCTTGTGGAGTACCCCATATTGGGGGAACCACATTAAATCTTGTGTCTCAAATTGTATGTGGTGACTTGTGCTCTTGCTTACTATTGCTATCTGAGTTATTAATGCACACTGCTATATTTGGTTATTACAATTAAGGACATTAATTGATATTGGTTTGAAAAGAAATTAAAAAGTGGGCACTATACTTTTCACCCGCCCCTCTTAGTATAAGCTTGTGTTCTTCAATGGTAGGTTGAGGAAAAAACTTGCATTGAATAGATCCAATCTCACCCTAGAATAAGGTTATAGTTTATACAACATGATGACACATAAAATAATATATTCAAGAGGTGAGGCCCTACTTTTACAAGCAAAACAATATTCCCTACAACTTCCCATTCTTCATCATCATAAGATTTTAGGATGATGTTTAATATTTCTAAATACTTCTTATTGAGCCCTAATTTATGAATAAATCTAAGAATACAAACATTAATAAATGATATATTATCAATGAGAATCCTTTTTATGGATTTCTCACCAGTATTGCAAGTGATTTACAAAGGTATCTCTCTAAGCATAGAGGTTAGTGGGATGTCATCCTAAAGACAGATATAGTCACATGCTTCACACTAAGTTACCTCACCATGTTAGCCAAATCATTGAGAGTGATATTTTTAGGCACTATCTATTCACTTAAAATTGTGAATAATTTATCTTTATGTCTTGGGGAGGTTCACAACAACTCGATTATGGACATCGTAGCTAGTGTATCCTCTAATTGATACTAAATATTAAGAGGATTTTTTCTTGTTGTTTTAGAACCAAAGGTGGTTCCTTAGGAGAATTGCACATCTTGAATGAGAAACTAGGGGTGGTTTAGGAGGTAGTTTAGAAGCTTCATCATTCTCCCTTGCCTGTTGCCTAGTCATGGTGTAAACATGGATTATCCCTACCATATTCTAATCTAGTGGAGGGACACTATGGTACTATACTTGATTGCCAGTGTTTTGTTAATTTTTAGATAGAGGGTCCTAAAATATCCCCAAATATTGATTGGAGGATGTTGCTTATTTAGGACCATTGAACACTAAATGAAGTTGGTCAACAAGATCTTGTATTATATTCTTGAGAGTAATACACTTATTCATGCCGTGATCATTAGTGAGATGAAATATATATTGTTGGTCATATTTGAACCAAGGAAAATTCTGTCCTCTGGCATCATGTTGTCTTATAATGGGTATCTCTATCATATTTGCATCTAAAATTATATCAATATAGATGAAAATTTTTGGTTTATTTTAGTAAACTTCCTAGGAGGCTTTTTTGGAAATTTAGCTAAGATTAGCTTGCTCAGTGCTATAATGGTATTGATATTACCCATTTTAGGTATGGTGTTGGATTAAGAATTATTTACACCATCACACATAGCATTTTTGTTCTTATACTATCATCAGTGCTAGGAGAAGGTAGTTTCTCTTCTTCTTTCTTAGTTTTTAGTTACCCTCTTTATTGAAGGGAAACTTCCATTTATTTTGTGAGATCAATTTTATCATTGAAGGACATGACATGAGTCATATTTGAAAGATATGAAAAAATATCTTGTAAAATATGTACAAATATATACAATAATTTCTTAGGTGGTGTTGGTCTAAAAATTTATCAGTGTAAAAGGTTTGACAACTTGCACAAGTCAAGTGCTAAAATCAGCCAAGTCTAGAAAAAGTTAGAAATATTGTACTACACATAAGAAATAATGGGTAAAAAAATTCCATTGCCTAAAAAAAATGGATAAAAAAAGAGAAAGTTGATAAGTCCTTAGGCTACTAGAAGATATGTACAAATACTAGCAATGGATGGGTACAAAGAGTCTATTTCCTAGTGATGAAGAATGGAAATTAGCTAAGTTCCTCGATCGATAGAATTTTCATCCTAGCAGTAAAAAAGGATGGCTACAAAAGACCTATTGGACCTAGCATACAAATTTAACTATAAAAATAATTGGAACTACCCTAGTGGATAAGAGGTACCATGAATCCACCACCAGATCTATTAAGACCTCTGAAAGATCTATACCAGGACTAGTAATAGGTGGGTACATAAAACCCATATCATACCAAAAAGCATGAATGGAAATTTGGTTAAGTCCTAAACCTACCAAATATTATGTACCTCATCTAGCAATATATGGATACCAAAATTCTATCACCTAGCAACTTGCAAAGAAAGTGACAAAGATTTTGTACCAAGCATAGGCAAGAATGGGTACAAAAAATCTATCACATGCCAAAAGCATGAATAGAGAATTACTTAAGTACTGAACCCACTAAACATTATGTACCTTGCATAGGTATAAATAGGTACAAAAAGTTTTTCACCTACAAAGAGCTAGAGATCTTGCCCCAAAATTTGAATAGGTAAGTACAAAATTTTTGTCAGCCTTCAATATGACCAAAAAGCACTAGAGATGTTATACCAGGTATAGGCTAGAAGTAGTACACAAGGCCAATCACCCAACAATAAGTAGAAGATAATAAGTGAATAATTCTAAGTGTTTCCCTCACCAAACATTTTGTACCTATCTAAGAAAGGGATTGGTACAAAAAAACCCATCATCTATCAACAACCTCGTTATGAACCTAATAGCCATAGGTTGATAGAGGTAGATAGAATTTGATATCTGATAATTGTTTGTCAGTATATGGATAGTTGCCATATCATTTCACCAACAAGGTTGGATCACTTGTTATATAATATCAACAATAATATCTCTACCCATGTTCTCATGTGAATGGGTTCAATAGAAGTATCAGAAAAAGATCAATGAATAGTACAACATAATATGAAGTAAATCCTAGCCATGTTAATAGGCCATGACCAAGAGGTTACAATAGGTATACCACCGAATAGCTTAAAAAATTGGATCTAACATAATGATAATATATTTTTAAGGCAATGATGCCCTAATAACCAAATGTATTGTAAAAAGCTATAAATACAAGAATGTGAGAAGTGAAAAAGGTCAACTCTTAAGATTTTACACCTTACATGTATGAAAGCACATTGCAAATAGAAATACAAGTTGAATTATTTTTTGGCCTCTGGTTCATTCTCTTGCAGAACATGTATGTATGAATGGTTGCTTATTTATAATATAGGCTAGTTGAATGAGCATAGTATTAATTCTTCTCTCTAGATTTTTGCTTGTGTTCATTTTCTAGTTTTGGAATTCACAATCCATTGGACTACAAAATGTATAAGATATTGTTCTATAATAGATAAAACTGGCTGGTTTGTTAGGTAATTTGGTTAAATTATTGATTGCATAGCTTCTATATCTCATGTATTTTGATGTGGCTTAACTTACATCATTTATAAGTTTTAGCTTCAACTTATTTTATCTCTTTCAGCACCCTTTTCCCCCTATATTTTAGGAACAACTAGTTATGACTTCATAGGAACTAGAATCCTCTAGAGATTGACCACTAAAGTCTCATGACATCTATGTCATTCAATGTTGGCCAAGGTATTTGGGTGCACAATATTACCATAGGTGGATTTTTAGACCAACAAGTGGTAGAGAAAAAGGTAGTTTTCTGACTAGCTTTTGCCATCGAGGTAAGAATTCAACAACATATTCATTATTCCATTTTTTAAGCTAATACAAATCATCAATTGTGTACTTTTCCATGATGTAGGCATTGAAATATTGGATAAGAATTTTTTCTAATTTAGAAACATTCTTGATCAAGTTATGGGGTAGTTGAAAGAACTATTCTAGGGCCTCACCACCACTATTTGTGGGGATAATCTTTAATAATAGTATTTTGTCATAATTGACATCATGGCTTGCTACCATAAATATTTGAAAATGGTCTATTGGATTGTATATTTATAAACCTCGCAATGTGTAGCAGGAAGGAATCTACTGGGAATCCTCACTTTCCTACTTTGATAGCCTATTTCCAAAGAAGACCCCAAAGATGTGGAAATCTTCAATGCAAGTAGGATCTACTTCATGTAGTTTATCAAGGTGTATAAGTGTCTTATTGATGTTATGCTTGATAGTGTTCAATAGGTTTATTCAAAAAACTCCAAAGGTTTTATATTGCTAATTTGAATCTTTATCGAGCCTTAATAAAGATAATTTTTTTTCAAACTTAAGGTAAAAATCATCTAAAATGCATGCTAAGTATAAACACACAAAATGAAAGAATACAAGAACTAGCCTAGTATGCTTTTGAGTTTGAATGATGAATTATGCTAAATGAGGGTTTTATTTTCAAGGAAATAAAGTGATAATGCATCAAATAATTTATCCTAAAATGTAACTATATGATTTGATTTATTGCCTAAGTGCTTGTAAAAGGAAATGATTTAGAATTAATCTAGGATTATTTGATTTTTATCCAAGATATATATGATTATAAGAAGAATTTGACCTAAACTAAGGTCCCTTGATTAACCAAAATAAGTGTGAATTTAAGCAAACATACTATAAAATAGAGATGAAAAAGGATAAATGTAATGAAATACATACATCAAATAGGTACCAAGTGGTAGGGTTACATTTTTTAGAGCCTAATCAAATTCACCACTGACTATCAAATTTACCACTAGCAGATTTTCCACTTATTAGCAATTTTGAAAACTTACAAAATGGAGGCAAAAAATTAGGATTTCCTATTTTGATGGGTCCATAAGATTGTAGAGAGGTGATAAAATATCTTCCTAGCTGATCAAACCCCCTGTTAATGCAAAAATAAGTATGAATGCATCTCCTTTTGGAATGGATGTAAGGCTTGTCAAATTTACCAATGAGTGGCAAATTTTCCAATGGAATATTTAATAGAGTAGCAAATTTTCTCTATGTATTCTAGAGAGTTAAATTCACCTATGGTTATAGGGAGCGGTGAGTTTATCCTAAAACAGGGATGAATGAGTCTCAAATTGGATTTTAGGGCTATTTTTATCAAGTTTGAGGTGCAATGTGGGGGAAATATGAAGTGGAATACTTCCAAGGTCTATCAATTATAAATTTCTATAATAAAGCTATGCAAATCCTAATTTTAAGAAGCAAATTAAATGTGCATGAAAGAAGATCTTAAAATTACTAAGATTAGATTTTCTAGGAATTTTAATGATCTAGAAATATCTACAAAATATGAAGGAAGGGATTGAAAAATCATATTTAATCTAAATCTAAAGCAAAGGTAATGTAAATGCAATGAATATGCTAAATGAAAGTGTATGTATTGATGCTATAAAATTTAAGAAAACCTATAGCAAGGAAAAGGAAAAGAGCATGAAAATGATGAAATTCTTATGGTAGGATAATAAAGATAATGTTAGTCTTGTATCAATACCAAATAAAACTCAAGGAAAGGTTTTTTATGACTAGAATGAAGTTGATATAAAATGCTTGGATTAAAGAAGTAAATAATGTATATAAGCTTGCATGTAATGAGAAGACAATATCAAATAGTCTAAAAGTAAAGTAATGCCTAAAAATAATTATGGCTTAGAAACAAAAGTGCATGAAAAATATAAGGAAATGTAGTTAGTATGCTTGTAATAAATATTATAGGCTTATGAATGAAACAAACTATTTCAAATGAAGAAACATGTAAGTAAGTGGCATGAAAGCATACATTTAAAGTATAAAAATGTGCAATAAAAGAGATTAATGACTATAAATGAATGAAGTATATGTAAATAAACTTGAAATGGATTGCAAAAAAAGTATTATAAGCATAAAATGAAATAGTGAAAGAGAAATTAATGACTATATATGCCAAAACCAAGTTATCAAGGCCTAGAAATAGAAGAGAATATGCATGAAAGAGAATAAGAAGATGAAAGGAAAGAGGATCTAGGAGTGAGAAATTCTAGCAAGAAATCCTCCTCACCCCAAATACACTCTCATTACCCCCGATTTATCTCCTTGAATTGCTTGACTTACCTCCAAGATAGCTTAATAAATATGCCAAAATGAGAAGACGAAGAACACAAATGAATAGAATGACAAGAATTTTTTACAAAGTATTCCTAGCTCAAAAATTGCTTATGGAATGCTTACCCCAAGGGCTGCATTTATAGATTTTTGGAGGAGGTATTGAGAGGGAAAATTGGTTGGGATACCCTTAGGTTTTTTTTTTTTTAATTTGTAGGTCTAGTTCATTGCTAAAGCATGCAAGGTCAGAGGAGGTAATGGGGCGATGAAATTTGCATGCTTCTAGCTCGTGCTAGAAGATTTTTGCCATTTTACAAATTTTCCACTGCCAAAGTTATAATTAATTTCCAAATTTAACCAATGGTTATTTTGATTGGCCTAGGTTAAAAAAATTATTATTTTGCAAATTTTCCACTTAGTGTCAAATTTTCCATTAGCAAATTTTCCAGTGAGTGGTAAATTTGATAGGGGCTAAAAATGATTCCTAAATTTTTGGGTTTGGATTTATTGAGTGTTTGTTGATGCTTGGTGTCTTGTTTGATATATTTTAATTTGAGGATGCATCAAAATTAGGTGCATATATTTTGCCCTAATTTTGATATTATTTCTATGAAATTGCATCAAAAGTAAGGGGTAGGGTTCTAGTTTTGATGTTGTGATGCTTGTTGTTGTCTTAAGATATTGTGTTGAATAAATTATTGTGATTATGACTGTTTTGATTGCTTAATTTCATTGTTGCATGTATGAATTATTTTTTATGATTTATGCATTTTCAATATCAAGAAAAAAATTGTGTCTCATATGCCTATATTCCCCATGGTTTTCCCCTCAAGAAATTTTTCCAAAGTGTGTTTGGAGAGAATTTTTGATGGATAGGTCAATTTGGGAAAAGTAGCTATAATAAAAATGCATAAAGGGTGGATTGGACAGGTTAAAAGGGGAAAGAGGGGGTGAAAATGGTTGTCATTTTCACTTAGCCCATTTGGAAATTTGGAAAGCTTGGTAAAAGGGAGTTTAGGAGTAATGACATTTAACAAGAAAATGGCACATTGGGCTAACATGATTTAAGGATCAGTACGTGTTTCAAAGGACATCATACAGGTATATTTGAGAACTGAGGTCAAAATTAACTTTTGAAGCATAGTTTTTCATGTTTTTTGGTATTAGTGAGAATTTTCTACTTGTGGCAGATCTGCTAGTGGAATTTTTGCCACTGATGGCAAATTCACCAATTTCATTTTTACCACTAGTGGCAAATTTTCCACATACCAAAAGTGATTTGAAAATATTTTTGATGTTATTCTAGATACGCTTTTTGGTATAGAATGTATGTTTTACTAAGCTAAGAGTGTTTTCCAAAGGTAATGGATAACATTATGATATTTGGTTTGAATTATTATGAGTTTGGTATGTTGGTGGCTACCAAGCTAGATCATGTGGCATATATGCCCAAGCTAGAGTTTGATCAAACACTTTTGATAGCTTTGGCCAAGATGATATACTTTGACCAACACCTGTAGGCTAGTTATAGGGGAGGTGATGATGACACTAGATGATCTTTAGTACATATTATGGGTTTTTATCAATGGTGAACCAATCCACATTGGGAAGGATGATGGGTTTGGAAAGGTATTATTGACAAGTAATGAGAGGTTTGCAGGGATGGATAAATGTTTATGTATTAATAATGCATACATAGGGAGGCACATATATCGAATTATGATTCTATTATCCTCCATTGTGTCAAGGATATTTATGGAAAACATGAGCAGGAGGATCATACCCTAGGGATGGAGAGTGATCATTGTTGGGCTATTAGATTGCTAGATCATATATGCATGGGTACTAGTTATCTTGCATAGGTTATACTAGATGTTGTACCAAGTTGTATGTTAGAGTGATAAGAGCGTAGTATGCTACACTTTTCTATAGGTGTGGGATTGGGATAACATGGTAGTTTGATAACCTATTACAAAAGGAAGGAGACTTGGGGTAGGTAAGACTATGGTTTACCAGTTCATGAGTTGTATTTGAACTATTTATTACACCTTGGAGTAGGCTTGATTCTTAATTGATGAGTTGAGGGCTAGACAAATTAATTGGTGATCATGGAGGGGTTAATTTAGGTGATCAAATGATAACAAGGAGTTGGATTAGGTTAGGAGGATTCAGTGGCTAGATGATGGAGGGTGATCATATGATTTGTATCAATATGATTGAGTACTATGTCAGTTTAGAGAATTCTAGGGGATATCAAGACTTGGAAAGATGTGTGTACAATAAGTCACATAGGAGATATGGTGGGAGCCCATAGATATTTACTCCTTAATTGAGGTGGATGCAAATGATCCTAAGATGATGGGCCTATTGGAGAGATTTATTTTATCCTTAATATTGATGTCATGCTAGAAGAATCTCTGATTCCAATTAGTATCACAAATTTTGGTGGATCTGTCTCTTTATTTTAGGAATAAATTTACCTTAATAGACTTTGAATAGACCAAAGAGGGTTAGGATACCCCTAAGGTAAACTTAAATATTTAACACTTAAGTTCATGCTCATTTGGATAAAAAAATTTGTAAAAGTTATTGTTATTTAACCAAGATTCATTATAGCTCTTTTATTATGGCTTAATGTATAATTGGTGTCTTATCCTTCAGTTATTATAGAAATATTTAAAACACATTCATGTATTAAGAAAGGGAAATATGATGTTGAGTCAATTATGTTTTTTCAAATGATGTAACAAGTATAATTTATTACCAATGAAAGAAAGCATCAATTACACGTTCAAATAATGTAACATGTAAAGGAGACAAATACACAAGACTAAACACAAAGAATTGATAAGGAAAGAAGCCTAGAATTGTATTAATATTAATGGTTTTTACAATGAGAGATAGCTTTAATTATCATTAAGCTCTTTAAATATTAATACAATAAGAATTATCATTCAAATTATGTAACATGAATCCTTCACCCTCTCATTCTGGTAAAATTTAGGCCTCCAGACCTTTGACTCAATAGCTAGAAAAGATCTTAATTATTGAGCACTTCCCTATCAAAACATGTATATAAATGGAAGGAATAAGAGATGAAAAATGAGAAAGATACAAAAGGGAATACAATGACAAGATAAGGGTACTCAAGTATACATCTAGAAAAATTGCTATGCAAAAATTTTGATCATTTTTTATGGTTGTAGCAGTTCTTCTAATAGATTTAGAGAACCCTATTCTATTATAAATAGCTTCATTTAAGACCTCAACTTGTCATCAACCTATGTCCTCAGTTTATTGAGTGTACTACAACTAAAAAATAGTTATCTTTATCTAATTTTATCAAAAAAACTACTTTTATATATTTTCTAAAAAAATAGTAATTGGTTGTCTTTAAATATTTAAAAGTGAAGTACAATTGTATGCTACTTTGAATTTCAAGGTTGAATTGCCTCTATGTCCTTGTATTTTTCTATATTGGGTCCCACTTTCCTATATTGGTTGACTCATCCCTAGTAGATTTGCAATTTGTCTCCAAGCTTCATCACAAAAAGAGGTAGTAGAAGTAATTACATACTTTATGTTCAATAATTTGTTGGCATAGTCCTTGGTTGAAAATTCATATTCCTTGGAGAACCTAACTATGGGTTGGACTATTTTTGATAACTCATGAACCTGTTGGGCTAATTTTTGTTCATCCTTCTCATCACATTTAAAATCCTATATCCTCTTCGCTATCATTTCATAAACTTTCTCTATTTTGGAGAGTTCTTCAATTAGGATGGCTACTTTTTTTATTTTCCCATCCATCTTGCTTGCACAACTTTCTATAACTTGAATAGTTTTAGAGTATGGCTTTTCATGGACATTAGTTTTTAGCTTAAGGTATTATGCTTGACATTCATAAATCTCACCACTTGAGATAGTCACTTGTTTGTTACTTATCAAACTACGTTCTTCTTTGAACTTCTTGTATATAGAATTTAGAGCTATTGCCCTTTGACCTATTTCTTGCAATAGTGCCTTTATGTTATGATTTTTAGTAGTGATGTTTGTGAGGTCTTTAAGTATTTTACCTAATGCTTTTGATTCTACCTTTAACTATGATATCATCTATTCTTTATACTTATTAATAAAGCAAGCACTATCAAATTGTGTTGCTATTTGTATTTGTGGTAATTTCCCCTATAGTTTGTTGGTCTCTATGTATAATTTTTTATATTTTACCTGTAACTTATTTGCCTTGGTAGTTAATGACTGATTTCTTTTATAGAAACTTTCAACAATGTTTACTTGATATTTAGTCTATGACTTGAACAAAGTTAGATGATCCTCTTGTTATTAAATAGTTTCCTACCCTATAGCTTTATTTATTCACAAGGAGATAATTTTGGCCACTAGTATGGTGGATTCTACTATCATTAGGGGTACAATTTGGGTTTGGGAACCCTAATATTATGATCCTCTTAACATGTATTGATTGTTCAAGTTCAAGAATCATATGTGATTGCCAACCATGATAACATATCTGAGGAATAATACACTCTAGGGCATATCAACTTGCCCAAGTTGTAGGTCCATTTATTGTAGTATGGGATAGGCTTATTTCAATTTCTCCATGCTCTTTTAAAGAGATCCTCAAGAAACCATGAGTGATGTTGAAAGTTCTCTTGCATTTGCTCATAGCTTAATACAGCCTATTTTTCTATCTCCCACTACTAAGTAAAAGTAATTTCAAATCCTAGCCCTGATTGCTTGGCAACTGAGATCCTAGTAAACTATATATATTTACCATGACTAATGGAAGTGGATTTTGTTGGGTAGCACTTAAGGATTCCATGGTAGTACTGCTCTTCACACTTATTTCCTTGGTGTGCCTTAACTCCTCTACTTCTTAACTTCTCTTTGCTATTCTTCTATACTCATGCCCTCTTACTATAAGTTTTTGATATAAGTGAAGTGAAGAGTTTTTTGGGTAGGTATTAATAGAAAATTACACATGTACGAGCTTTTATTGCTTTCAACCACATTTTTTTTATTTACCATTTGATTTCTACCACTTTTTCACTTAGTAACCACCATAATGATCATGGCAT
This sequence comes from Wollemia nobilis, assembly GCA_028583015.1. NCBI lineage: Eukaryota > Viridiplantae > Streptophyta > Pinopsida > Araucariales > Araucariaceae > Wollemia > Wollemia nobilis. The sequence continues at coordinate 3,843,017 of JAQPPZ010001313.1, read as the reverse complement.
AACATCCACCCCCTATAACTAGCTAGTGAATTGTATCCTTATTTAAATTGTAAACATTGTTTCTTTGGAAATTAATTCTCATTCTTTGTTAGTTTTAGGCATGTGTGTAAAAGATCTTGGATTGGTCTCTTCTACCAAAGGTGTTAGTTTAAAAATAAAATATTTTCATTTAAATGGACTTACAGTTTTGTGTCAAGGTACAGATCTTCATCACAATCCTGGAACAAATTTGAGCCATGTGTTTCTCTATGGGTGAGGACATCTACATCATCCATATTGGACTAATCAGAAGTAGTGCTTCAACTTGAGTGGGTAGATCTAGATCATGTGCTTCTATAATAAGGCTACCCATGTAATTTATTTCTTGGTCAATCAAGAGTCATCACTTCTCTTAATTTTCCTAAATAGGTAGGTTCCACGTGGCTTCGGTAAAGAGTTAAGATGACTAAAAAAACTTTTAATGATTATATATAGCCAGGGTCCCTTTTCAAATTTTTTTAAATTTTGTTAAGAAGGGGTGCATGGACATGGTAGTTGCATTAGCCCTTAGGTAGATGGAATTATTTTATATAAAATGGCTAAGGTTATGATTTTAGGCTAAGATATATAATAAATAGTGAGGTAATATGAGCTTTGGTACTCAGGAGAAATGCATGAGACCTAGGCTTCTTATGAATTTTTAATTTTCAACATCATGCCATATAAAAATTTCTTAAGTCAAGACCTTGTAAAGTTCTTTTTGATCAAGGTCAAGGAAACAAGGGTGTGGAAATTTAATTTATGCAATGGGAGACCTTAGACCTTGGAAATGAATCAATTCAAGTTTTTACCAATTGATGAAGGGAACTTGAACTTATCCGATCAAATATGAGCCACAAATTCTTTGACCAATAAGGTTGCAATTCTTGAGTTTGCCCCCTTTCATCCCTACCACACATTTCTTAGCCAATGAAAACTTAGTGCTCAAAGTCACCCCCTTTCATCCCCACCACACTTTTTTCTCAATAAATACTTAGGCACACTTTAAAATTTTTTGGGAGACATGATTTTTATTAAGGGCCCTAATGTTAGGCTTTATTACATAAGGCTCTTTTGAGGAAGGGGAAACATGTGTTAGGGACCCTCAAACATATATGATGGGGGACATCATTTTTGGGGAACTCTTTGGTAGTAGGCATTATGGAATGGATAATAGGAGGAAAAAAACATATACAGACCTAAGAATTTGAAAGAATAATACATGTGAATTTAGACTTAGGGATTTTAAAACACTCTATGTGAAATAAGCTTTTCTTGAGGTAGAAAATTATGATGCGCTATTATTTTGAGGTTGAAGGAAAGGAATATTTCTATGTGCTTGGGACCCGCAAACCTTAGGGAAGGGAGTTAGAAAATTTTGACCATTAGAAATTGAGTGCTTGAAGTCACCCCCTTTCATCCATGCCACACATTTGTTTTGTGAATGATAATGGAGCACCTGAAGTCACCCTTTTCATCCCCATCACAAATTTCTCAACCAATCAGGTAAGAGTGCTTGAGATCATCTCTACCAATTAAAATTGACCACCTAAAGTTGTCCCCCCTTCATCCCTACCACACATTTCTTGACCAATGGGGTTTGAGCACTTGAAGTTGCCCCCTTTCATTCCCACTATACATTTTCATCCACTGAAATTTAGGCACCTAAAGTCACCCTATTTCATCCCTACCACATATTTTATTTTATAGAACCTTAGGAAAGGTTTTAATATTTTTTGAATGATGCATATATTTCTTTGCAAGGGAATACTTTAGTCCTTAGGAAATGGAATGGATATAATTATTCAAGAATTTTTTTGGGGGACTAAGGTTGGGGCATAAATGGAAAGAGGTGGAGGATTTTTATTTTAGATTCTAGTGACTAATGAACCTTAGGAATAGGAAGATGTTATGGAGGGGGAACTCTTTTAGGTAAGGATGTTTCATGATGTTGTGAAAAAAGAGGGAATGATTCTCGGATGAACTTAGGCTATAGGATTTGGGATGAAATAATATTTAATGAACCTTAGACCTAGGGAAAATATGAAATGGAGATGATGGATATGAAATTTTTCAATGCACCCTTAGGTACCATGGGGTAAAAATGGATGGATGATGATTTTCAGGGATTTCAAGCAATGACTTTAGGGACCAAAAAAATACATTGAAGGGCTAGGAGTCATGAATTAACGACTTGGTAAAAAGATAAAAATTTTAGGACCCTTTTTAGGGTAAACATACTTTGACTAAGACCAGGAACTACAAGGGAATTTTGGACATGACCATAACAAAGGACATCTTGAAGTGCTTTTACTTAGCCTTATTTGACAGACTTGATAGTCATTTTATTTTGACTTGACAAAAACAAACCTATACTTAGGACTTTAGAAGACTCTTCAAAATTTGAAATTAGGGGTATTTTCAAGTTGTATTTTGAGGATCCAACACAAGCTCTAACTAAGACAAGAGGCAAAAACTTGAGGCACTTGAGAACCTCAGACTCTCTGGTTAGACCTTGTACCCACATTCCTAAATCACCTAAAATAAATAAAATAAACAAATGCATTTTCCTACCTAATCACCTAAAACTTAAAACAAGGAAAGACTAAAAGAAAAACCGGTGCAACAAAGTGCTTTGAAAACAATAAAAAGACATTCCTCTATCTAATAACCTAGAAACATTATAGAATTAGAACATAATATTTTTATTTTTATTTTTTTTTATAGAGTTCAACTTCACTATCTTCAAACCCCAAAATAGGGTTGATATAGATTTAGATGCTATCCATTTATTAGAATCTTCATTTGTTCTCCTTCTAGAGTTTGTAGTCTCTATATATTTTGTCCAACAACCTAAACTATCTGATATGGCCCAAGCCATTTAGGATCTAGTTTAAATTTTTCATCATGCTTATCATTAATGGGGTCCTAGTAAATGATTGTCTTCTTCTATGAATCATTTATCTTTGGATTTCTTATTGAATAACTACATTAATTTTTTATTTTGCTATGTTATTCTATTCAAGGCTTCTCTTATCTCTTCCTATAACTATACAATATGATATAATATTCTTTGTAGTGATTTTCGTGGTATTCGATAAGTAGAGATAAAATATTTCTCTTTATTTGAGGAGGAAATAGAGCCTTTTCACCAAAAAACATATCATAAGGGGACTATCATGTTTTTCTATTGATATACAACCTATCTACCCATAAAGAAGATTTTAGCTCAGTGTCCCAACTTCTTTTGTTTTTGCCTAGTGACCTCTTGATCCTGGTAATATGATTTTTATTTGAGGACTCAACCAAACCATTCCCCTAAGGATAATACTTATCAGCATGTGAAAGCTCTATACTATTTTTGGCATAAAATTCTATCATTTCGAATGAGGTGAAGTAGTTGTCATTGTCTATAACTATCTTCTTGGGGACCCCAGATCTTGTTAGTATACTTTCTTCTAAGAATTTAATCACAACCTCTATTGTTGAATTCTTAAGGGGAACTACTTATACCCACTTTGTAAAATAATCAATTGTTATTATTTATCTATGGCCTACAAAATAATTTTGATTCATATCACCGATGAGATCAATTTCCCATGTGTGAAGGGTGATTTAGTGATAACTGTATTTAAATGAATTGCTACTAAATGTATTTTTTCTATGAAAACTTAGCAATAGTGATAGCTTCTGACCAATTGAGTTTAAAAGTTCTTTTTAAAATGGTGATTAACTATTTTGGGGTCTAATGGCTCATTGTAGAATTCTTCAAAAGAATACTTTTGTTTTGATGACCCTTGAAGAGATGCAATTTTATGTTCAAGTTATTTGAACTTGGAGTCTCTCTTTTCAAGGTGTTGGATTTTAGTATTGATGTCTTGGAAGTCATTAGGTAGATGATTGGGTGGGATGTGTAATGGCCCATATTGGTAGGACCTTCCCTTGTTGTTTAATTGTTGCACTGATGTGTTGTTAATTAATGCATGATCCTATTTTGTTCTATCAAGATGAGTTGATAGTTATACTTTATTCTTAGTTGAATTGGATTATGCTATTTTTAAAACATGGTACTACTAATGAATTTTATGGTTTCGGGACTAGGTAATCTCATGGGTGGATTGGTATGGGATAACCATCAAAGTTGAGAGAAGTGTGAATTGATAAATGATGGATTCTTAGTTTGACAACCCACAAGGGTAAAAAAATAATGTAGAAGCATTTGCATGTGTGTATGTATGCATCATCGAGAAAGGAGGTTGCTATAAAAGAAAAAGAGCCCTTACCTCTATTCTTAGGGATCCTTCATAGGTGGTTGATAACCTTGTAGTTATCACGATGTCTCCTACTTAGGGAATATTAATGTCTATGTATAGACTATCTTGTTGCTTATAATTGGATGCATTTTAGTTCAAGCGAGGAAAACTTTGAGCAAGAGCCCTTGTGTTACTTAGGCTCTTAATTTATCATTAGGATGTATTAATAATTATGTTTTGAAGTATTTAATTGGTTGATTATATGAAAAATAAGGTATTAATAATAATGTTAATAATTAATATTAGCATTAGAAATTAGCCATAGTATTAATTAATTTAATACTATGAAGTGAGTAAACAATTTAATTACTAATACCTTGCTTAAAAAGTATTAGTAAATTATTATTAACTTTATTAAGTTAATACTTTATAAAAGGGGTACATTTAATAAATAAATATTATTATAAATAAAGTTCATATTTTATTTATTGTTGGAAAGTGTTTTGAAATGTAGCAATTTGGAAAATGTTGGAAACCTAATATTTCTATAATGTAGCAAAAGGAAACAAGAGAGAGTTACCTAAATATTGAGCTTCATATTCCCCACCTTATTGATCTCCCTCTCCTCTCCAAAATACTATTTCAATTTTCTAGTTGTCAAGATCTTGGGGGATGGCTTGTTGGGACAAAGTTGTTGGGTGGAAAGGATTGGGAAATATATGGAAAATTTTGGGTATGCTAGTGAGAAGGTAATTTATTATATTTTTCTTCTATGAGGAAATGTAAATTTTTTTATGCTTGTTTTTCTAGTTTCACCATTTATTTTCCAACTTTCAATTCTTGGATCAGATCCCCTATGTGGATACCTAATTCTAAGAGTAGATAAATCCAATTGGACTTTTATTACCTTACAATAGCTTTGGATTGGTTGATATATATCAAAGTTGGCATATTTTTGAGTTTTATTTAGAAAGATCCAAATTCAATGTTCTCCAAATTATGTTTTTTTTTTTAATTTGGGGATCTAGATTTATTTTAGTGTCATAAATCCATGTATTTTGCTACTCCAAAATCAGGCCAATTACCAAACTCTAAATCATGAGTTTTTTTAGAATTCCTTTCCATCCTTAAGAGGAAACCATTATAGTGGGGATGAATTCCATTCTCTAGAGCATAAGTGGCCATATTTATGCTTAAGATGTTCAAAGTTTTGGTATGGAAGTACTCCCAACTATTAGAGATCGTTGATGGTGGGCAATAGAAAAGGGCCAAGAGGAAAACTCAGTGCACCCCTCCTATATCATATAAATCTAGAAGAGTGAACCTAAAAATCTATGATTTCAATGATCTTAGGTTTTTATTGAACATCAACAACTATAATTGTCATAGTGATTTGTAAATGACCATAGGCTTAAGGAAATAAATGTTTAAACACCATGCCTAAGTTTTCCAAACCTAAATCCTAATTCAAAATATATCTTTGCTCACTCTTTTTTCCTTCATTACATCAAAATCAAATATCAAATATTTTGAGCTCTTCTTGCACTGATTTTGGGATGTAGAGGGAGAGGCAAAAGATATTTATTTTAATCCTTGAAAAGTCTTAAAATATTTTTAAAGTGCTATGTTTCTAGAATGTAGAAGTAGTTCTTTTTAAATGATTATTACATAGCCTTGGAAGCAATGAAACATTAAATTTTGAGGTATTTTATAAAAGAATATTGTACTTTCCAAATCCTTAGTATTAGGTTATTGAATGTTTATTTAGCATGATTTAATTTTGAATCATTTATAAGAAATATGATCTCATTATTCTAAAAAGAAAGGGCCAATTGTATTTCAGTTATATTAAAAAGATCAGAAAACAAGGTAAATACAATTATGTAATTTACGGATGTATCTATTTTGGAAGAAAAATTTTGTAGACTATGTACTTTTATTAAAAAATAAATGATTGAAATAACTAGTTAATAAAATTACTTAGGATGTCAATGTTTCTTTAAAATTTAATCTTCAAAAGTAATGTTTTATTTTAAAATTATATATGGTTTTTAGTGGAAGTATGGGCTTCAAACGGACCATAATTGAGTGAGAGAAGTATGGGCTTCTCTCATTTATGACTAATAAGCATTGGGAGAATGTTTTATAGTCTATGTTGATAATGAGATCTTGCATTGTTGTGGATTGATTTTTAATTGCATATCACATGATAGGCTTACATTTGCATTCAAAGAGTTATCCTGATCCCTATACTTATGTTCACATGATCCATGGAGAAAATACCTACCAAATATACTTTGGAAAATAAAGATGAGACTATTGACCATTACATATTATTATATTGAAATGTAATATATGTATTTGAAGATGAGAACAACTTAAAAGGTATCATGATTAGAAATTATGCTATGTAATTATTATGATGGCTATCCATGTAAACATTCTTAATGCAATGCCATGAATTTGTTCAAAACATGAAAGAGAAATTATTATTTTTCCTTCTATGTTAAGTTTTTTTGGAAATGAATTATAGTTAATGAGATAGAAAAATTACATTTATTGGAAGAGATGATGAAAAAATAGGAGAAAGTGATCAATGATTTTTTGTTATGATTCATATATGCCACTATACTTATTTTTTATGTAAATAAAAAAAAAAATCTATTTCTAGTTTTATGAAGAAATGATATATCTAAACTCTCTAGTCTTTATCAATATGTTATGTTGATGTTAGTATTGAATTTGGTATGATTATCATAAAAATTTAATTTTTGTGAGATAGGAAAATTTGTTGAAAAGGATCCTTGGCTTAATAGGGGGTTATTATAGGTATGATTTTATAATAGCCATATTAGTTAACTCTAGAGTTATTTGTACCCAATTCGAGTTATGTTTATGGGTAGACAAATCAACTTGGTAAATTTTGGTGAAAGTGTTGACAAACCCTAGTAGTGAGTATTGGGTGATCCTATAAATGAGGCTTAGGTTGGTCATTCACACTAACCAAAATAGTATCATGATGGTACCTTTTGGGTAGGAAAATGTGACCATGATCATTTGCAGGTGAGTGGTAATGGTCTTAGTTAGTCCATCGATAGATGAAACTAACTAACCACTAATAAATTACACCATAGTAATTCTATATAGATGCTAGAGTGTAGGGTTAGAATAGGCATCATCTTTAAGTGATATGGGCCTTAAAGGGTAACCCTATACTATGGTCGAGTTATCCCCTATAGGGTAGAATAGGGAAAGGTGAGGACCACTTATGGTGTCTTTTCTAATGGTGAGGTTAGAAGAAGTGAACCCCAATAATTATGGGAAGTTGGCTATTATTGTCCACTTGAGTGTTGAATACAGTTAAAATAAACTCAAGATGGATATGCCTTAACACTACTAAATTTTTTAAGTCTTCTTAGTAAGTAAATTAATTCTTTTAGAGAAAATATATATTTATATCTCTACCTTGGATCAAGAATGAGGTTCATTATTGTTGGTATCAAAGCCTAGGTCATAGGACTCAATGCTTCCTTGAAAATAATTAGGCTATATTCACTTGTTGTACTAATTTTATGGAGACTAGAAGTTTTTAGGGATCTTAAATTGATACGGGACAAGTGTGTACTGCATGCCAACTTGAACGATTAGACCAAGGAGTAAAAATCCTAGAAATTACAACTTCTTATTGGGAATCATTACCTTCCATAACCTAACCTAGATCCTTTTGTGACTAGGAAATTTCACCTATATTAAGAGGAGGTTCTTCTAAGTATCTGGTGTTGTTTATGTAGGAAGAAGCTACAAATTATCCCTAAAATGAGAAACTAGAAGTTCAAGGGACTCTAAAAAAAGGATGGCAAATATTACATCTATAGTTAAGTTGCTATAAGAGAAGTTGGAGCAGCAATAACAAATTCTATAAACACTTAATCAAGAATATAATAAACAAAACTCAAAGGGTAGACAAGAAGAAAATCCTGCTAGAGAAGTCCAAGGGGGTGAATATTAGATTGAGGTTGAGCTTGATAAGGACTTCAATAATGTAAGGGTACCTAAATTTAGTGTAAAATAAGGGGGTGATGTGATTGAATCATGGTTGAATGAATTAGAGACCTATGTTTCCATGAAGAACTACTCACCTGAAACACAAATTGTTTAGACCACCCTTCATCTTCAAGATGTTGCCTTGGAATACATTTAAGGTGGGTGGAGGAATTCAAATGGTGGATCTAAAATGGAAATAATTTGTAAGGGTATTTAATAAGAGATTACTAATTGAATAATTCTACGTATAAAAATTTGAGAATTTTCCTATGATTCAATAAGGTACCTTGACTGTGGAAGCTTATTATAAAAAAATATAAAACTTTTGAAATATATCCTTGAATATGAGACTAAGGAACATTTGAAAGTGCAAATATTCATCTGAGGAGTAGATCATAAAATATAAATGGTTATCAACTTGTTAAGCCAAAAATATATAGAAGGCACATGATTTAGCTCAATAGGAGGAGATAAATTAGAACACACAAAAGATCTTCATAAATTATAGAGAATTAAATTAATATGAATGAAAATAATTTAGGAAAAGGAAAAGCCCTGGGTTTTTAATATGGACTAATGAAAAAGTCAATAAAAATAAAGGAAATCCAAAATAAGGACAAAAGTTTAGGAATAAGAACAATAAAAATAGGGATAATTACAAGAAAATATTTTAGAGAAAAGATATCTATAAGCCCCATCCTCAAAAGAAGAATTATTCAACAAAGAAGGATGATACAAGGGACATAAAGAAATAGATGTCTCATGCACCTAAGATAGATCAACCACATCAAAGTTTTGCAACAACATGAAATCAAAACTTGGATGGCCAAACAAATCCTATGCTATTGAATGGTAAATTGTTCAATATAAATGTAAATATTTTAATTGATTATGGAGCCACAAATGGTTTTATTTCTACTAGTATTATTGAGGATATGTCAAAAAAAACCTAAATTTTTGGTACAAGGGTGGAAATTTGAGTATGGGACTAAGCAGACAAATTTAGTGAGTCAATTCTTGTCTAATGTGGATATTTCCTTATCCAATGGATCAATTTTTTGGCACTTATATGTAGCACTGCTACATGCCTTTGATATAATTTTAGGAATGGATTGGCTAAGAGCCCATGGTGCCTTAATAAATTTATAAGAAAAAATGGATGGATTATATTAATAAAGATAATCAAATATTAAGGATTCAAAGCAATCAAGGGTCTTTTCAACCCCATTTGTTGTTAGAATTGCAAATTAAGAAGTCAATTAAAAGAGTTGGAATGTTGTATGTGGTCAAACTAAATGGAAAGGAAGGAAGTAAAGAAGATTCAAAATTATTTAATAAACATCCAATTTTGCATAAATTTTGGGATGTGTTTCTAGAAAATATTCTAAACCTTCCACCTTGATGTGATTTTGATTTCACTATTGAAGTAATGAGTAGAGTTGAACCTATTGCTAGGAAACCCTATAGAATGACCACTATTTAGTTGCATGAGTTAAAGATGCACCTTCAAGGCTTTTTGGAAAAAGGTTAGATTAAACCTAGTGTGTTACCATGGGATGCTCTAGTGTTGTTTGTAAAGGATAAGGATGAGTCTTTACGACTATGTATTGATTACGGGATGTTGAACAAAGTAACCATAAAGAATAGATATCCCTTACCAATAATTGACAATCTTTTTTATCAATTAAAATATGCCACTATTTTATCAAAAATTGATCTAAGATTAGGATACCATCAGTTTAGAATTCATGATGAAGACACTCACAAAACAATTTTTAAGATAAGATATGGACACTATGAATTTATAGTTCTATCATTTAGATTGTCAAATACACTAGCGATTTTTATGAACCTAATGAAAAATGTGTTTAGGAAATATCTAGATTGTTTTGTTTTGATATTTTTGAATAATATTTTGACTTATTCCTACACCAAAAGAATATGACTAACATTTGAGGTTGGTTTTAGAGGCATTAAGGAAGAACAACTATACTAAAAATTATCAAAGTGCAACTTATATGTTTTACAAGTATAGTATCTAGGGTATATTATATATATATAAGGTATTGTTGTGGATCCAAAGAATATTGAAGCCATATTAAGCTAGCCCACACCTACCAATGAGTACAAAATTTGAATTTTCATGGAAATGATTGGATACTATAGATGATTTGTGGAAAAATTCTCAAGAATTGCATACTCTATTACTAGCCTCCAAATAAAAGGAAACAATTTTTGTAATGACCCTCATTGGCAGTACTTATTATTGTCATTGATTTATGTATTGATGTGTGGATATTTAATGCATAGTCTCATTTTATGATGCCAAAAAGAGAGTGTAGTTACAATTTATGCTATGAATATACTATAGTACTACTAATTATTTTGTGGTTGCAAGACCATGTACTCTCACCAATGGATTGATATGGGACAACCACCAAGGTTGAGAAAAATTTGGGAAATGATGGATGACTTCTTCATAGAAACTCAAGGGTAAAATAATACCTTTTGAACACACCATTAGGGCCACGATATTGCATTGCCAAAGGAGTCCTTATAAGGTAGGGGATAATATTTTGGTTATCTTAAAAAGCCACCTACTTAAGGAAAATAGCATACTGTGTTACTAATTTACAAAGCCTTGTTTTGCTTGTATATATTGATGGGTTAAACCAATAAAGTATTAATGAGGTTAGTAAAATTAATAATTGAACTATTAATACCAATGTTAATAATTAATACTAACATTTGGTATTAATTAGTAAGTAATTGATTCAAATTCTCTTTGGTTGGAAAATGGCTAAGAGTTCATGGTGTTTGATTGAGTATTAGATCAATTACTTGTATTTTGCTTTATAATTATGAAAAGCTCCTAATAAAATAGAGTAAGGTTAATTAACCTTAATCTACAACAATTATTTAGAGCCTTAATGCAAAATTATACTAATTGTTTTTTTTAGGGGTATAAAAATCAAAATGTTTGAAAATATTATCTATGAAAGAAGGCACTTGTATGAGTTGGCCATCTTGGTAATGTAGATAACATTACCATCATGCACAATGAATCATTGTGCATGGGAGTCTTTTTGAATGCATGGAGAGGATGTATTTGGTCTATATGTTGTGGATTTTTGGGTAGTATAGGGGCTAGAAAGAAAATATATTGAAAGAGCTAGGGGAGGATTCTGAAAGGCAATGAATTGTAGAGTAGAGGTTCATGAAAGCTAAAGTAGTTTATTTTGTTTTAGCTCTTGAAATAATTTTTCTCTTTATGCATGTTGTGGATATTTGGCTCAATTGTAGTGATTTTCTTAGGTCATGAGCATCTTGTTTTAGTAATATTTCTGCATTGTCTAGCTTCTTATTGGATTTGAGAGAGGGCATTTTGTTTTAGTTCCTTTATGCTCTTTTTTCGTCCTTTAGCCTAGATTTTTGTTTAATCAAATCTAGGCATGTGTAGTGTTGTCATTCCCTGAATTCCTTGGCCTAGTTATGTTCTCTTTTGGTTATTTAGTTGTGTTGTAAGGAATTTATTTGGTTAAACCCTACTTGGTTGGTTTTAACCCTTTCCATTATTTAGACATTAGTGTTTTCCATAGAATGTTAGCACTGTCATGAATGTGGTTCTCCCTTCATCTATATTTTAGATGTTGTTGGTTTGGGTGTTGCTATTCATTTTGGATACTCCCAATTTGGTATCATTTTGAGAGCCTTCTAAGGATTAGTAAGGCATCCATTTTGTACATATTTTTCTATTGTTCTCCAAGTCTTTGGTTTTCTTGATGAGCTTGTCGCTTGGGGGGTTTGTGCAACATTATCTTCTAGTAGCATGTTGTTCCAAGTGCTTATATTTGTTTCCTCCATTTCCTATATATTTGGTAGGTTGTGAGCTTGAGTTTTGGATTTTTGGATATATTTTATTATTATTGTATGTTATGGTCACTAAATATTAATGTAATGTTAGAGCTTTTCTTTTATTTAGTTTTTTTTTCATATTAGCAAATGAGACTATTTTTTTTAGTTTCCTAGAGTTGGAATCATTGTTATAGCATTGATTTCACTTTTAAGACTATCATATTTATTTATTTAATGTTATGGATGTATGACACCGAGAAGTGCATACCACTTATGCTACTTGTAATATTATATCAAATGAAAGAAAAACCACAAAGCAATAGATAACACGAAAATAATAAAAACTAAAGAAAGATATTTTATTTATTTATTTGCACAATCTCGGTTACATATCGGTCCCTCTAAGGGATACCCATTTATATACAATAAGATACAAGCAAAATAATAGTGTAGAAGAATGATTTCCCCCATCACAAAGGGGTGGTGCACTTACACAGGCCTCTCGATCTAGCACACGAACTTGTATTAGGGCTTAAAGATGCCTCTTTCTTATCTCACCTTGGAGGGATCTTATGCACTAAAAGCCTTGAATTGGTCCTGTAAACATGTAACTTGCATGCATAGAAACAACATAATACTATCAGTAGCATGGGAAGCCCCTCAAAAAGATGCTCTTATTATCAGATCTAATAAACATGATATATGAGCATGATAATATTAAAATGCAAGCACAAAGTAAGCAATAGATGTATAGAAAACTTGAAAATACGATGTAAATGCATTAATGAAATCATATCTAAGCCAAAAATAATTAATAAATCAAAGAAATAATAATATCTAAGCTAGAACTAGAAAACTAATGTCTAAAAACCCTAGGCTATGCCTGTGGGCCATTGCCAATGACAACGACCATAAAATGAAGCTCTTCTTCTCACAAACTAGGGGCTGTAGCACTAGATTCCTTGCTCCAATTGATGTTCAAGGGTCACCTATTGTGTCTGGTACACTGATGGGTGGTGAAGAATAAATGGATCTAAAAGTAGGTGCGTAGACATAGCTAAGTTATACAGTGCTTTGTTGCTCCTCAAAGGGTGTGTGTATTCACTCTCTGAACTGCCAAGGCTTCGCTACACAAAATTTTAATATTCACAGATATTTTGCTTTGCTTGGGAGAGTCCATATGTAGACCATCCTTGTTTTAGATCTAGATCTAGATATTGGCTTCCTGGAGAATCCAAAATCAAAATTTGCATGCAACTAACCATCCCAGGGGGGAGCATCAGTCACAAACTTGCATTGAAGGGGTAGTTAGGAGGAACTTTGGGAGTTCCTCGCTAAAATATGCTTGAAAGCAATGTTAGGTGCAGTCATATTGCATGATCTTGGCCCGTATTCATGTCTAGACTGTGCTTGGTGCTAGCCACTATTTAAAGCAAAAACTAGGTGTGGTTGCTCTCAGCTTCAACGACCAGGTGTGGAGACCGTTGTGCTTGATAGTGACTAAGACTGGATGGGCTAGAACTACCCTTTTTGAGTGGTTAGGACCACTGCTAGATCTTGGAGAGGTTCAAGATCATTCATATGGTCTTTGGGTGTGTCCATATGAGTAGTCTTCTAAACATGATGTATTTTAGGTGTCTACAGATGCTCCTTTTTGGGATGCATTTGGGACAACACAACATAGAGCAAAAATAGACCACCTAGGGCCACATTGTAGGGTGTATGATGATCATTTATATGATCAACATTGGATGCCCCAATCATGAAAAATGGTATGCATCCTAGAATCATTGCTTCCAATAGGATGGAAGACCTAAATTTGCAAAATATTGCACACGTCCATCAGGAATTGAGTAGCTTCAGTGCTACTATAGGTCCGAAAGGAGGAGAGCTACAAACTTAACTATCATGTTTGATTTTTACCCTAGTAAAGGGTAAGCTTATAATATTTCTTAGCAATGATTTGTAAGACAAACACAATTTGACATGATCAAGTGATATTTAGTTGATTTTGATTATGATTGTTGATATTATGACTACACCCTCAAGCGACGAGTTGATGAGGGAAGGGTAATGACTAAAGCAATGATTCACTTGACCAAGATGCTTGATTTAGATTATTTAAGAGTTTTACTTTGTTTTTATAGGGTAGGTCCCATATTAGGTGTGATTTCAACCATTTTTAGTAATTGTACATCTCTATCCCATGGGGCGATTTGACCACTATAGCCTTCTTAGGGAATCAAGGATGATAGCAATTATATTTAGGCTTGTGTTGAATAACTATGTTTGATGATTTATTTAAAGTGTCATGGAGGAAATGAGATGAATCCTCATTCTCATGGGGTAGTTTGTCTACCATGGCATTCTTCGGGATTGAGCGTAAGTCATTGCAACCGCTAAGTGTATAGAGTAAATAACCAAATACAAGGCTCAATAAAGATTTTGTTGTTATTTGATTTTTATGTTAATTTGAATTTTATGATGTTTTTGGATTTTGATTTATGTTATATTTTTTATATTTGTACACTTTTTTATTGTTTTGGATTGATAAGCTTGTTTAATTGCCCTTTTTTAGGTGCCTCATAGTGAGAAATTGAGTGAATTTATCTTTGTTTTCTAGCCATTGTCAGGTCCAGCGACCCCTAATTGCAACTTCGTGGCTATTGTTAGGTCCAATGACTAGCAAGTTCAGGTTGTTGATGCCAGCAGAAGCTGAGACATAAATTGAAAATATAAAAGCAATTTTTAGGGTTTGACTTATCATTATTCCAGCTGTCAATTGCACCTTTTGAAATCTGAGGTGAGAGAAATTGATTGTGACCTAGGACGTTGCAAAAACTAGACACCATGACTGAGCAGGGTAGGGCTTCAAAAAGCAGAGGAGCTAATGACTCACGGGTATCTTTCAAACTCTAGATCTTTATTTTTTTTAATGGGTAAAATGAACTTCACTAATTAACTGGTAAATGAACCAAACTAAACCTATTGGCAACAAATCGAACAGGTCAATAGGTCTAGGTTAGGGTTAATTTTAGTGGGTCTATCTTAGTTTTATGTTTTTGTCAATTTTTTGATACTTTTACCCGATGGTAGATGTCATTGGCGTGCCGCCTCATCGCCCCTGACACTTAGGGCGACCCCTAAATGGCCAAAGAGGGGCCGCTATCACCGTTAGTGACCAGCTTGAATTCCAATTATTAATTTTTTGACCGTTTGTAGCTGGCCACTATCGACTTTAGCGACTATGGCCACTCTTGGCATGAGCGACTACGCAACAGGTTAATTTTTGTATTTTTTGGATTTTATGGGTTTTAATTGATTTTTTTACAATTCTGAAGTATAGAATTTGATTTTTTTGCATGTTAGGTGCATTTAGCCACTATGCTTGTAGCCTTAGGCTATCTTAGATTAATTTTGCACTATTTTTTTGTATTCATCCTTTTAGATTGTAAGTGATTTTAATTTAGGCATTTACTTTGCACTCTAGATTCTTTCTTCGCAGGATTAAGATCCCAAATTGCTCATGGATATTCTAACCCAGATGGATGACACAGACTAGGATTGGATGGATACCCATAAATTGTAGTATGTTGTGAGGCTACCGACGATCATGTCAGATCAAGCCTACCTTATTGCCCTAGTACATAGGTGGTACTCATGGATGAACATTTTTCATCTCCCCATCAGCGAGATGACTATTACCCCAAAGGATATCTATAAGATTTTTTGGATCCCCTTTTATGGAGTTCCTATCATGTCTTCCCCTACTGATGCTAGAGACATAATTTTTATGAGGGTTTTTGGTGATTATGTAGCTACAACATTCTATGATACCTAGTATGGTAAGATTTTTGTGGCTTGATGGTATCAAGAGAGAGTCTTCATGGTGGCAAGCTGTATTGATGCATGTTATTTGTAACATTCTCTTACCTAAATGCTCTAGAGTGGGGTTCCCATGGAACCTCATAGTTATGGTATAAGACTTGATAGATAGTGCAGAGCCCATCATCATGGCTTAGGGGATCAGGGCAGTCTTCAGTGTGGCCCAACCATAGGACAATGACCTGATTTGACAGGATAGTAGGTACCAGCTCTAGGCCACCTCATAGAGAGGGCGGTGAGGGTGGAGGTGACACTAGTGGTGCAAGCCACTCTTGAGCATACCTTTTGCCTATTGTATATTTTTGAGTGTAAGGTTGGATGACCTACACTATTGTAGCCTTATGGCCTTTTTGTACCCTTATGTACTTATTTGACACACACACACACACACACACACACACACATATATATATGATATCTACATTTTGAGACTCATTATGTGTATTTATATGTTTTTTCTTTTATGTTTATGTGATGCAGTATTATGATTTTATGCTATATGATGTGATGTATTGATTTACATGCTCTAGCTATGTGATGGATGTATGCTTAGATGGTATGATCTAGATGTATAGATGCATTATGGTGATGTATGCATATATGGATGCAATGCTTATTGTTAAATGCATGTTTAATTTTGATCTAATTGTATGCATCTAACTTATGTTGTTATGATATGGTAAATGCAATATGTGTAATGCACTATTTACATGATGATGATCTAATGTAAATGAACCTGTATGCTTTAATCACTTAAAACATAAGGAATGCATGTGATATGAGTTCAACAATCTAATGGGTGACACCACAGAATGTATATCAATCATGAATAAATAATAACTCTTATAATAAGAATTAATCATTTAAACATTCAAATGTGAGATGAGATGATGTGATATGTATGTACTTTCTTTATAAGCTTATAAATTAAAAGAAATGTACAAAATAGTCAGTGGCCATCTAAATATCATTGTTGATATTTATCCGGTATCTATCCTATTCATGCACACCCTTTAATGAACAAAACCTCCTAAAGAAAGTTGATGATTTGATTGATGACATGATTTGTTGCTATGAGGGGATTTTTGAGGTTTTCCATGAGACTCAAACACCCTAGTTACTCCATCAAAAGTTGTATACTGACCATACATGACTCCTGAAAGATAAGTTTTTGTTATGAAGACCTAGATACTCATTATCCCTGTGTGTGCAAATGAATATATTAGATAAAACATAAGCATACCCCAGTGCTAGGTGGGATTCATTCAGCCCATTGTTGTATTGGGGATCCTCAAATGTTCATCCTGATCCTAAGTTGGACTCAGTTGGATTAGACCACTAGGTGATACAGGACACCTAAAGCTAGCCCTTTTTGCAAATTACTTTGAGCTTACCCTAATGCCAAGTGAGATTCATGCAGCCCATTGTTGTATTAGGGATCACTCAATGGTTTGTGGAGATCGACCATTCCAGGGATTCAAGCTCTTCACCCCTTCTTTTCTTCACATTTATTTGGGATACTTGCTCATGCTTTAGTGATGAAAATCACTATTTATTTTGAATTTTTGTTTTTCTTTTGAGCAAGGGATTTATGTAGTGATGATAATCACTATTTATTTTACTTTTGAATTTTGCTTTGTTTCAGGATTTTTGCTTGTTTTGATGAAAGCAAGGGATTTCTTTGGGTAGGGGGAGCTTGTCCTTTTTCCAATGATCAAAATCCTAGACCATGCACATCACAAGGTGAGCAAGTAGAAACCTTTCACTTAGGATGCCTAGTACCACTTTGTAGCATTCATATTTCCCTTGTTCCAACTAGGATTTTAGTGTTTTGATTAGTGATAGGATTCTGAAATATACTAGGTACTATCAAAACTAGACCTCATCTTCTACTAGTGAAGATAGCTTTCTACAAAATTTGATAAAATCACTAGGTATGGTTGAGTGATCAAAAACCCTAGTATATTCCTTATAGCAATATGAGGGGTTGTGTTGAAAAACATAGTTACACACATGGGTTATGGATGATGATGGATTTTGAAGATGCATGATTGAGGTACAAACGTGGTGTCATTTGTAATATTGTGAACACAACCTACCTAATGCAAATGCAATGGATGCAACATGCCTAATGCAATGCAACTAATGGATGCAAATGCCAAATGCAAATGTTTTTGTATTTTTGATGCTTTCAATTGTTTTTGAGTTTTGATTATTTTGAATGTTTTTGAACTTTTTGACTTTAAACTATTTTTGTGCTTTTATGTTTTGCTTTTGACCAAAGGGCTTTAAGATGCCTTTGGGGCTTTTTGTGAGTGACCAAAGGGCTTAAGATGCCTTTGGAGCCTTTTGTGATTTGACCAAAGGGCTTTAAGATGCCTTTGGGGCCTTTTGTGATTTGACCAAAGGGCTTTTGATATGCTTTGGAGCCTTTTGGTTTGACCAAAGGGCTTATGATGCCTTTGGAGCCTTTTGTGATTTGACCAAAGGGCTTTAAGATGCCTTTGGAGCCTTTTGTGATTTGACCAAAGGGCTTTAAGATGCCTTTGGAGCCTTTTGTGATTTGACCAAAGGGCTTTAAGATGCCTTTGGAGCCTTTTGTGATTTGACCAAAGGGCTTTAAGATGCCTTTGGAGCCTTTTGTTTTTGAAGTTTTCTATTGTTTTTGTGATTTTGAAATTTTTGAATGTTTATGATATTTTGTTGGTTTATTTGAATGTTTTTGTGTTTTGTTGTGCTTATGTGTGAAACACCCTTAGATGAATAATTTTGAGAGGCTCTGGCTCCTCAACACCTTCTAGTGATGTTAGGTGATATGCCCTAGGTCCAATCTTCTCAGAGATGATATAAGGACCTATCCAATTGGCTATAAATTTATCTCATAGGTGTAGGGGTAGATTTGAGTTCTGTTGGTTTTCTTTAAGCACAAGATCCCCAACCTTAAAGTCTCTCAGGTGGACTTTATTGTTATAAGCTCATGTTAGATGATCCTGGTAAATGTGAAGATGCTCAAGAGCATTGATGCGATATTCATCCAGAAGGGTCAACTGATCCAAGTGAGCTTGTTGCATAGTGTCATCATTGATGAACTCTTTCAATGCGATGCACAATGTTGGAATTTCCAACTCTAAGGGTATAATGGCCTCAGTACCATATACAAGTAAAAATGGTGTTGCCCTAGTGGGCATCCTACGCTAGTCCTGTAAGCCCATAATGCAAGGGGTAATTGTAGATGCCAATCCTTATGATTTTCTTTCACCATATTCTTTAAGATGGCTACTATTGTCTTGTTTGAGGCTTCTACTTGCCCATTTTCCTATGGATAGTATGGTGTCACAAAACTATGTTGAATGTTGTATTTGGATGTTAAAGCTCACACATTTTTTTTTTGAATGATGGACCATTATCCGAGATTATCTTGAAGGGGACCCCAAAATGATAGATGATATTGTGAAGTATGAACTCCATAATTCATGGTCCAATTATCGATGTTAGGGGGACCACTTCCACCCATTTGGTGAAGTACTCAATGGTCATTAAGATAAATATGTGTTAGCCCAAATATGGGGGAGAAATATTTTCGATTAGATCGAAACCCCATTGATAAAATGGCCAAGCCACCTGAATGGGCTGTAAGGCCTGAGATGGTAGGTGCATCAGATTTGCATGATGTTGACATTTAATGCATTTCTTAACATACTCATAGTAATCCTTCTCCATGGTGGGCTAGTAATAACCCATTCAAAGGATGCACTTGATAATGGCCATGCCATTGAAGTGGCCACCACATGTACCATCATGAGCTTGCAAAATCACCCAAGCTGATTCTTGGGGCTCTAAGAAATGAAGGAGGACTCCATCATAGCTTTGATGATACAATATACCTCCTAGAAAGACATATCTTGTCACTTTCTATTTAAATGCTCATCTTTCAGCATGCGATAGTCCCTATGGGACAATTCTAAGTTTTAGGAAATCTTGTAATTGGGATAGCCAATCCTGATAAGCTACAACCTCAATAGATAAGATGACTTGTTTCTCCTATGATTCGATGTGCACAAATGCATATTGAGAAATAACCTTGTGGTGAATGATGGTACCATTCTCCATAGGACCCTATGAGATCAAGGACCCCCAAGGTACCTTCTTTAAAAAGTCTTTGGCTTTACAGAACTAGTCATGGTCTGGTTCTATATGAATCATGTTGATTGATTCTTTGTTATCAAAAGCCTCATGCTGCATCATTGAGTGCGAGAGCATTTTCACATGAATGGTAGTGAAATCAGTAGATGGATTCTGAGGGATCAAGGATCCCAAAGATGCCATGGTGTCTACAAATCTATTTGATGAATGAGGGATTGCCTCGATGTCGTACCATTCTAGTTGGGCTAGATAGGTGTCAACAAGCTCCTTGTAAGCTTTCAGGATTGGATCCCTACATTGAAATAGTCCCTTGACTTGGTTGACTATGAGGAGGGAGTCACCAAAGATATTTAGCCTTTTGATCTTCATAGTGATGGTTGTTTGGAGACCCAATATTAGGGCCTCGTATTCGGTGTTGTTATTCGTGCAAGGGAAGTCTAGCTTAAATGACAAGGGCATTGGAGCACCTTGTGGTATGAAAAATATAATCCCTGCACCACCTCCTTGCTCACACTTCGAACCATCAAAGAACAAAGTCATGTCAGCTTTATTTTTAGGTTCTTCGAGTTTGGGTGCTTCTAATAATGCGAAGACTACATCATCAAGAAGTTCTATGGTGAGGGGCCTACTATTTTAAAGAGGTACCTCAGCTAGTTGATCAGCTATGACTTGTCCCTTGATGGAATTTTGGCTTATGAATTCCAAGTTAAATTCTATCAATAGCATGATCCACTTTGCAGTACGTGTATTATGATATGTCTTGCTCATCATATACTACAAAGGATTTTGTTTGGATATTACATACGTCATATGGCTCAACATGTAGTGGTACAATTTCTTGGTTGCAAAGACCACTTCTAAGCATAACTTTTCTATGTATGCATATCCTATCTCGTAGCTCACCAAGGTGTGGCTGATGTAATATATCACTTGTTCTTTATCTTGCATATTATTTTGAGCCAACATGGTGCCCAAAGAAAAATTGGTAGTAGATATATATAGTAGGAATGGCACGTCTGGCCTTGGTGGAGCTAGGACTGGTAGTGTTGCTAGGTACTTCTTGATTTTAGCAAAGGCTTGTTGACATTCTTCATCCCACTGGAATGGGACCCCCTTGTGTAGCAGTCGATTCATGGGTCGACATTTATCCGATAGTTGTGCGATGAATCACTTTATGGATGCTACTTTTTTGTCTAAGCTTCTCAACTCTTTGATGTTAGTGGGTGGGGCCATTTCTAGGATAGCCTTTACCTTTTCTGGGTCTACCTCGATGCCTCATTTAGAAATGATGAATCCCAAGAGTTTTCTAGAAGTTACGCCAAAGATGCATTTCTTGGGATTCAACCTGACATTGTGCTCAATCAGGTGATCGAAGACCTTCTTGAGGATCTCAGCATGCTCTTCACATAGCAATGACTTGGCCAATAAGTCATCGATATAGTCTTCTAAGATCTTGTGCATGTAGTCATGGAAAATGTATGTCATAGCCCATTGATATGTGGCACCAATATTTTTAAGACCAAATGGCATTACTTTGTAGCAGAATGTTCCCCATGGAGTGGTGAATGCAGTTTTATGTTGGTCTTCGGGTTTAATCTAAATCTGATTGTAACCAAAAAAATCATCCATTAGGGAGAGCATCTCATGACCTACAGTTGCATCTACAAGAGCATCTATGTTAGGCAATGGGAATGAATCCTTGGGTGTTGCCTTATTGAGATCCCTAAAATCCATGCAAATGTGGATTCTTCCATCAGGTTTTCCTATGAGCACCATGTTTGATACCCATTCTGGATAGTCGATGGGAACAATAAAGACTACATCCAATAGTTTCTGCAACTCATTCTTTACCATCAAAGTGATGGTTGGATGCATATTTCTGAGATTTTGCTTGATCAGTTTCTTTGTGGGGTCTAGTGAAAGGTTGTGGACAACCAATTTTGGATCTAGTCTCAACATATCTTTGTAGGTCCAAGCAAAGAGACTTGGTCTCTCTTTCAATAGAGGAATAATGATGGCCTGTTCTTCTGGAGATAAGCTTTCTCTAAACTTGAATTTCTTTGGATTAGAAGGGTCATCATTGATGTCCACTTTGAAAGTCTCCTCTATTGCCATATGTGACCCCTCCTCAAGCTGGTGAGGAGTGGGGATTAAATGGATGTCATCTACTGGGTTTAAAGGTTCCACTGAATCATGGTCAAAACCAGTGTGATAGACATCATGTGCACAACCTGGTGCAAAATGGAATGGTTGTAGCATCTCTTCATTAGGGAAGAAATATTCAGGCTCTAGGGGTGAATCAATATGATCCCAATCAATAGCATCTAAGTTAAGACACAATGGTTTTGAAGGATCTGCTGGGTTGTGAAGTGGAGTGGTCAAATCAATGGAGATCATGTTGATGGATGGGATGAAATCTCTAGGACCATATGGGTGAAACTCTTCATTAATGATTTACCTTCCATACCCAAGATGTGGCTCTAGGGGTATGGGGATCTTAGGATCTAGTCTATGGATAGATGAGATGATGGGATCGTTAGGCTACAACAGCTCTCTAAATGTTGGTGGATCCAGGAAGACCATGCGATAGATGATATCTAGATTTATTGGTCTTCCTAGGAAGTGAAGGTCAGGATCTATGGTGTGAAGTATCACCTCTCTTTCAACAAGCAGATTGACTTGATGTAAATGATGAGGCCCAAGATAAGCCATCTCGATCTCATCCTCATAGTCATCATCGCTTATGAAGAAACCCTCATTCCTACCCACTAGAATTGGGTGGTGACTTACCTGTTGATGCCTAAGATAGGCCATTTTAGTCTCATCTTCATAATCATCATCACTTATGAAGAATCCATTGGCATTTACTATTGGCCCTATGATTTGGTATGCATGTCTCAGGAAGGCCATCTCAGTTGAGTCCTCTGACTCATAGCCACTCTCATCTAAAATGTATCCACTCTCTATGTTACCTATACCAAGCAAGGTTTTGAAGATATTGAGGCCCATGATGAGCCAATTTAGTTTCATCTTCATACTCACTAGTGACATACTCATTTTCCTCTCACTCATATCCATGGATTGGCTCATCCTCCCATAGGATGATTCTTTATGGGTGCACTTCAAGAGAGGAATCAGGGTGATACTCATCGGGTGGTTCGATATTGACCATAGACACCCATCCATCACCCAAGTAGTTTCTGCTAGGGGGTTGATAGGGATTCTAGTCAATGTCTTCCTTGAACCCCAAGCTTAGCCTATCTAGGGCTGCTACCAAAGAATCATCATGGCTCTGTATTTGATACCCTAGACCCCACCTATCAGTAGGTAGTTGGTATTATAGCTGGAATGGAAGTCGATGCCCTTGCTCGTATAGACCTAAGCCATAGCCATGCCAATGGCATTGCTCAAAGTACCTTAGAGAAAACTCAAGATTTGATAAGTAATGAACATCCATGGTGAATGGTTCATCCTCATCCTCTTCAATATCAAAAGTATTATGGGCATAGTCTAAACCAGCATATATGAAGTTGGTTTGGTTAGGGGAATCCCTAATGGAACTACTATCCCTATTAGAAAATTTGGGACTCTTGGTCATCCCATGTCTTGCATAGACTCAATAATAGGTATGAAAGTCATGTTCTACACAAGATATTCACCTAACCCTATGTTGGCTAAGTGAACTATCACCTGTAGTGCAGATGATGTTATTGATGAAGTAGGTGAGGTAGGTTGAGGTACCTCCTCGGCTATGTCTTGGGAATATTCCTCCTCCATGGGATTTAGAATTTCTGTAGCTGCTATAGTTGGAAGTTCCTTAGGTCCTTCCTCCACTAGGGGTGCTTTCAGCTTCTGAGTATCTTTTGCTTTAGATGTTGAAGGCTTCTCAGAAGTTCTAGTAGTTTTAGATGTAGGAGGTGGTGCCGATGTGGATGGGTCACCTCGCACTGATTTGCTCTTGTTTTTTGGCTATGTGGTTGGGGATGAAGGCCTTATGTATAGATGTGTTGATGGAAGGACAAAGTCCCTTAGCAAGTCGACCTGATGCATGTATTTAAATGGCTCTTCATCTTATGGAACCACATGAACTTGTCCCTCATGCACATACTTGATGCATTGGTGCAAGATTGAGGGAATGCACTGCATGTCCCTTATCCAGGGATGCCCTAGGAGGATGTTGTATTGCATTACCCCCTCCAATATATGACACATCATGGGGATGGTCTTTTTCCCTACCTGAATAGGTAGAACAACTGTACCCACTATGGAGCACAATGCATCATTGAAAGCTCTCAATGTATAGGAGGTTGGGACAATGTTGGACCTAGGGATTTTTAGGTGCCCTATAGCCTTTGTTGTGATAATATTGATCGATGAGCCCATGTCGATTAGAACCCACTTGAAGGGTATGTCATTGATTGATGTGATGATATGCAAAGGTGGGTCTGCTATGGTAGTAGGCACTACCTTGATTTTATGATCATAGAAATGGATCATAGGCTCTTGGCACTACTGCACTTGCCCCACAAAGTGTGTGAATGCATCTAGGTTCTAGGGCTGGAGCTCGATCGATCTCAAGATCTCCATCAAAGTCTCCCTATGCCTAGGAGATTGTTGTATGAGCTCATAAATTGATAACTTGGCTAGAGTCATTTGTAGATTTTGCTCCAGTCTACTCTGGACAGTTACCACAGGTCATGTTGGTAGACCTGGAGGATTGTTTTGCACCTATCTCTATCGAGGTGCAGCTGAGATATGAATAGGAGCCATTGGAGGCTCTAGTTGACCATATCATCGACTCCTAGTTGCCACATTGACTATCTCAACCATTCTGATGCATCCCTGAGTGGGCGGTTCGACTCAAACTTGGTTGACTTGGGCGCCCTGATCTCTAGGGGCCTCATGATTTGGCAATGGGTTCCTGAATATACCCATGTCTCTATTATCAGGTGCTAATGGATTGTCAACTTTTAGCTCACCCTTCTCAATCATGTTTTGCACAACATTCTTGAATCTGATACATGTTTCGATGTCATGCCCCTGTATTCTATGATATGGGTAGTATTGATCTTCCCTATATCCCTTGGGCTTGGGATGATTAGGGTCAAGAAGTTGTACATCAAGAAATCTGATTCTTTGTGCCTCACTTAATTGATTAAATATCGATTGCATCAATTCAGATAGAGGCATGAAATAGCGAGGTGGTCGATGCTCCTTATTTCGACCTTGGTTGTTCTTTGGGTCGTAATTGGCTGATGGGGGGTGAGCCTGATAGTTCTATGGTTGTTGGCCATTGCCTCCCTTTGGCATGCTTAAAACAACCTGGTTGACTTGAGTAGGCTTGGCCTGCTTCTATTGATTCTTGTTATGATTGGCATTATTCCACTCCTTGTTTCGGAGCTTGAGGTCTCCTTCATCAACCTTTATGTCCTCTATAAGCTTGGCTTGAGCCAAGGCTTCTTCGAATGATTCATACTACTATAGTTGCAATAGCAATGAGATGTGTTTGGTGTAGCTCTTTGTGAACATTTGGGTGAGCTCTTCAGTGGGAATAGAGAATGGTAGTTTCACCATTATTTTCCTCCATCTATTCCCATAGTCCATAACTAGCTCATCATCATATTGCTTTAAGTTCACCAGATCGGACAAGTTCACCTTCTTCTTGATGTCGAAGGAGAAGCATTCAAGAAATGCATTCACCAGTTGCTCAAAGTTGATGATGTTGTGCTTGGGTAGTTGATTAAACCATTGAGTTGTTATACCCAATAACATCATGATGAATGTTCTTAGCATTAGGGCATCATTCTGCTCAAGCTAGAAGCACGCATTCATGAAATTTGTAATATGTTCTTGCATATCTTCCTCTCCTTTGAACTTGTCTAGCCTAGGCATCTCAAAGTGCCTAGGGTATGTAGGACTCGGTACTAAGGGGCATAGAGGTTGGTTGTGTATTTTTCTCAAAGTTAGATTTTGCCCAATCATGTCCTACTTCTCAAGAGATTTGACTCTCTCAATGAGTATTTGGTATACCTTCGAAGAAATAATCTCCTATTCTTGAAGGTTTACTCATGGTGGTAAGGGAGGTAATCCTATGTTTTCCTAATTTGGGCATCTGTATTCATCTCCCATGACCATGGATGGAGGTTCAGGATATGTCTATTCTTGATCTTCCATCCCTACCTATTCCTCATTAAGTTGTGTCTATTCTAGATCCAGGTATTGTTGATGTTGTGAGGTATGGTGAGTGCGCTCATCTCTTTGTCTAGTGCATCTCTCATGCTGAGAATCGATACATCTATCATGTTGGTATTCCTCACCACCTATGTGTAAGTCAGCTCAAGCCAGCCTATCGGCTTGCTCTTTGCACTCTACCTTTTCTTCTCTCAAGCATTTCTCATGTAGGTGCATATACCTTTTTCTTCATGCTTCTTGCTCAAGAGTTTCTAAATGCTCTCGCTCAGCATGCAATGCTTCTTCTAACCTATGTATGTGGTCGGACTGACCTACCACTAAAGGTTCATGCCTCTCTAACTTTATGTGAGGAGTTCTAATGGATAGGCCTCTTGAAGAGGCTCTTGCTATGTTCTTGCCCTTGTCTATCAGGGTGACTTGCTCTATGCATTATGATCTATGTTGTGTACCCCCATGGTCGAAGGTAGTGTATGTGCTATGGGGCCACTTTGAAGCTTCCCCTGGTTCATTGGTGTACCTTGTAGTTATGCTACATGAACTTCCTAAGATAGAATGTGTGGTAGCAATGCTTCTTTGAGCTGGTCTCGAGGGAACTCGATCCAACTCATCAAGTTGTCTGGTCCTCCATGGTCGATCCTATGGAGTCCCATTAGCACCAATGAGATCATAATCTAGGGGTATCCTCCCATATTTAGGGAGGCTATAAGATGCTCTTAGTCTATGATTGGGTGTAGGCCTAATGTCTTACCCCTTAGTGGGTTGATCTATCCTAAGTGTATCATGTGAAGTTTGGGGCCTTGCAGCCCCTGCATGCCTATGTGATGATGGAGGCCTTGATGCCTCCTCATGTCTATGTGATGATGGAGGCCTTGAGGCCTCTACATGTCTATGTGATGATGGAGGCCTTGAGGCCTTCGCATGTCTATGTGATGATGGAGGCCTTGAGGCCTCCATGTCTATGTGATGATGGAGGCCTTGATGCCTCCTCATGTCTATGTGATGATGGAGGCCTTGATGCCTCCTCATGTCTATGTGATGATGGAGGCCTTGAGGCCTCCTCATGTCTATGTGATGATGAAGGCCTTGAGGCCTCCTCATGTCTACCATGAGAGGAACCAGGATATGGCTCTCTCACTAGGGTTTCTCGAGGAGTCCCCCCAAGGGTTGAGTTGTCACCCCTAAGACTTGCTGAACTTCATCCAATGACACTATGGGTGGGTGGCTCAATGCCATTGTGATTGTGAGTGTGTGAAGTATTAGTTTCTACCTCGATGTTGGACCGAGGGTGGTTGCTCCATGTGTATACCATGATGACTATGAATTATCTTCTTATGTCAATTTCAAACCACACAAGCAAAGCAAACAAATGTTTATCTCATTTAAGGATTAATGTGTGTTCCCTAAGCTATTTTGTGTGTTTTGATGCATTGTATATAAAGAAGACCTTGTGTCACATGTTTTGCATTTTGTTGGATGGTATTCTTGTGTTCAAATGGATTTCACCTATATACTTGCAACAATCTATAATATGTGGTAATGAAGTCCATACTCATCAAGGTAGCATAGGTCCTCCGGTCCTCACCCAATTCACCTCATGCATAATGATATACCTCTCTAGGAGGAGATACATGCTAAATTTTCCATGGGTTATGATGGATCTTGGAGCTGGCCTATTGGCCAATTATAATAGGTACATGATATTTAAGTGAGCAGTGGAGATGAAAGCCACCTTATTGATCTCTACCAATGGTTGGATATGACCCCAACTCACTAATGTTAAAGTGATACATGGTGTGTGGGGTTATTTTTAGATTTTTATAATTGAAAGTGTATGCATCAAAGAGCATTCATGATTATTTCCCTATATGCCTAAAAAGAATGTTTGATTTTAGAAAATGCATCTCTAACTGATCTAAATGACTTTCATACAATGCAATTTCTACTTTGTGATGTAATGACCTCTAGCTGGGCCACATGCAAGCAAGCTTAAAATACAAGAGCCTAGACCATTGGAGACTAGGGCAGACCTTGAAAATAGAGGTCCGTTGTTCCTAGTAGTGACTAGAGGAAAGCTAAAAAAATCTAAGAAGCTTCAAATGCATTTTTCTTCCATATTTTCTTATGTTTCCTTAATAAAAAATATGATTTTACTTGTTATTTTCTAAAAATAAATTGTAGATAGAGAAAGATAGAAAATTAAGGAATAGCACCAACCTAAAATCCTCATCTGATGATGAAAGGGCTGCCCTCTACTACACTTTTTCTGCTAGCTATTATCGACCAGAGTGGTTGCTATTGGTTGTTGACTTCAAAAGTGGTCAAGCTCTACTGGTCATTATCGACTAGAGTGGCTAAACCTACACATAGAAAATACATGAAAATATCAGTAAATTGATAGAAAATAAAAACTTGGTGGGGGTCCCATCATGATCACCATCTATGTGACCTTGAGAAGCATGCACCACTTACACTACTTGCAATATTATATCAAATGAAAGAACATAAAGTAATAGATAACACATAAAAATGATAAAATAAAGAAAGATATTTTATTAATTTCTTTGTAAATCCTGGTTACATATCGGTCCCTCTAAGGGATACCCAGTTTGATACAATAAGATACAAGTAGAATAATGGTGTAGAAGAATGATGTCCCCCTCGCAAAGGGGTGGTGCACTTTCGTAGGCCTCCCGATCTCGCACATGAACTTGTATGAGGGCTTATAGATGCCTCCTTCTCCTTCTCTCGCCTTGGAGGGATCTTATGCACTGAATGCCTTGAATCGGTCCTGTAAACCTATAACCTGCATGCATAGAAATAATAGAACACTATCAGTAGCATGGGCAGCCTCTCTTGAAGAGGCTCTTATTAGCAGATTTGATAAACATGATATATGAGCATGATAATATTAAAATGCAAGCAAAACTAAATGATAAATGCATGGAAAACTCAGAAATATAGTGTAAATACATTAAAGAAATCAGATCTATGCTAAAACTAATTAATAAATCAAAGCAATAATAGATCTAAGCTAGAACTAGGAAAATAATGTCTGAAAACCCTAGGCTATGCCTACGGGCCACTGTCAATGATAACGACCATGAAATGAAGCTCTTCTCCTCATGAACTAGGGGTTGTAGCACTAGATTCCTTGCTCCAATTGATGTTCAAGGGTCACCTCTTGTGTCTGGTACACTGATGGGTGGTGAAGAATAGATGGATCTAAAAGTAGGTGCATAGACGTAGCTCAATCGGACAACGCTTCGCTGCTCCTCAAAGGGGGCGTGGATTCACTCTCCGAACTGCCAGGGCTTCACTGCACAAAATTTTGATATTCATGGATCTTTTGCTTTTCTTGGGAGAGTCCATATGTAGACCTCCCTATTTTAGATCTAGATCTAGATCTTGGCTTCCTGGAGAAGCCAAAATCCAAATTTACATGCAACTGACCATCCTAGGGGGAAGCATCAGTCACAAATTGGCATTGAAGGGGCAGTTAGGAGGAACTCTAGGAGTTCCTCACCAAAATCCACCCACAAGCAATGCAAGGTGTAGTCAGACTATGTGATCTGGGCCCGTATTCATGGCTAGACTATGCTTGGTGCTAGCCACTATCCAGAGCAGCGGCTAGGTGTGGCCGCTCTCAGCTTCAGTGGCCAGGTGTGGCGGCCACTCTGCTTGAGAGCGGCTAAGCCTGGATGGGCTAGAACTACCCTTTTTGAGTGGTTAGGACCACTGCTAGCTCTTGGAGAGGTCCAAGATCATTCATATGGTCTTTGGGTGTGTCCATATGAGTAGTCTCCTAAACATGATGTGTTTTAGGTGTCTACAATAGGATATCTTGAAGGAATGTTTAGTTGGTAATTAAGGATAGAGTTGACTTTGCTTTAATTTCAAAAGAAAGAACTATCCCATTTTTCTTATAACATTATTTTTAATTAGCTATAAGAATTGATAGTACTAAAATGTTGGTGCTCTTATATAAAAAAAAACATTAGTGCTTTTATGATATTAAGGGAGATGGGGTTTTTCTTCCTTTTTATTGGAGGTATGATAATGGGTTAAGGGGTTTATTTTGTAAAGAAAAATATCAGCTTTGATTATGTTAAATAATGGTTTCATGAGACTTTAGTAGGTAAGGGAACTATTATGGGGAGAAGTATGGGATTCTCTCCTTAATTTTTTGGAATGTATGTTGCATTGATGTTTGCATTTATACATAGATCATGATAAGTTGCATTGCCTAAAGAGTTGTACTAATACCTAAGATTTATTAAAGCCCATTGGAGATATTTTCATGAAGAAGAACATGAAAAGGAGATGAAATAGAAGCCACTTAGGTGGGCTTGCTCTAGCATACTTTGGAATGAAAAGATGTTATGTGAATGGAAATTTTGTTATGTAAAACTTGACTATTTTACTCTTGATAAAAAAGGATTGGAAATATCTATGTAAATGAATGGAATATTTTGGATTTAAATCAAATGAAATAATGGGTTCGAGACAATCCCTTTTGAAAATGATTTGAATTATGAAGTAAAATATTGTAGGTTAGCATTATGTTATATTTATTTTAGGCTTGTCAAACAACCTCATTTAAATAAGATGTTTTATGCTAGCTTAATGTTTAATGGTTTCTTTATAATTAATTCAATCATGATTTATTTTAGAGAGATGTTCCTTTAATGCTAGTATTATGTTGGAATTTATATCTTGTGGGTTTAAATATTTTACTTAAAATCCAAGAATATAGCATTGTGTTATAGCTAAAAATGTTATTTATGTTATAGCACTTTAATTATTTCCATAGATGAATGTTAGATTATTTATTTTATACAAATATTGGATTTGGTGGGGTTCTTGGGTATGGATCTAGAACCTTGTTAGGAACCTTGAGACAAGAGTAAACCCAATCTTGGAAGGATTTGTAGTGATGTAATAACTAGGTAGTGGTGAGTCTTGGAAGGAGTTGTGGTGATGAAATAGCCAAGCACTCATAAATATAGAAGGATTTATTTTGATGCAATAGCCAAATACTCATGATTGGTACACCTTGAATAGTGAGGATCAAGTGTTCCATAACTATGAGGTTAATGGAATCAATTACAAGGTAGTTGTGGTGGTACCTTGAACATTGAAATTTAGGTAACCATACTCATTACCAGGTGAGTGGTAATGACCTTAGTTATCCTATAGATGTGTGGTAACTAAGCACCAACGCTTTATGCCAAAATAACCTACATAGATGGACTTAGGAATAGGTTAGTGAATTGGTATTCCCATTTAAGTGTTATGGTCCTTAAAGGATAATCCCTACACTATGGTCAAATTGATCTATAGCAATGAGGGTATAGGAAAGGTACAGGGACCACTTTGGCATCCTTCTAAATGATGAGGTTTAGTAAAGTGAACCCAAAAAATTTAGGATGTTGGCCACTCCTATCCACTTGAGTGTCATCTACAACAAGATAGAACTCAAATGTGGTAAAGCCTTGAGAGTGTTGAAAATAAAATTGGGACCTCTTTGTGAACCTGCTTGTTATAAAAGAAAAAAAAAAATCTCTTAGGTTGATTTTTATGGATTGTTAAAGTTGGTATTAGAGCCCTAGGTCGTAGGACTAGAAGCTTCCATGGAGTGTGCCTAGGATGAGCTTTGACTTGATGTGTTACTTTGGGAAGAATTAATATATAAGGAACCTTAATATGATCTGGAATAATCTAGGTATTGCACATTGACTAGACTAGTCAAACCAAGGAGTAAAAATCCTAGAAAGTATAGTTTATTATTGAGGAATGACACCTTGTAATAAGGCAAGAATGACCATCATCATTATCAAGTGAGTGATAATGGTCTAAGTTAGTTCATGGGAGAAATGAAACTAACTATTTGTAAATAAAATTGAGGGAAATTATAACTTACCCAACTCCTTCGTGTTGATAGAAGATTGTATATGTATTGATATCATCCAAGAATATGGGGCCAAATTGGCAATAGGAAGTGGTAGTACATCTCCCAAGGAAATCTAGAAGAACAAAATACTTCAACAAGAAAATAGAAAGAATACTAGAATCTAGTAAAGAAACTGGGAGAGTAGTGGATTCCAACAAGGAATTTGGGAGAACAAAGGATCCCAATGGAATAACGATGGATATTACTTCCCTATTTGGGTTTCTACAAGAGGAAATAATGCAACTAAAATTCTTATTTAGGTTACTATGGGACTAGATGAAACAATAACAAGTAATTATAGAGACAAATGTTGAATAGGAATGCAAAAATAAAAATGGTAAAGGGAACTCAATAGAATGACCTAAAATTAGAAAGAGGAACAAATACAAAAATCAACTACCCATAATAGGTTGTTTCACCTCTGGGGGTCCTCACTATGCCAATAATTTCTCTTGATGGCCATAATCGAGTAAGAGAGCAAATGAGTAGCAACATAAAATATATGCTGCTATAGGAAATCAAAACATGGATGGACAAGCAACACTTATGGTAAGCTATTTGGTAAGGAAGATAAAGTTTTAATAAATAGTGGGGCTACGATATAGTTTTATTTCTACTAATTTTATTGGGAAAATGTCAAAAAGACCTATATCTTTTGCACAATGGTGGAAAGGTGAGTATGATTTTGTATAAACCTACTCAATAGACCAATGTTTGCCTACGACTAAGATAACCTTACCTAATGGATCCACTATATAGCACTTATATGCAACACCAATACATGCTTTTGACATTATCCTAGGGATGGATTAAATGAAGGATCATGGAGCCTTAATCAACATCCAAGATATGTGGATGGATTACACCGATAAGGATAAAAGGAGAGTAAGAGTTCAAAGTAGGGAAGGATATTTTCAAACTCATCTATTGTTAGCTAGGTATCTAAAGAAAGCCATTAAAAGAGGTGGTATGTTATATGTAGTCAATATTAATGGAAATATAGGTTCTAAAAGGGATAGAAAATATTTAAGAAATATCCCATTTTAAATGAATTTAGGGATGTATTTCCAAAAGATCTTCTAGGTCCTCAATGTGAATTTTATTTCACCCTTGAGATAATACCTAGGGTAGAACCCATTGCAAGAACACATTATAGAATGACCCTGATTGAGTTTCAAGAGTTAAAGGTGCAACTTTAATATTAGAAAAAATATTGATCAAACCTAGTGTGTCACCTTAGGGTGTTCTAGTATTATTTAAGAAAAATAAGGATGGTTATTTAAGATTTTGAATTGATTATAGGATGTTGAATAAGGTGATAATAAAAAATAGGTATCCTTTTCCAAGGATTGATGACATATTTAATCAACTTAAGGATGCCACTATATTTTCAAATATTGATTTGATATCTAGATATCATCATTCATGGATTTGAGAGGGGGATACTCATAAAATAATTTTAAGACTAGATATGGACACTATGAGTTCACAATATTTACATTTGGGTTAATAAATGCACCAATATATTTTATGAATCTAATGAACAACATGTGTAGAAAATGTCTATATTGGTTTGTTTTGGTATTTTTAGATGATATCTTGATAAATTCTTACACCAAAGAGGAACATGACAATCATTTAAGGTTAGTGTTAGAGGTGCTGAAGAAAATATAGCTATATGGAAAGTTGTCTAAATGTGAGTTTTATACCTCACAAGTGTGGTATTTGGGACATATCATCTCTGTAGAAGAAATTGCTATAGATCCTAAAATGATTGAAGCTATATTAAGTTGGAATGCATCAACAAATGTTTTTAAAGTAAGGCATTTCATGGAGCTCATTGGTTATTATAGGTATTTTGTGAAGGATTATTTAAAGATTACCTACTCTATCACCAATATTTAGAGAAAAGGAAAGGATTTCAAATGGTTGGAGAAATGTGAAACCACCTTTGAAATTTTGAATAATAAATAGACTATACTGCCAATTCTCAAGATACTAGATCCTCTTTGGAATTTTACAATGTGAACAAATGCTTCCGTAAAATGTTTTGGTGGGGTTTTTATTGGTATGAAAATCCACATATGGTTAAAATGTGCCCCAAATACCTTTACCAACATTTAAATACCTAGTATATGTGAGACTTTAGATGTCAATATTTGGAGTAGACCAGTTCCTTCAAGTCCTAACTATACTAATACTAAAATATTTGGAGGAAAAGGGTGCTAAATGAAGTAAAATGAGTTGAAGCTATAACTTATGAAATTGTATATTAAGCCACATCAAAATACATGCAATATCAAGAGTTTATGCAAATAGAAAATCTATCGAACTGCCTAACAGACTAACTAGTTTTAATTGACTATAGAACATTCATTCATACATTTTAAAGCTATCAAATTGTAAATTCCAAAACTAGGGAATGAACATATGCATAAATCTAGAAAATAAAATTAATACTATGATCATTCACTTAGCCAATATTAGAAATAAGAAATCATTCATAAATGCATGTTATATAATGAAATTGAACCAGAGGCCAAGAAAAAATATTTCTTGAAACACAATATACTTTCATACATGCAGATTATAAATACTTAAGAGTTGACCCTTTGAACTTACTACATTCAAGTATATATAGCCTTTTTACAATCAGTTATATTATCAGGGCATCATTTCTCTATGTGTGGATTATGTTCTATCAAAAACCCTACCAACCTATACAAGTGCTCAGTAGAATGCTTGTTGTAAGCAATTGATTATAACCTACTAACATGGTAGGGATCTAATCCATCTAGAGAAGTAGTGCCCTTTATTGTTTGCATCTAGTTCATTAATCCTTATAATATTTTTGTTGATCCACCATTAGCATATGTATTATTTCACCAGTAGTGGGGTGGTGGCTCATATTCTATTATTGATGATCTTATCTAGCTGGAGCCAATGATGGTGACTTCCCTAATGTAATTAAATTGTTGCTGGATACTAACCTTTACACTATGCCTACCACTAATCGCATACCAAATTCTAAGAGCCTTTCAATGGAGGATGAACTCTATATTGAGACTTTTATCTTGATGAAAATTTTGTACCCAAACACCTATGTCCCAGGTGCAAGATTTTTTGCAATCGTTAAAATTTTCCAAATATGGCCTATTGTTGATTTTCCACTTGACAAATTTTTGGCATTTATTTGTTACATGGACAAGTACATCATATTTGGTAGGCTCCAAACTTGGATTATTTTTCACCTTGCTTTCTACCTATATATAGGTTTCATGTACCTATTTTGACCTTCACCAAATACCATTTTTTGAAAGTTGTACTTGGTGAAATGAGGTCTTTCATCTCTTGAGAATTGTTGGATGATGACCTATTTGGAACTTACTCTTACTTGTTTTGGTGTAGAATTTTTGATGCCTCCATGAATTCATCTATTTTTACTCATGTTGACAGGTGACAATTTTTTTGTACCCTTGCTTCCTTAATATGGGGGTAAAATATTTGATGCTCTAAGGACATAGCCAAATTTCATCTTATTATGCTCAGCTTGTTGTCAAAATTTTGGGGAACGTCCTTTGAGTGGTTGTGTATGCAATCTCTAACAACATCAATACTTGATGAATTTTACTCCTAGGTTTGCCTTCCTATGCTATATGATAGAATTTTGGTACCCTATTGTTGCATGATCTAGTACATAATATCCAATGGGTTCCATACATGGTGGATTTCTCACTTCATTCTCTATTGGTCAACGATTTTTTGGTACCTATTGGCTCCTATCCTTGGTATAAAATTTTTGTTAGATTTCAAGCTTTGATAAATATTATCTCTACTTCAGCCAAGTGATAGAAATTTGGTACCCATCCACTGCTCAATTAGGTACATATTTTCTATTAGATCTCAGGCTTAGCTAGATTTTGCTTGTTTTGGTACTGGAAGCTATTGGCTAATAGTTTTTTGGTACTCATATCTTACGAGGCAAGGTACAAATTTTTTGGTGGTTCCTAGATAACCAAATTCTCATTCTTTTATTTCTTATAAGCCTTGGGAGATGGATATCTTGTACTTATCTACTACTTGGTCTGGTACCAATTGTTTGATGTCTTCCTCAGATAAATTTAGCTTTGTTTTTCATAATTTAATGGGTTTTCCATACCCATCCATTTTCATTGAGAGGAAAAATATTTCATCACCATATATACTTATCCACATTATGTTTCCTCCATATTCCATCCAACACCAAGGTTTTAAGGATCCATCCATACCATACCTAGGCAAAGATACTCGACTCCCTCTAGATCCAATTATTTGAGCCTCTAATGCCATATTTTACACTTTACACAAAAGTGTGTGTAGGTGATGGTCAAAAGTATCCACATTATTGGTGACTCATAGGGGCTTTTTCTTAGTGGAAAATAAGAACTCAGAAAGAAAAATATGGTATGCTCACACTGGTAAATGTAGACTGGCATAAATGAAGCCCCAAAGGAGGCAAAAAAGTGATTGCATAGGATATTATCATTTCACAAAACAAAACACTTGAGAGAAAAAGATAAAATAAAATATTGATGGTGGAGTTTGTGGTAAATTTTACAAGCGATAATACTGAAAGAAATAGAAAAAATGAAGCAAAATGGTGCACAAAGATACTTGGAGAATGGGAAGCCCCTAGAAAACCCTAGCGAAGATGCAAAAAATAGAATTTGTGGCATAGTTTATAGGCACAAATATGGATAGAAATTAAAAAAGAAAAATATAAATGATATATAAGGATACCCAAAAAATGGGACACCCCCACAAAATTGCACTTCACTAAGCAAACATGACCACAACTAACTATTGCTTCAGGTCTAGGCTAGATGCCATAAAAAATCACCGTTCTTCTATTATCTATCCCTTTTACACTTTCCTCACTACTTGAACTAGTTGTGTAAAAAATTCTCCATTTTACAACTTCTCTTTATCTATTTTTGGCTTATTCTTAGCATTTTAGAGTATTACTTTGTATGTAGGCAATTGTTGAGGCTTTATAGAGAGGTAAGCCTTGGGTTTCACTTGTGCCAATTTATAATTACATCATGAATACTACTTGGGCATCTCATTGAGTCTGTTACTTTAAATTATTGGTAGATCTTGCTCATCATCCTCTATTTTTGATAGCTAAACTATTTTATACTTTGCTTGCATCATTCTTCCTAATAAGATATGTTGTAGCTGTCATCTGGTTTGTCTATATATTTTTCTTGTGCCATATCTACTTATTTTATCTTGATGTGATCTATTGGGTTGTGGAGTCATAATTATTAAAATTAATATAGTACAACTATGCATGATCAAGAATCAAAAATCTTGAATGAT
The DNA here is from genome assembly GCA_028583015.1 of Wollemia nobilis. Lineage (NCBI taxonomy): Eukaryota > Viridiplantae > Streptophyta > Pinopsida > Araucariales > Araucariaceae > Wollemia > Wollemia nobilis. The sequence continues at coordinate 3,805,316 of JAQPPZ010001313.1, read as the reverse complement.
TTTTTATTAAATTGGCAATAATAAATAGGCATATAAGATGCCAAATACAAACTATAACAAATTGAACCAACTAACTAATAATCGATATTCTAAGTTGTTGATAATAACAATAAAATATCCTATGCCTATTAATATCCACATCATCCCTCCCAACCATATAAGCATTGGAATCCAATGCTTTTACAAGTGAAGAAGTGCCCCAAAAGAATGAATTCCTCCAAAATGGTTCAAAAAAGAGGAGAGATAGACTATGTTCAAGAGCTCCAAAAAGACATCACCACTACTCCATCAAAGGGAGAAATAATGAGCAATGCTAAAAAAGGGTCCATTTCAAAATCCTCAGTGGGATCTCGAGGTCTGTTGCCTCTTAGTTCGGCCTCTAGCATGTAGGAGTCACTCCTATACCTCAAAGGGTCTTGTAAACATGTCTTTAAATATTCAAAGTCGTAACTCGAAGAACATGTGCTTATACTAAGAGGGGGGGTGAAGAGTATAACATAAAAATTTTCCCCAAATAGTAGCATCAACATTAATAAAATAGTGAACATCACACAAAGCATCACACACATGAGAGACATCATTTTTAACGTGGTTCACCCAATGTGGGCTACCTCCATAGAAAAATATTTCTTCTAAATATTTCTCAAATAATCTTTTGGGAATCCTTCCCAAGTACAATGTTTATGGACCTCTGTCCAAAGGATATTTTGATACCCTAATCTCAAGTTCATGGATCTCTTCCACATAATAACTCCTTCCCCTTCTACTCTAGCTAGTGATCTTCTAGAAGACTCTATCTCTCTATTGCACTAACTGGTGGATCTCTCTCCACTTGAAGACTACTCACTCAGATTTGTCTTCAATTGTCCTGGTTTCTGGATCTCTATCCACTAAGACTCTATCCTCTGTACTCTATCACCTCAAAATATATATCAATAGGTTCACTCAGAACCTTCTCAAATCTGCTCAACAAGCTCACTCAGAACTTATCCAAATCTACTCAACAGGTCCACACAGAACCTGCTCAAATCTGCTCAACATGTCCACACAAAACTTGCTCAAATATGCTCAACAAGTCCACACAGAACTTGTCCAAATATTCTCAATAAGTCCTCTCTAGGACTTGCTCAAATATGCATAGCAAGCTTCCACAAAATCTTACTCAAAATCAGTCCACAAGCCTTCTCAAAGACTTGTCTCAAAACTTCTTAACAAGCTCACACATAACTTATCCAATCTCATAGAATCATAAAGATAATTTTTAGAGACTCAATATGTTCTATTGAGAATTGTTAGAGACTCTATATGTTCTATTCTCAAATCTCAATCTCAACTCAAATCAAGAATATAGAATAGTTTGTTTTATGGAACTTGAACAACCACATGCATCCACTTGACTAGGCTCAATCAACTCAACTCAACCAAGAACCTCAATGAACAACCCTTTCTCACAAACCCTAGTCCAAGCATGTATCAACCAACTCAAAATATTTCCAACAATGTTTCAACAACAAATCTCACATAACAATGATACTCATGTTCTCTTCTAACTCAAGTTCAAGTTCTTTGCACTACCAATGGGCTCCAACAACAATGCTTATAAAATAAGGTTTAATCACAAATCTCAATCCAAGAAATCTTGAAGCATTAAACCAATCACTTTAGAAATGGAAACCACAATCAATCCTTTTCACTCCAAAGATATTTTTAGAAATCAACCACCATAATCAATCAATAGGAGAATGTGCCCATACCTTTTATGAAGATGAAGAAGCCTCTTTGGAAATCTGCCACAATCACAATATTCTTTTTCCAATATTCACAAGGGTTAGAAGATCACAAAATAATCAACATTACTCCACTTCACAATAATATTTACCAAGGATTTTAATTAGAAAACCTTCTTAAGAATTAATGCACAACTTCCTTATCACTCCTAAAACCACTTGTACCATAAAATAAAATAAATCAAATCATTGCATAACCTTGTAACTCCACAAACCACTTATACCATAAAATAAATCAAATATTTTATATCCTTCCTTTCAACACTTTTGCACTCAAAAATAATCACAAAGCTTTCTTAGGCAATATCTCACATTAATCAAATATCAAACCTTATTAAAATATTAAAGCTTGCTCAACCTTATATCTCCCACAAAAATTATAATCAAACCTTAGAAAAATATTAAAGCTTGCTCAACCTTATATCTCCCACAAAAATCATAATCAAACCTTAGTAAGAAAATATTTTAATTAAAATATTTACCCCCACAAATATCAAAGTCGAAGTGCATACCTCAAAGGAGCCCTCGAAGGGCCTTGGCATTTCAAACCTCTACCCACCATGCTGCCAAGCTACGCTAAGCCGCGTGAGCTAACACTACCCATGTGAGTGCCTTGGGCACTCTCTTCCTTAAGCCATGTGCGCTTTCCTCACAAGGCACCAAAACTTTGATCGTCCATGACTTGACTGCCCACGTCACACTCCATGAAATTCACTGCACAATATTCGAATGCAAAAATACTTTGGGTTTTCAAAAATCATGCGACACTCCTTAGGTTTATTAAATGGAAAACCTTTGGCTTATTTATATAAGCCATCCTTCAATGTGAATACATCGACCCTTTTAACATTGCCCTCATGACGTCGGCGATGCCAATAAGAAAGGAGGGAAAAACCTTTTATTTAATTTTAAAATTAAAATTAAAATTTTAAATAAATTAAAATTTAAACTAAACCTTTAAAATTAAATTTCTCCATCATCGGGGCACCTTTTTTGATGAAACAAAAATCCAACTTGGGTTTTAAGAAAAACCCATTTCAAATCTACCATCCATTGGTTTTAAATAAAACCTTTCCTTGCCTTCCTTGGTTTTCATAAAAACCTTTTTCTAAGCTTCCCTTGAAGCTCCTTTTGGAACCAAATGCCATGCATCCCTTCTAGAACCTTTGATCAAAACCTTTGCTTCTCATGAAGCTCTTTGTGGAGAAAAATCATAGTGCTTACTTACATAGGTCCTTTTGACATCAATGACAACTTTTAGCTTAGGGACTCAAAATGTCCAACAATCTCCCCCTTTGTCATTGATGGCAACCCATATTCATTTTATTGAAACCTGACCTTCTTTTCTGCTCCCCTGGGACTTTGCTCCCCCTAGCTCAATGCTCTCTCAAATATCTCCTCATATCAAATCTCTCCCCAATACACAAATCTCTCCCCCTTTGACATCAATGGCAAAGGGTCACCTTTGGGGCTTGGGGTCTAAGAATGAGCCTCTTAGCTTAGCCCCTCCCCCACCTCCACATGAGGTGGTTAATTCTGGGGGTGGGAGTCTCACTCCCAATTTTCCTCGAAGATACTCAAAAGTCTCCTTTGAGAGTGGCTTAGTGAAAATATCTGCTATCTATTCCTTTGTAGTGACATACTCCAATATGACCTATTTATCTAACACTTGTTCTCTTAGAAAATGATACTTAATTGGAATGTGCTTCATCCTGGAGTGCATTACCAAATTTTTTGAGATACATATGGCACTGGTATTATCACATAGTATAGGAATGGGCTGATCATGCTTTATCTTGAAGTCTTCTAAAGTTCTCTTCATCCATAACACTTGTGTACAACTGGCTACTACTGCAATATATTATGCCTCTGTTGTAGATAGTGATACTGAAACCTACTTCTTGCTTAACCAGGATACTAGAATTTCTCCAAGAAAGAAAGCTCCTCCACTTGTGCTTTTTCTATCATCAATGTTGTCAGCCCAATCTGCATCTGTATATGTTGTGAGTGTGAAACTGTCACTTTTGGGATACCAAAGTCCAAAATCCATAGTCCCTTTTAGATACCTAAAAATTCTTTTTACTGCTACCACATGTGTTTCCTTAGGTGCTACTTGAAATCTTACCACTAATCCCACTGACTGTACTATGTCTGGTCTTGTAGCTGTGACATATAATAAGCTACCAATCATGGATCTGTATAGTCTCTAATATGCCTCTAGAGATTCATCATCCTTACTCAACTTGCACCCTATGACCATAGGAGTACTTACTAGTTTGCAATATTCTAATATGAATTTCTTTAACATCTCCTTGATGTACTTGGTTTGAGATAGAAACACTCCCTTCCATGATTGTGAAATCTGAAGACCAAGAAAGAAGGATAATTCACCAAGCATTGACATCTCAAATTCACTCTGCATATTCTTAGAAAACTCTTTGCACATCTTGTCATTGTTTCCCCCAAAAATTATGTCATCAACATAAACAACCACTATTAGAAGATCATTTCCTTTATTTATGATATAAAAATTACTATCTACTATTCCTTTCCTGAATCCCTGTTCTTGTAGATACTTATCCAATCTTGAGTACCATGCTCTGGGAGCCTGCTTTAAACCATACAATACCTTTTTTAATCTGCATACCTGATCTGGTGTATCTGCCAGTATGAATCCCTCTAGTTGTTCAATGTAGACCTCTTCTTCTAGAATCCCATTTAGAAAAGCTGACTTAACATCCATTTGATATACCTTGAATTTCTTGAAAATTGCAAAAGCTAAAAACATCCTTATAGCTTCAAGTCGTGCAACTGGAGCAAAGGTTTCATCAAAATCAATTCCTTCTACTTGTGCATAACCTTTGCATACTAACCTTGCTTTATTTCTGACAACTTGTCCATCTTCATTCAACTTATTTCTGAAGACCCATTTTGTGCCAATCACATTTTTATCCTTTGGTCATGGAACAAGTTCCCAAGTTTTGCTCTTCTCAATATGATCTAATTCTTCATTCATTTCTTTAACCCAAAATTCATCTTCACTAGCCTAAGAGAAATATTTTGGTTCAATATTAGATAGCAAAGAAAAATTAGCTTGTTGAGATGGTTTTATTATTCTTCTCCTTGTTTGTCTTTCATCTGGATTCCCAATGATCTGATCTTTTGGGTGATGTTTCTGTACATACCTGGAAGGAGTCTTAGGAAGAAACCTTTGTGTTTCTTCTTCATCATTATCTGATTCCTCACAAAATTCTTCTTGACAACATCCATCTTCTTGGTATACCGTTTGCTGAATTGGCTCTCTAGAATCTATCTTCTCATCAACTGTTACATTCATACTTTCCACCACAGTGCGTGTTATTTTGTTGTAACATCTGTAAGCCTTGATTTTTGTGGAATAACCAAGAAATATTCCCTCATCACATCTTGGATAAAATTTTCCTAAATTTTGATCTTCCCGTCTTATGTAACATTTGCTTCCAAAAATCTTGAAATGTTTTACAGTAGCAAGTTTTCCCTTCCAAAGCTCATAAGGAGTCTTGTGATGATTTAAACTTAATTGAGCTCTAGTAATTATGTACATAGTTGTAGATACTGATTCTTTCCAAAAACCATCTAACAATTTAGATTCATTTAACATAGCTCTAGCCATGTTTTCAATAGTCCTATTTTTCCTTTCAACTACTCCATTTTGTTGGGGAGTTCTTGTTGCTGAGTATTCTCTCTTGATTCCATGTTCACAAAATTCTACAAAATCATCTGAAGTAAACTCTCCTCCTCTATCATATTGTAGACACTTAATACTTTTGCCTATTTCATTTTCAACCAACTTCTTGAATGCTTTAAATTTTTTGAAGGCTTCTGAATTTTCTTTTAGGAAAGTTACCCACACCATTCTAGAATAATCATCTAAACAACATGAAGTAACTCTCACCCTAAATACTTTGTGTTCTGGTAGGACCACACAAATAAATATGTATTAAAATCAAGGGCTCATATGACATATAACCTTTTGGTTTGTAAGTTGTCCTAGTTTGCTTTCCATGTTGGCAAGGTGCACAAATTATGTTTTGAGGTCTTCTTATCTTGGGTAAATCTCTGACTACCTATTTATTGCTTATGCTGACTATGTTGTCAAAATTCAAATAACCCAATCTTCTATACCACAACCAACTCTCATATTCTTGTGATAGAAAACACTTTTCTCCTTTGATCTCATTAAGCATGTATAAGTTGTTTGGGGTTCTTGCATTTGCAATGTTTCTTCTTGTTTCTGTTTTTCTTATCTCACATCTATCTGGATGGAAGGTAACCATATATCCTTGATCACAAAGTTTTTTGGAATATGTAATGCAACATTGTGTAAATTATTCTTAGACTAAAATATAAAGTCTAAAGAATAATATTTGAATTAGAAAATAATTCTATTTTATGTAAAAATATTCCCACCCAATTAATAAATAAAATAAGGGTGCTAGGAATATTTAATTTGTGGGAAAAAGTTATTTCCCCTTTTCTAGCAAATATTAAAAAGTAACCAATCACTTTTTAATATTTGATAGATGCCACTTGTCACACATCTCAAGATAATATTGTGATAAGATTTGTCACACATCTCAAGATAAGATTGTGATAAGATTAGGGTAATTTTAGGGTTGTAGTAGAAAAGCTTCTCTTTAAATAGGGGTGTTGTCTACTACATCTTGTCATATCATGTTGATGCATATTGTTGCATAACATTGAAGCATTCTTGTATTGTTGAATCATTGAGTAATATAGTGAGCTTCATAGTGGATGTTTCCCTTCTTCATTTGAAGTAGGGTTTTACCACTTAATATTGGTGTTGTGGGTTTTCCTCTTTTGTGTGGATTGATCTTGTGGAGCATTCTTCGATCTTGGGGAGACTTTGCTTGTCTCACATTTGGTATCAGAGCGGTTGGGATCTCCATCAAGTGTCTTCAATCCTTTGAGGTGAAAAACCCATTAAGGTATATTTTTTTTTGTTTTAATGCATGCATTTGATATTTGGGTATTTTATGCATTTGATATTTGGGTAAACTTATTTTGCAAATCTGCCATTAGGGTTTATAGATTTATTGTGTTTTTTTATCTAGTTGTTAGATCTTTTGCAAATGGTGTTTTCATTTTAAATCTATAAATTTTTGGCATTGAGCTTTTTCTAGAAGGGTTTTGGAGCCAAACGGACCCCATGGTTGCGTCCGAAAGGCCCAAAAACCCTATTTCCATATATTATTTGCCCTATTTTGGTGAAAAATAAATCTGAGGCAAATTTTTTTTTATTTGGGGGCCAAATGGCCCCCACCCATTTTGTTGTACAGTCTGATTTTTTATTATTCTATTTTTTAATAAAAAAATTTAAATTTTTTATTATTCTTTTTTTAATAAAAAAAAGTCATTTAATAAAAAAAATATTTATATTTAATAAAAAATAGTCATTTATTATTGTTTTTAATAAAAAAATAGTCATTTATTTTATTTTAAGACCTAATAGTCATTTTTTTTGCATAAATTGAAATGCATTTTTTATTATTGTATAATGCAACTAGAATCCTTTTATGCAATTTTTGGCAAATTTTTAGTCAAATTGTCAAATAATTTAGACCTTATAGTCATTTTTTTCTCACATTAACAATGGTTGTTTGTGAGTTTGCTTGTTTTGCAAGGTTATCCAAGTATGTTTTGGAGTATACAAGGCAATTTCGGATCAACTTTTTCACTCTCTTCCCCCTATTTTTATTAATTTCTTCTAATCTCTCTCAAGCATTTGCTTGAAGCATAATGTAAATTAATGTAACTTGTATCTCTCATAATGAAAGTAAAAAAGAATGAAAGTGAGAGAGAGAAAGAGAGAGAGTGTGTGTATTTGTGTTTTGCCTATTTTGCATCTCAACTAATCTAACTACTAACTTACTAACTTGCTACTAAACAATCTACTAACCAACTAACTTGCAATTTACTAATTTTCATATTAATCAAGAAGGTTAAAAATGAATCAACTTACTAACCACAACTTTAGTATTTGATTAAAATTTACTTAATCTTGCAACATAGTTTATATTTTCTAAACACCTATTGAATCCAAAAGAATCCGCTCTATCGGTAGCAAGTCCTTTTTGGGTCCTCGTACCCTGACCCTTTTGGGTAGCTTGGTTGACCTTGGGTGAGATGAATTGGCAATTCATTAGGCTATAGCAAAACCTTAAAATGAACACTAACTTACTAACTTATTGACTATCTAACATTTAACAAATGTTTTATGGTTCAATTCAAGTTAGTTTATTTTGTTGCAAGATGATTGTTATGGTTAGTTACCTTCTTATTGCAAGTTAATCTATTGCAAGTTGATCTTGGTTTATTTCCTTTATTCAATTGCAATATGGTTATAGTTGTTTATTGCAATATGGTTATAGTAGTTCATGATGATGTTGATTATCTTTCATGATGATGCTTATCTCTCTTGATGATGCTTAATTTTGATTATCTTTCATGATGTTTATCTTTCATGATGATTATCTTTGATGATTGAAAAGTAGATTACTTGAAAGTTATGTTTTTTTATATATGCAAGTATGTTTATCTACTTTCTTATTGCATCATTTATTTCCTTTGTCAATGCATCTTATGTTTTGATTATGTTCACTTTCTAGAATGGTTGATCATGGAATCTCCTTCACACCTAAGCACATCCTTGATGGATCAAATTTTGGAATATGGGAACCAAGGATGAGGGCTGAATTTCAAGCAAGAAAGTTATGGCCCATTGTGAATGGAGATGAAGCAATCCCAACCCAGGCAAGGGCACTTGAGACATACAACAACAAGAGTCACCTTGCACTTTCCATGATTATCAATAGTGTGAGTGATGAGATATTGCTCACTATAAGCCATTGTGAGCATGCTAAAGATGCATGGGATTTGCTAAAACAAGTCCATCTAGGGTCCAACACATCAAGGAAATTCACTTTATTGTCCAAAATTCTTAGCACTATGCAAGGTGAAGAAGAAAGTGCCTTGATCTTCCTCTCAAATATGAAAGACATGAGAACTCAACTATTGGCTTGTAATTGTGATTGGATAAGTGAGAAGCTCTTAAGCTTTATCATTTTGAGGAACTTGTCAAGCAAGTTCAAGAATTTTGTCACCATTATTGAGACTAGGCTAGAGCAAGAAGAGGATGGCATTCCTCTCAACACTCTTTCACAATTATTGATTCAACATGAAGAGTCTCTTAATAGAGACAAAGTGAATGGTCAAGTTGTCAAGGAGAAGAATGTTGCCTTGAGTGCCACTAAGGCTTCCTTCAAGAAGAAATACAAGGGAAGGAAAAATCAAAATTTCCAACCCAACAAGCCTAGAGTTGATTTCACTTGCAACTTTTGTGGCAAGAAAGGCCACAAGGAACAAAATTGTTTCAAGAAGAAGAAGATTGCAGAAAAGGAAGAGCAAGAAAAGGCTAAGGGACAAGGACCTAAGAAATGGTTTGGCAAGGGAAAGAAAAAGAACAACAATGTAAAGCAAAATTCTAATAAAAATGCCTTTGTTTGTGCCCTCTACTCCATTGACTCATCTACTTCTAATGAATGGGTGTTAGATTCTGGATGCACTAACCATATGTGTTTTGAAAAGGATAAGTTTGTGGACTTTCATAAGCACTCTTCAGATTCAGTTGTCATTGGTGATAATACTAGACTTCAAGTAGAAGGTGTTGGCAATGTTGTAATTGAAGGGAAATTACTTGATAATGTCCTATATGTGCCTAACCTTAGGAGAAATTTAATTTCAGTTTTGCAAGTTGCTAGAAGTGGTCACACTATTGAGTTCAATGCAACTTCATGGAGCATTAGGAAAGGCATGCTACCAATCATTACAGGTTATGTGAAGAATAATATTTATGTGTTAGGTGATGCTCCTCCTAAAGTGTGTTTAGCAACTAATGTTTCTCCTAGTAGCAAGCTTTGGCACTTAAGGTTAGGCCATACAAACTATCAAAATATTCAAATGATGAAGTCCAAAAATTTGGTTGAAGGCTTGCCTAACATTTCACCTATTCATGGTTTGTGTGAAACATGCATCTTAGGCAAGATGAGCAAACAAAAGTTTGCAAAGGACAAGTCAACAAGGGCCACACAAATTCTTCAACTCATTCATACAGATATTATGGGTCCATTACATGTTAGATCACTTGGTGGTGCATCCTATATTCTCACCTTTATAGATGATTATTCAAGAATGATCTTTGGGTATCTACTTAAGAATAAATCAGATTGTTTTGAGACATTCAAGGAGTTCAAAGCTTTGGTAGAAAATCAAAAGGGAGCAAAGATCAAAATGATTAGAAGTGACAATGGAGGGGAGTACAATAGCAATGATTTCAATGAGTTTTGTTCTTCTCATGGGATCAAAAGGCAGTTTACTTGTCCATACACTCCTCAACAAAATGGTGTTGCAGAGAGGAAAAATAGGACAATCATGGAGATGGTAAGATGCATGCTTGGTGACCACTTACCTCAATTTCTTTGGGGTGAAGCAGCCAGTACAACAATCTACATTCTTAATAGGTGTCCTTCAAAATCAGTTGAGGGGAAGACTCCTTATGAGGTTTGGAATGGTAAGAAGCCAAATTTGTCACACTTAAGAGTGTTTGGATGTGATGCATTTTCATATATTCCTTCAGAAAAGAGGAAGAAATTGGACAAAAAGTCTCAAAAATGCATCTTTGTTGGCTATGATGCAGAACATAGGGGCTACAGGTTATACTCACCTTCTTCACGCATTGTATTTGTTTCAAGAGATGTCAAATTCAATGAAGACCTTCTTGAGTTAGAAAAGGGTGGGCCTTGTGTCAAAAGGACCAAGTGGTTGGATCATTCTAGGGGTCCTAAAGAGCAAAATTCAGTTAGCCAAAGGATAACTAGAAGTATGACCCTTAACATGTCTCTTCTAGCTAAGATAGAGAATGATCATGAGCCTACTTCTTACCAAGAAGCTTCACAACACTCTTGTTGGGTTGATGCCATGAAGGTTGAGATGGATTCTCTTCTAAAGAATAAAACTTGGGATCTAGTGCCTTATCCTAATAAGAGAAATGTTATTGGGAACAAGTGGGTCTATAGAATCAAGTACAATTCTAATGGAGAGATAGAAAAGTATAAGGCTAGATTGGTTGCTAAGGGTTATGCTCAAAAACATGGCATTGACTATGATGAAACCTTTGCACCAGTTGCCAAAATGCCCACCATTCAACTTCTCATTGCTATTGTTGTTGCTCAAGGTTGGCAGATTTTTTAGCTTGATGTGAAAAGTGCCTTTCTAAATGGTGATTTGGATGTGGATATCTACATGAGTCAACCACAAGGATTTGTTGTACAAGGTAAGGAAACACTTGTGTGTAAACTAAAGAAAACCTTGTATGGTCTGAAGCAAGCACCTAGAGCATGGTACATGAAGATTTCAGGTTACTTCTTGTCTCTTGGTTTTGATAAATGCTATTCAGATACAGATCTCTATGTGCTTAGGAAGGATAACTTGGTCATTTTAATTGCTCTATTTGTTGATGACCTTGTTATGACTAGAAATGAGAATGAGGCCATTTTTTATTTCATCTCCAAATTAAAGTCAGAGTATGAAATGATTGACCTTGGTCTTCTACACTACTATCTTGGCATGCAAGTTTATCAGCATGAGGATTGTACCTTTTTGAGTCAATCCAAGTATATTGAAGATCTTCTTAAGAGGTTTGATTTGGAGGATGGCAATCCTACTTCCATTCCTATTTCTACAGGGGTTAAGTTGGAAGTAAGTACAAAATCTCAGTTGGCTGATGCTACATTGTATAGGCAGCTCATTGGTAGTCTTCTTTATGTTACCATCACAAGGCCAGATATTGCTTTTGCAGTTGGTATGATGGCTAGGTTCATGCAGAAACCTTATATTGAGCACTTACAAGCTACCAAGAAGATTCTGAAGTACCTTTCAGGTACTAGAGATTTGGCACTCAAGTATTCTAGGCTTCCTTCCTTTGCTCTTTTCGGCTATGCTGATTCTAATTTTGGAGGGGATAGAATAGACAGAAAGTCTACCACAACATATGTTTTTAGTATTGGGTCTGCAACTATCTCTTGGTCTTCCAAGAAGCAAGATACAATTGCTCTTTCTACAATGGAAGCAGAGTATAAGGCTACGACAACAGCTACATAGGAAGCGGTTTGGCTTCGTACCCTCATGAAGGAAATTGGCTTTGAGCAATTTGGTCCTTCACGTTTGCTCTCCGATAATCAATCAGCTATTGCCTTGGCTAAAAATCTTGTAATGCATCAAAGGACAAAGCATGTTGAAATCCAAGCCCACTTTATCAGAGAGAAGGTATTGGATGGGACTATTCAGTTGGAGTATTGCCCATCATCTTCTAATTCTGCTGATTTGTTCACCAAACCTCTTCCCAAGGAGCAATTTTGTAAGTTGAGGGACTCACTTGGTTTGGTGAAGTTGTCCTCAAGGGGGAATGAAGTGTAGTTACACTTGTGTGATGACAACTTCATCCTTATGAGGTGTTTTGTGCTATATATATGAGTTGATCTTTGGTGGTATAATTGCTTTTTGCATCTCTTTTGAACATGGTACTTTCTTGTTTGCCTTGTGCAACTTTTGTACATGTTACTTTGTAGATGGCATTGTGCAATTATGGTATATGATGCAATTGCTTTATGCGACTCTTTTACATGGTACTTTCTTGTTGCCTTGTGCAACTTTGTACATGTTTTTATGTAGTTGGCATTATGCAATTGGTTTATCATGGTACTTTCTTGTTAGCATTTATGCTACTTTTGTACATGATATTTTATGGTTGGCTTTATGCAACCGGTGTGCACACTTTATTATTTTCATATACCTTATGCAACTCTTGTACATGGTACTTTTTGTTAGCCTTGTGCTACTTTTGTACATGGTACTTTAGAGTTTGCATTATCATGGTACTCCTTGTTTGCTTTATGCAACTTTGTACATGATATTTTTTGATCAACTATATAGCACGTGACTATAAGTATGGCTTGGCATATTTTTGTGATGACTTATAGTTCACTATTTGTTAGATCAGTTTTGTTATCATCTTTGGATATTCATATATGTTGTGGTGAATATATTTATGATGATGTATCTAACTGATCTTATGTTGAGCTGCTTGTAGCTTGTAGGTACTTCCGTTTGGGGTTTTGCAGGCTTACTGAAGACACCCTTGTGATGTTTTCTTCTTGTCATTTGCAACCACTTGTGGTTGATGGATGGCTTTGTAAGCTGCTTGTATCTGAAGCTACTCCGTTGGGGGCTTGCAGTCTCATTTTGGCCCATTTTGTATTGGTGCCTTATTGTAGACCATTCTTGGTCATAGAAGCTCATTGTAACTATATTACTCATTTGATTCTCATCCCCGTTTGTATCTTTAGGGGGAGAATGTTTCTTTGTTTCATAATTCCTTTCCCCAATATTGCATTAAGGGGGAGTGTTGGAATATGTAATGCAACATTGTGTAAATTATTCTTAGACTAAAATATAAAGTCTAAAGAATAATATTTGAATTAGAAAATAATTCTATTTTATGTAAAAATATTCCCACCCAATTAATAAATAAAATAAGGGTGCTAGGAATATTTAATTTGTGGGAAAAAGTTATTTCCCCTTTTCTAGCAAATATTAAAAAGTAACCAATCACTTTTTAATATTTGATAGATGCCACTTGTCACACATCTCAAGATAATATTGTGATAAGATTTGTCACACATCTCAAGATAAGATTGTGATAAGATTAGGGTAATTTTAGGGTTGTAGTAGAAAAGCTTCTCTTTAAATAGGGGTGTTGTCTACTACATCTTGTCATATCATGTTGATGCATATTGTTGCATAACATTGAAGCATTCTTGTATTGTTGAATCATTGAGTAATATAGTGAGCTTCATAGTGGATGTTTCCCTTCTTCATTTGAAGTAGGGTTTTACCACTTAATATTGGTGTTGTGGGTTTTCCTCTTTTGTGTGTGATTGATCTTGTGGAGCATTCTTCGATCTTGGGGATACTTTGCTTGTCTCACAAATTTGACTTATACTTAGTAGATTATGTTTTAACCCTTTAACATAAAAAACATTCTTTGTTTTTATTTTTCCATTGTCTAGACTTAGAGTGCCTCTCCCAACAATTCTAGCTGATCCATTATTACCAAAACCTACTGATACTCTATCTGTTTTCTTTAGAACAATGAATTTATCTTTATCTCCTATCATGTGACTAGAGCAACCACTATCCAGATACCATTGTTATTATTTATTTTGAGCATGCAGGGTTTTTTGTACTAACATAGATATGGTCCTGACATTCTTTCTTTCATCCTTCCTAGTTGTTGGAATTATTTTTCTAGACATAAGAAATATCATTTTACACCACCTAGCCTTGTGCCCAAAATTATTGCATTTGTAACATATAACATCATCATCCATGAGAGGTGCAAAGGAATTGAATTTTTTATTGTATCTTGCATGATGAATACAGTGTGCAACTATATGACCATATTTATTGCAAGAAAAATAATGACCATGAGATAAGTTATGTAACCTATTTGGAGGTCTTGGATATTATGAAGAAGTCATCATCTTCTTGTAATTAACTCTTATCCAGGGTTCTTATTTGCTTTCCTTATTTCTGATGTCCTTTGCTTGCTTTTCTTTGTTTGAAGTTTCTACATTTTGGAAGCTTGATTCCTCCTTTTGTTTCACATATTCTATATTCTGTAGTATCTTGATCCCTTCTAGTTTGTTCCTTAGGAGAACAATTTTTGCTTCCAATATTCCACATTATGTTTCCTTGGCTCTCAATAGATCTGACATATCTTGCTCAATATTCTTTCCTTATTCTACCTTAATATTGAATTTTATAAGGTTCTGTATAAGTTCCACTTTTGCCTCTTCATATTCCTGAATTTTTTCTTTCAAGTTTGAATTTTCTCTCTAAGTCTTTCCAATTTTCTAATAGCAGCAAAGAATTATTATTTTATATCAAACCTAATATCTTTTTCACTTTCTGAAGTCATGTGTGCTGCCTAAGGATCCTCTTCCAAGTTGTTAGACTCTTCATGAAGAGACCCACTCTGATATCAATTGAAGAATATGTGTTTATACTGAAATGGGGTGAACAATACAACATTAAAATTTTCTCCAAATAGTAGCATCAACATTAATAAAATAGTGAACATCACACAAAGCATCACACACATGAGAGACATCATTTTTAATGTGGTTCACCCAATGTGGGCTACCTCCACAAAAAAATATTTCTTCTAAATATTTCTCAAATAATATTTTGGGAATCCTTACCAAGTACAATGTTATGGACCTTTGTCCAAAGGAGATGTTGATCCCCTAATATCAAGTTCATGTATCTCTTCCACAGGAGAAATGTTTCCCATTCTACTCTGGCTAGTGATATTCTAGAAGACTTTGTATCTCTATTGCACTCATTGGTGGATATCTCTCCACTTGAATACTCCTCACTCAGATCTATCTTCAATTGTCCTGGCTACTAGATCTCTATCCACTAAGACTCTATCCTCTATACTATATCACCTCCAAATCTCTATCAATAGGTTCAATCAAAACCTTATCAAATTTTATCAACGAGCTCACTCAGAACTTATCCAAATATGCTCAAAAGGTCCACATAGAACGTGCTCAAATTTTCTTAACAGATCCACATAGAACCAACTAAAATCTGCTCACCAATTCCACACAAAATTTGTCCAAATCTTCTCAATAAGTCCTCTCTAGGACTTGCTCAAATATGAATAGCAAGCTTCCACAAAAACTTACTCAAAATCAGTCCAGAAGCCTTCTCAAAGACTTGTCTCAAATCTACTTAACAAGCTCACACATAACTTGTCCAATCTCATAGAATCATAAATAGAATTGTTAGAGACTCAAAATGTTCTATACTTAATGCTCAATAAATATCTCAACTCATCTCATAGAAGCATAAAGAGAATCATTAGAGACTCAATATATTCTATACTCCAATCCCAATATCAACTCAAATAAATCTCATAGAAGCATAAAGAGAATTTTTAGAGACTCTATATGTTCTATACTCAAATCCCAATACAACTAAAATCAATCTCATAGAAGAATAAAAAGAATTTTTAGAGACTTTATATGTTCTATTCTCAAATATCAATCTCAAATCAAATCAAGAATATAGAATAGTTTGTTTTATGGAACTTGAGCAACCACATGCATCCACTTGACTAGGCTCAATCAACTCAACTCAACAAAGCACCTCAATGAACAACCATTTCTCACAAAACCTAGTCCAAGCATGTATCAATAAACTCAAAATGTTTCTAACAATGCTTCAACAACAAATCGCACATAACAATGATACTCATGTTTTCTTCTAACTCAAGTTCAAGTTATTTTCACTACCAATGGGCTCCAACAACAATGCTTATAAAACAAGGTTTAATCACAACTCTCAATCCAGAAAACCTTGAAGCATTAAACCAATCACTTTCAAAAAGGAAAACACAATCAATCCTTTTCACTCCAAAGATATTTTCAGAAATCAACCACCATAATCAATCAATAGGAAAATGTGCACATACCTTTTATGAATATGAAGAAGCCTCTTTGGAAATCTGCCACAATCACAATATTCTTTTTCCAACCTTCACAAGGGTTAGAAGATCACAAAATAATCAACATTACTCCACTTCAAAATAATATTAACCAAGGCTTTTAATTAGAAAACCTTCTTAATAATTAATGCACAACTTCCTTATCACTCCTAAAACCACTTGTACCATAAAATAAAATAAATCAAATCATTGCATAACCTTGTCACTCCAAAAACCACTTATACCATAAAATAAATTAAATATTTTATATCCTTTCTTTCAACACTTTTGCACTCAAAAATAATCACAAAGCTTTCTTAGGCAATATCTCACATTAATCAAATATCAAACCTTATTAAAATATTAAAGCTTGCTCAACCTTATATCTCCCACAAAAATTATAATCAAACCTTAGCAAAATATTAAAGCTTGATCAACCTTATATCTCCCACAAAAATCATAATCAAACCTTAGCAAGAAAATATTATAATTAAAATATTTACCCCCGCAAATATTGGAGTTAGAGTGCATACCTTAAAGGAGTCCTTGAAGGGCTTTGGTGTTTTGAACCTCTGCCCACCATGCTGCCAAGTGGTAACTAAGCCGCGTGAGCTAACACTACCCACATGAGTGCCTTGGGCACTCTCTTCCTTAAGCCATGTGCACTTTCCTCACAAGGCACCAAAAATTTGACCGTTCATGACTTGACTTCCCATGTCACACTCCACGAAATGCATTGCGTAATATTCGGATGCAGAAATACTTTTAGTTTTAAAAAATCATGCGACACTCCTTATGTTTATTAAATGGTGAAGATATTTACAAAAACTTATTCTAGAAATAATACAGAAATGAAATTAATTAGAAGAAATGAAACCACACAATACACATATAACACACAAAATTTATCTTGGTTCACCCAATATGGGCTACGTCCAGCAAAACAAGAGCCACACCTCGTTGATATTATTATTTTTTCCTTACCCAAAAATGGGACATTACAATAAATATAAAGGAAAATCTCACAACCCTAAACCACTATGTGGTATTAGAATACAATGGGTACAACTCCATGGGATAAACCATCCACACCCACCAACCACCCACCAACCATGGGAATCCTAGAAATTGCGCTGCTCCACAAATCACTCAAAAAAAAAAGGTGAAAAATTTAAACTAAAATTTTAAAATTTAATTTATTTTAAAATTTAAATTTAAATTTTAAATAAATTAAAATTTAAACTAAACCTTTAAAATTAAATTTCTCCATCACCGGGGCACATTTTTCGATGAAAGGAAAAGCCAACTTGGGTTTTAAGAAAAACCCATTTCAAATCTGCCATCCATTGGTTTTAAATAAAACCTTTCCTTGCCTTCCTTGGTTTTCATAAAAAACTTTTGCTAAGCTTCCCTTGAAGCTCCTTTTGGAACCAAATGCCATGCATCCCTTCTAGAACCTTTGATCAAAACCTTTGCTTCTCATGAAGCTCTTTGTGGGGAAAAATCATAGTGCTTACTTACATAGGTCCTTTTGACATAAATGATAAAATTTATCTTAGGGACTCAAAATTTCCAAGAAAATCTTCACACCAATCATGCTAAACCATAAGCATGCACCCAAAACTTAGTACAAATGATCTTGCCAAGCAAGTATCTTGTAACTATAGTCGGTGGAGGAAGAGCGAAGGAATTTTGGCACAAAGCATGGGGATGCAAAACAAGCATAGAATGGAGTGTCAAGTACCATCGAACTGCACTCCTTATTACAAAATAATAATAGAAAAGAAGCCTCCAAAGTATCGAATCTCTGTAGTCTTTGGAGTTGCTTAAGCGATGCTGATGTGGTGCTACTAAAAAATCCACTAGAGACAAGCCACTAAGGGCGAAGACTACTCCAATGTATGGAGTTCCCATGTGATTTCCATGATCACATAACAATGGACATTTGCATTTTGAAGGAGAACATACTCCAAAAAGTCTCAAAAAGGTGATGGTGGATCTAAGGAGTGTCGGGTTCAACTGAGAATGCACTCCATATTTAACAATTTTTGGGTATGAAAGAAAGTTTTTTCATCCCAAAATTTGGAGCACCATAAGTTCAATAGGACATTTAAAAAACATCAAAATAATAGTCCTATTGTAACCAGCTCCAAAAAATATTTCCAATGACTATATGCAAGCCTATACTTGCAAAAATATCAAGCCTTAAAAATTGTGAAAAACAATAACGGTTTGTGGAAAAAAATAAAAAGAGCAAACATGCCCTTTACAATTTTGAAAAAAGAATATTATGAGGAATATTATATTAATTTTTATATTATAAAAGTAATCTAGGGCCCTTGCCCAGTCGACAATCGGTCAACTATGTTGGGAAATCAACAGGCCCAAGATCTAGTGCCAGAAAGTCAACTGCACATTATATGAAATCACTGCCATGTGTCAGGGACCATAAGATGTGATGTTCTCCCTTTTGGCCATGTATGAGCATGAATATCTAGAAAAAAACAAGGTGATCATGGTATGTAACATGTGAATGTACATTTAGATCCTTTTTGAGCCTGTGAACAGTGAATGTGGGAAATTTTCTTGTAGGGGTAACAAATAAAACCACAATTTTTTTTTTAGTTCCATCATTAGAAGGTAACACAACCAAGCGCACATCGACTTACAAGTGTACGATAGTCCAATATAATGTGCATAAGCCATCACATCTATGGCTAGCCCTAGGTTTTGGCTATTAATTCATCTAGGTTCCATTCTAGTGAACTCTATCTACATGATGAAGATGGCCCTAAAATCGTCAACATGGATCCCAACAACTATCCCACATGCTACGTACCCCATTTTTTATGATTAAAATAAAATGAATCCTCCCATGGTTGAGGATAGGGATGCCATTGATGGTATCCAAGAACAATTTTGGCCACAACACATGATGGTCATGAGTCATTAATGAACTCATGGCCGCTATCAACCGCCTAGCACCATCAACTATGGTGTGATGGTAAGGTCAAAATCGGCTGTCCTGGTCTATAAAATTTTGGTGAGCCACACATCACTAGCATGGTGTGATAAATAATGTAGAGGTGGTATACATAAATCACCACAAATCATGTTTTTGTAAAGGCCATTTATGATGCTACCATTGTAGATCAAAACCGTAAAGTTGTATCGCTAAATTTGCAATGACTTTTGCTTGTTTTAGTTGCAAATACTCAAAACCACATTGCTACCGATATGATGCACACAGATATGGTGGTAAAATCCTATGAAATACCTAACTATGAGAACAAATATGTCCAATAACTTGAATATATGGCTCAAATAAATAGATTAGACATGTTTTCCAATGCATCTAATGCCAATTTCTGAAATTTGATTTGGGCAAAATGTGGAGTGTTGAGCAGATTCCTCTTGATCGTAACAGAGAGATGGATGGATACCAACAATTACTAATAGAATTTTATGGTTTCTACTTTGTATTCACATCATCTAGTTGTAAAATCCTCTATTTTACATGTTTGCTACAAAAATCAATTTGTTTAGGCATACATCTGCATCGACGATGGAGCTAGCGATGTCTATGAGACATGGACGAAGAAGCAATTTTTTTCCATTTTTATCCTCCTCTTAAATTTTATCATCTCAATATTGCTATTCCTAATAGGCTATTCACCAGATACAAAATGAGCAATGATAATTGTAGTCTTCCTCTCTAATAGTGCCTTTGTCTTACCCTACTTTGGATTTTCTCTCTCAAATACCGATCAACTGTTGAGAACCCTCCGATGGCTCTCACATTTGTCAGGAGTCAAAATCACGACTAGGTATATAGATGGTGGCATAGGGTTGTTTGATCGTGATGACAAGATATAGGTCTAACCATGCTATAATGATGATATAACTTGTAAGGCAATCAAATCAATTTTCTCTCTTTGACAACCACAGATCCTGTTGTGGCTGATCCACAACACACCCCAAAATTGGGGACCCACCTTTTTTGCAGGCTTTCAAAGAAAATCTCAGTGACCCAGATGCTAAAAATGAAGAAAAGGGGCAAAAATGCACAAGTGTAGAAAGTGTCACGAAATCGCGACATGTTGCGCCGTCGCGGCCGAAAATAGAAAAGTGTCGCGAAATCGCGACATGTTGCGTCGTCGTGGCCGAAAATAGAAAAGTGTCACGAAATCGCGACGTGTTGTGCAGTCACTGCCGAAAATAGAAAAGTGTTGCGAAATCATGACATGTTACTCCATCGTGGTTGAAATAGGAGAGAGAAAGGCAAAATGAAAAAGTGTCACGAAATCGCGACAAGTTGCTCCGTCTCTACCAGAAAATGAAAAGTGTCGTGAAATCGTGACATGTCACAAAATCGTGGGTGAAAATGAGAAAAGCGTCGCAAAATAGTGACATGTCACAAAATTGTGGGTCAAACCAGTCAAACAGGGCAAAGCAAAAAAGCATCGCGATATCGCGACAAAAGTAAGAAAAGGTGCATGAAGCGCAAAATGGTCACAAAATCACGATAGAATCGACCGAAAGGCATGAAGAGAAAAAATGGTCGCGAAATCGCGACAAAAAATACGCATTCTGGGAGATGAAATGAAGCGATGCAGGTGAACCGAAGAGCCATGCCAGACAGTATAAATTCGGAAACCGCTGGAGCAGAGTTGCAGTGCTAGAGGCCAAAGGGTCATTCTAGGCCTGCTTTGAGGCTGTTTTCCTTCCTTTTGCTGGTTTTGAGAAAACCAGATGTTCTGCTATTGTAACAGGATTTATCTTTAATGCAGGAGTGTTCAGAAATTTGCATCTTGTTGGCAAGAAAGAAGGAGATCTTCTGTGCATGCTAATGGATTTAATGTTTATTCTTTTGTTTTCAGATTTCAGATTTATAGATAATGTTAAATGCCACTTTTGTGGGTTGCATTAGGCGAATATTTGAAATCTGAATTTTTATTTCAAACCCTAGGAATCAGCACTTAACTTATCAGGATTGTGCATGTTTGCAGGTCCCATAGGTTAGGTTGCATGCATGGAAACCTCATTGTCTTCGGTTTTGCCAGGACGGGACAACATCAAACTGGATGCAATTTTAATTTCTTTTCTTTTGCATTTTATTTTTCTTCTTGCTGCATTTTATTTTCAGAAGTTCTAATTTTATTTACAGGCTTTAAAATAAAATAAAAAAATTAAAAAACTTCAAAATCCATAAATAATTCCTTCATTTATGGCCTTTCATTAAATTTCATTTTGAAGTTACAGCATGGTCATATGAGGATCAAATCACATTTACTTTATCAGGGTTCAATGAACAATCATTAAATTTCATAGTAAAATAAACCACAGTGCCCCTTGTTTTCAGTTACTTGCAACCACTAAGGTGTTCCAAGCATTTAAAATGAATATCTTCATTTAAGATTATTAATACATAGATGCAGAATGCTAACATAACAGGAACCTTGGAGAAATTGTTTCTTTGCAAGCAGAGGATTTAGAACCCAAATCCTATCGGAGAGTGTGTTTTCACAATCGGGTGAAAATACCACTCAACAGATTGGCGCTAGAAGGAGGGCATGTTAGGGTTTATTTTATCATGATTTTAGATGCTACGGGTTTTTAATTGTTTAAGAGCTTTACATTGCTAAAAATTTCAAGTCCATTTTATTAGCATATACGGCCTCTAACACCACTCAACGGATTGGTACTAGGAGGGCCGAACGGGTTTATTTTAGTGTTATTTAAATTTAAATTTTTATGCTTGTCCTCTAACACTCATCCGATTGTAAAAAGGACGGCCTGAATTTATTTACTTGTTCTATTTTAATTCAGGTATGTTGTATATTATTATAACACTTTTCTGATTGTTCATTCATAAATATGTGATTTGATTTAATTTAGAAAATTTTGGTCTCATGCAATTACTTTTCATTTGATTTAATGAATACATCTCTTGGTTGATGCTAACTTGATTTTTTTTAAATTGCAGGTTGAATATTCAACAGATTTGGTTCTGAAATTACATTTTCAGTTTCACTAATGGCAACACTTGAAGAGCAAAGGATATCCCTGAGAGCTGAAATAACATCTCTAAGAGAGAGAATGGTATCAATGATAGAGGATTATTATGAGGGTTTACATGTGATACCCTATCATATTCCTACAATGTTATTGGATTTTTTACGGTGTTTTAATCAAGAGGTGCCACTAGGATACTTGCAAAAACCGCATGTTTACAAGGATGCATTATGTAAATTCCAGATTTTTTATGAGGAGGTAGCTTGTAAGTTATTTGCATACATTTTGGATGATAGACCATTCTTTTGGTATAGCCAACTACCCATGGAGGTTAGGACTTCTTGGATACAACTAGAAGCAGCCTATCTTAATCATTTTGGTAATCAGACTGACTTAGAAATATTGAAAAATCAGTTTACCTCCATATGCAAAGAGTCTAATGAATCCTTGAGTCATTTCAATGAAAGATTTCGTGAGTTGCACTCCCAAATGTGGGAAAATTTTAACACATTGGAAGAAGAAGCCATGGAAGTATACCTAGGAGCCATACACCCCACACTTGCTTCACTCATTGAGGAAAACTTGAGTGGTTTGTCCCTAGAGAAAATCCATGAGGTCTTAGAAGAGATAGAACGACAAGGTCTTGAAGAAGAAAAGGCACAACATGTTCACATGAGAGATTGTTCTTTTGATGCCAACCTACACCAACCATCAAACATAGCACCCTCCACTCCAATGATACCTAAGGTGAATGATCAAGGGGATGAATTTGAATACCCAAATTTTATGACCACCCTAGATGTAGCCCAAGAGGAGGTGCAAATTGCTAAGACAACATCCACTAGTGAGGATCATGTAGAGATACACGATTATCTAGAGGAAGGGGTTCTAAATTCAACAATGTTTGATATATGTGATAGGATGGAACCCACCATGGAATTAAATAAAGTGGTTGAAAGTGAAATGGAAAGAAAATTAATAAATGAATTTGAAGACATGATAGAGTTTCACCACTTGTTCTTGGAAGATACTATTGATGAGATGTGTAAAATTAAAGATCAAGAAATTCTTCACCCTCCAAACTATGATAAAATTGAATCATGGGTTACTAATTTGGATTATGATCGCCTTACAAATTTGAATTCAAGAAATAACCCATTTTTGGAAATAATTGAACCATCTAAGGATGGTGAAGATGAATTTGATGAGAAGCACATTGATGAATTGGAAGATGTTGAAGAAGTAGTTGAACGTCACCACTTGATTTTGAAAGATGATTATTATGATGCTTGGAAGAAGTGGGAAGACTTCACTCTTTCCAAAGCTACTAATGAAACTTGTGTGCCAATTGATATGCAGGACGACATAATTGCCTACTCAAAGGAAGATATTACAACTCCTATACAATTTGAGGATGTTTTGGAAGAGGGTTTCAAATCTCATCAAATTTTGGAAGATTATAACCATCTTATTGCCAAGGACAAAGAAGAAAAAGAATTTATGAATGAATCAAGAGATCATGTCACAAACATCATGGATTTTCATTCTATGGATTTGGATGACGATTTTTACAATGGTTGGGGGAGATATGATAATGCATTCTTTTCTCACATCCCTATAGATGAAACTCATATTTCACTTGATATGCAGGATGTTGAACCTTCTACATCATACGAAGATCTCATATTCACAAGATTTGAAAAGGGGACAAAATATAAATTCATTGAAAGTGTGGATGCAAGTTTGCATGATGATTTGGAGGATTCAAATGAAGAGATACCATGGATAGTGAACAAAGAATTAGAACCAAATGATAAAGAGATGGATCAATTGGAAGCAACTCAAATAAGTGATCATCAAAACAGATTACTTGACATACACTTTGACCAAGAGTGTTTGAGGATTGAAAAGGATGACCATATTTTGAATTTAAATAATGTTTATGGTGAAATGTCATTAAAGGTAAATGAAAAACAAGGTATAATTTTTAATCACACCTTTAATAACATTGTTTTAATGAATGGAAAAGAAGTTGATGCACTTGAATTGTTAAATAAAATTCATCAACAATTACTAATTGAATCTAGGATAAAAACTTTTAATGATCCTAATTTAGTAAATATCCTAGATGCTTGTAAATTGTTACATAAATTTGATTGGCCTACAAATTTGGAAAATGATTTGGCTTTGAAATTTGTAGAAATAGGCTCTTACTTACAAAATTGCATATTTGAAAAAGGATAGCCTAATTCTAAATCATGAATGGAATTATGAGGTTTATACCTTAAAGAATAGACATGATAAAATTGAAAATCATTTATTGTCTAATCATTTTAGTAATTTGATGCTCACCTATGGGAGTATTATTGGAACTAAATCAAATTGGTATGGTGAGCATGGCAAGTGGAAATTTGTTGCATTGTTTGGCTTAGTCTTGTTTGTGTTGGATTCCCACAACATTTGGCATGCATATCATGTCATATTTTTGTTGAAATGTTCTAATCATGTGTGGGATCCAGGAAAGTGATAAGCTAAGCTTTGCATCATCTTGTATTATAGTGTACATTTGTATATAAATTTTGGTTTTTGGTTTTTGGTTTGTGTTTTCAAATTTTCATTTTTGGGATTGCTATTTGGATTTGGATTTAAAGTTGTGTGTTTATTTGACATTTTTGTTTGTTTATATAAAAAAAAAAAATGATGATGAAAAAGTTGCCTTGAGATGCTAACTTATGTTCTAGATCGGGAGAATATGAAACATTGGAATTGTCTTGTAAAAGCTCCACAAGTAACACAAACAATTTAATAATATCGTTTGAAACTTGTGATGCATGAAGTAGTCGGTTTTGTATGGCAAATATTTCATCTGCAATTCAAAGACAATGCATTCATATTTCATCTCACTTTGCAATACATGCCATCTTAGTTGCAAATGCATTTCAAATACAAATTATTAAAGTATGTCAAATCCTCTTAGGGTTGTGCTATAACATAAATATAAGAAAAAATCCTAAGGTTGGAAACTGAGTCTTGAGATATCTAGAACCAAGCACGTCTTATACATTAAAAAGGATCTTGAGCAAAATGATCAAAACCTAACTTGGAAGAAAAGGTTGGGCGAAAGAAGTTTTTCATGTCTATCCTATTATGCAACATGATCCTTAAAACAATGGTTTTGACCACTTCCATAGAGCTTAAAGCCTAAAATCAGAGTAGTAAGGATAGGGTTAAATCCTCATCGAACTTAGGTTGAGGATCCAATTCCCCAAAGCTTTGATTTGACCTACATGGAGTAGTAAGGATAGGGCATAAATTCTCATCTCGCTTAGGTTGAGAATCTGATTCCCCAAAGCTCCTATGTCTCATTTCATAATAAATCTTGGATTGGAAGGATCGTACTACTTGTCCTCTGCAAAGGATGGGTAGTCATCCCCAAGGTCTAAGCAACAAAATCAATATTTTCCATTTACATCTAAAGTTTGGATTGGAAGGATCGTACTACATGTCCCTAACAAGGATGGGTAGTCATCCCTAAGGTCCAAGAAGTAAAAAATAAAATTTTCCCATCTCATATTTATATTGGATTGGAAGGATCGTACTACTTGTCCTCTGCAAAGGATGGGTAGTCATCCCTAAGGTCCAAAGAAATGAGGATAAGTCTTGGATTATGGGGTTAAGTATGCCCATGCATGGCAGCATGTCTTGTCTAAAAAACAAGACCACTGATTGTTCAAAGGGTTAGACTAGCGTGACCATTTCTTCCATAATTGGTTAAATTATTTTGCTCAAAGTGAGGTAATGAACTCTAAATCAGAATAGTAAGGATAGGGTTAAACTCCCATCTTGGTTAGGTTGGGAGTCTGATTCCCCAAAGTTCTGATTTCACATTCACTTGCACATGGGTTCAAGATAGTAGGGACTCATAACCAACTTTGGGATATAATAAAACAATTAATTAGTGGATCCTAAGAGGGTTTGGCAATCTTGAATGTTTGTGTATGATACTAGAAGGTCTATGTTTTTTATAAAAGCAAAATCTCCAAGCATATTTATTAGGTTACACAAATCATTCACAGTCTCATATATGCATTCATGTAAAACTGACAATGGAATGTTGATCAATTTCAAACGATAGGGAATGAAAACACATTGCACACACCGAGCTAATACTTGATGATTCTGATGATTCATGTACTTCTGATCTTTGGGCATTTGTTTATATTGCTTATGTACTAACGCATGTTTTTTCGAGTTTATATATGTTTCTAGGTTGGGTTCTCACCAAATGCTTAGGAGCATTTGACAGCAGAGTCGCCATTTGTTGTGGCTGATCCACAACACACCCCAAAATTGGGGACCCACCTTTTTTGTAGGCTTTCAAAGAAAATCTCAGTGACCCAGATGCTAAAAATGAAGAAAAGGGGCAAAAATGCACAAGTGTAGAAAGTGTCACGAAATCGCGACATGTCGCGAAATCGCGACATGTTGCGCCATCGCGGCCAAAAATAGAAAAGTGTCACGAAATCGCGACATGTTGCGCCGTCGCGGCCAAAAATAGAAAAGTGTCACGAAATCATGACGTGTTGTGCGGTCGCTGCCGAAAATAGAAAAGTGTCACGAAATCGCGACATGTTACTCCATCGCGGCCGAAAGAGGAGAGAGAAAGGCGAAATGAAAAAGTGTCGCGAAATCGTGACAAGTTGCTCCGTCGCTGCTAGAAAATGAAAAGTGTCACGAAATCATGACATGTCGCAAAATCACGAGCAAAAACGAGAAAAGCGTCGTGAAATCGTGACATGTCACAAAATAATGGGTCAAACCAGTAAAACAGGGCAAAGCAGAAAAGCGTCGCGATATCGCGAAAAAAATCAGCAAAGGTGCATGAAGCGTAAAATGGTCATGAAATCGCGACAGAATTGACCGAAATGCATGAAGAGCAAAAATGGTCACGAAATCACGATAGAAAAGACGCATTCTGGGAGATGAAACAAAGCGACGCAGGTGAACCGAAGAGCCATGCCAGACAGTATAAAGTCAGAAACCGCTGGAGCAGAGTTGCAGTGCTAGAGGCCAGAGGGTCATTCTGGGCCTGCTTGAGGCCGTTTTCCTTCCTTTTGCTGGTTTTGAGAAAACCAGATGTTCTGCTATTGTAATAGGATTTATCTTTAATGCAGGAGTGTTCAAAAATTTGCATCTTGTTGGCAAGAAAGAAGGAGATCTCTTGTGCATGCTAATGGATTTAATGTTTATTCTTTTGTTTTCAGATTTTAGATTTATAGATAATGTTAAATGCCACTTTTGTGGGTTGCATTTGGCGAATATTTGAAATCTGAATTTTTATTTCAAACCCTAGGAATCAGCACTTAACTTATCAGGATTGTGCATTTTTGCAGGTCCCATAGGTTAGGTTGCATGCATGGAAACCTCATTGTCTTCGGTTTTGCCAGGACGGGACAACATCAAACTGGATGCAATTTTAATTTCTTTTCTTTAGCATTTTATTTTCTGTTTGCTGCATTTTATTTTCAGAAGTTCTAATTTTATTTACAGGCTTTAAAATAAAATAAAAAAATTAAAAAACTTCAAAATCCATAAATAATTCCTTCATTTATGGCCTTTCATTAAATTTCATTTTGAAGTTACAACATGGTCATATGAGGATCAAATCACATTTACTTTATTAGGGTTCAATGAACAATCATTAAATTTCATAGTAAAATAAACCACAGTGCCCCTTGTTTTCAGTTACTTGCAACCACTAAGGTGTTCCAAGAATTTAAAATGAATATCTTCATTTAAGATTATTAATACACAGATGCAGAATGCTAACATAACAGGAACCTTGGAGAAATTATTTCTTTGCAAGCAGAGGATTTAGAACCCAAATCCTATCGGAGAGTGTGTTTTCACAATCGGGTGAAAATACCACTCAACAGATTATATGACCATGCTGTAACTTCAAAATGAAATTTGATGAAAGGCCATAAATGAAGGAATTATTTATGGATTTTGGAGTTTTTTAATTTTTTTATTTTATTTTAAAGCCTGTAAATAAAATTAGAACTTCTGAAAATAAAATGCAGCAAAAAGAAAAATAAAATGCAAAAGAAAAGAAATTTAAAATTGCATTCAGTATGAGGATCAAATCACATTTACTTTATCAGGGTTCAATGAACAGTCATTAAATTTCATAGTAAAATAAACCACAGTGCCCCTTGTTTTCAGCTACTTGCAACCACTAAGGTGTTCCAAGCATTTAAAATGAATATCTTCATTTAAGATTATTAATACACAGATGCAGAATGCTAACATAACAGGAACCTTGGAGAAATTGTTTCTTTGCAAGCAGAGGATTTAGAACCCAAATCCTATTGGAGAGTGTGTTTTCACAATCGGGTGAAAATACCACTCAACAGATCCCAAAAGAAAACTTGCCATGTTTTTTGCAACCCTTAGCATGAATTCTTTAGAAATAGGTTGGGTAAATGCAAATGTTTTGATATCCTTCGATGAACAACATGTCTGGAAGCCATTGTTCATATTACAGATTGGTAGCCACATATCAACAATATGCACACAAATTGGAATAAAATTCTATAAAGGGAACAATAATTGGCTAAATGAAAATTTGTGGAAGTGAGAGGGAGGGGGATTTCCACGAGGAAAATCCCCCTTCATAGGTAGGAACTTATTGCTCTAATACCAATGATCATGAATCAAAATTACTGAATGATTTTTATTAAATTTGCAATAATAAATAGGCATATGAGATGCCAAATATAGGTTATAATAAATTGAACCAATTAACTAATAATCAACATTCTAAGTTGTCAATAATAACAATAAAAAATCCTATGCCTGTTAATATCCACATCAATGCAAGTGAAAAATTATTGTAATACCCAAAACTATTGTTTACCCCTCATCATTGTTCATCCTCTCCCTTTGGAGAATGCTTTGGGTATTCTTGCTACTATGACCACTCCTATGAGTTGGAACCAGATGATTCATCCTAATGAGCAATGTATTGAGTTTTAAAGATCTAAAATACTTGGAAAATTTCATTCCAAGCTTTCATAAAGGGTACTAGAATCCTTTTAAGCTCAACCAAAATGTTTTTTAGTATATAGTGGTTTCCACAAGGGGTCACTATATTTTCAATTCATTTCCTCTGATTTGGCTAGAAGGTGAGAGATTTTTAAGAAAATGGTAAAAGCTTGGTCTACTACCAGTGGTTCTAATAGTGCCTCAACCTCTCTTTCATCTTGGAGTTGTTGATCCAATAGCTTGATGTTCTCTTCCAACATATAAATGCACCTACTACTATCCCAAAAACCTAGGTAACCAAGATCCATGATTTATATTCTAATCTTGCTCATCTCTTTGGATTCTTTTCTAATGAGAGAATAGAAATTTTCTCCCTATTAGATCTCAACTGCATGATAAATTTGATGAGTTGTGAGTCTACAATCTTTTATATATATCTTAGATTGTTGTTCAGTATGAGGGTAATTTTCTATATTCCTTAGCATTTTTTTGAATGCTCATGCTTTTGATATTTTAGTCATCAAGTCCTTCTTGTCACCACTTAATTATTTTGTAGCCTCCTAGAATAGTTGGATAATTTCTTATACCTTTTCCATGAAATGAGAGAAGACCTAAAGAGTCACCTCTTTAATATTCTAATAGTAATGGATCATGATTTGTTTGAGCTAATATTTTGAGATTTCTAGGCCATGGGGCTTCTCTTTCTTCTAATATAGTTTAGCTTGAACCATCGCTAGTGCCTTCTTATATTGTCATAGCTAAGTCTTAAGATTAAGCAGTTTTGACCTTTGTTGTTGCATTGTCGCCTATATTGTTTGAAAAATTTCCTCTAATTCCTTGATTATTTGATCTCTCATTTGTAATTCCTTTTTATAGGGGGCTTTATCAAGGATTATTTTAATTCTTTAATTTCATTTTTTAGGGTATCTTGCTCTATATTTTCCTTGGCTAGCTTCACTTCTTAGGATTCAATTTTTTTCTTGGTGACCTTCAGGTCCTTATTCGTCTTTCTTGTCTATAGATACAAAGTATCCACATCAATATGGATAGCCTATAGTGTTTCTACCTTGGATATATTTGAGATATCCTGAGTTTGTATTTCTAAATACTAATCTTTTGGTCCTTTTTTTAGACTCTCTTCTTGACCTTAGGTTGGGTAGTCACTCTTATTCGTTTTCTCCATCCATTTTTGTTGGTTGTCCTCCACATTTTGTATCATGGGGAATATTTTGGGATTGGTTCTTTAGTGATGAGGAGGAAGGGAGTTGCTAGAAAAGTGGGCATAGACATAAGTGGGTAATACATCATTGCCTTTACTAAAGTGAAGCGACACTATTCCTCCTATTTCTTATCACTCATGGATGGAGGAGTAGATGATGGTGATTGTGTTAGTGGTATGAAGGAGTGGATGATGGTGTCTATGTGTCAACTAATGGAGGTTGTAGTGGTGTTGCTAATGGAGGTTGGAACATGGACAATACATTTTCTAAAAAGGAAGAGGATGGGGGGAATACAAAAAGGGATTAGGTAACATACCTTGTCCTTGTGATTCCCACTCTAGCTCCTCCATTTGAATACTTTCCACTTTAACCTTTTGAATATCTTATTGTAATTTCCTCTTGAGTGTGGCTTGCTTTAATTCTTCGTATAGCCACTCCTTTCTACATCAAATATCCTTGTACTTGAGTGATATTTTCACTTTTTTCCCACTTTGGGATCTTTTCTATGTGACCAATGTAGTGAAAACGGTTGTGCTCTAGAATTTCTATAAGTACTTGACCTTTTGATGTATATTGTCGGTTGCACCTCCTCATCTTCTATAGCATGTTATTATATATCTCGTTGGGGTAGAGGTAGGAATTATTCCTCAACTTATACATTACCAATAGTAAGGTGTGCTTGTGATTATGACCAAGTTTCCACCTCCTCATACACTTGTTCTTCATCTTCATTGGATTTCAGTAGCCTTTTTATATCTGGGTAGATTTCCTTTTCATGGTCTCTTGTCTAGCTGATATATTTCTTGTCAATTTTTGAAATAATGACTTATAAGGAAATGCCTTCTTGATCTAGTCATGTTTGCATCATGAGGTCCATCATTCATCTATTGTATGATCTTCCCACTTTTTTCCCTTTATAATGTTTTCAATTAGTCTTGGATTGATCCATTGGTCCAAATTTCTTTTCGGGTAAAAAACTCGATTAAAATCTTAACAAGATCTCCATGGTGGATGTTAGAATATTATTTTAATGTGCACTATGCCTTACTTCAGTTATGCCACTTGTATTATTTCCAGTTTCAGTTCTCCAACTGGAGTTATGTATCTTCTGCATGAAACTTGGAGTGGAGATTATGACACTTGTCATATCTCCCTCATAGGCTTTATGCCTATATATTGTAACACATATTGCCAATATATTGTACCTTTTGTTTAGTCCCAACATCTGGTATCAGAGTGGTGAGATCCACCTATGGGATTTGAGAATGGAGTCAGGTAGTATGCTCTCCACTCATTGAGTGGATTAGAAACTAGAAGCTGCCTATTTGTTTTTTGGTTTTAGTTTTCCCACTCCCAATCCATGTGAGAGCAATTTCTTTTAGAGAGTCTAAGTTAAAGGGGGAATTGTTTTTTAAGAAATTGCATCCAAATTCATTCACCCATCATTACAATCACTTCCCCCATGTTATATGATTTCTTATAGAATTCCCATATTATCCCGATATAGTGAAACAAAGGTTGATGAAATAGAACTCAATATTTGCATACCAAGCTCGGGGTGCTTGATTCAATCCATATAGAGATTTCTTCAATCTAAGGACTTTGTTTTCTTGACCTGCAATTGTGTACCCTGGTGGTTGGTTCACATACAATTCCTCCTTCAAGGTACCATTGAGAAATATACTTTTGACATCCATCTGATATATAGGCCAATGATTTTGAGTTGCCAAAGCAATAACTTTCCTGATTGTAGTCATCTTTGCCACAAGAGCAAAAGTCTCCTCATAATCAATTTCCTCTTATTTATTATAGCCTTGATCTACTAGGTGAGCCTTATAGTGATCTAATGAGCCATCTACTTTACCCATTTTGTGCCAATGGTATATTTACCTTGGGGTAAATCAACTAAATCCTAAGTGTGATTCTTTTAAATGGAATCCAATTCTTGATCCATGGCAAGAACCCATTTAGGATCACCAAGTGCTTCTTTGACATTAGAAGGTTCAGGTTGGCTAAGGACTTTGGACATGAGGACATAATTCACTTGTTTTATTAGGGATTAAAGCCTTTTACCTGTATAAGTGGGCAAATGACTTTGGGATTCATCTATGGTGGCTTGGACCCACTTAGGTAAAGGATTGGATGATGTGGCTTGATCATTAGATGGAGGAGTAGAAGGAGATGAAGTACATGGATCATTTGTGGGGAGTTCTTCATGTGGAGGAATTTCTTGATTTATGAGTGAAGAGGAAGGACTAGATGATATTATATGTATCAAGGGAGCAACTATTTCGTTAGTTAATTCTAAAGTGACGGCAATAGGACGAGGTTTATATGGGGGATACTCATGAAAGGTAACATCTGTAGATAGAAATATCCTCTTGGAAATAGACTCATATAATTTATAGGCATTGAAACTATCACTATAAGCAACAAAGATGCATTTTTGGCTCTTATCATCAAACTTATTCCTTTTCTTATGAGTAATATGAGCATAGGCATCACATCCAAAGACTTTAAAATGGCCCACATAGGGCATCTTTCCACTCCATCCTTCTTTAGGTTTTTTTTCGTGTAAGGCCTTTGTATAGGACCTATTAGTCCAGTATGCAACTATAAGAATAGCTTCTCCCCAAAATGAGTTAGGCAATGTAACAACATGTAACATTGATTTTACCCTATTTGTGATTGTTTGATTCATCCTCTCAGCTACTCCATTTTGTTGGGGGGTATAAGGAGTTGTGAATTGCCTCCTTATCCCATGGTACTTAAATTTTTTTAAGAATTCATTGGATACATATTCTCCACCATTATTTAATCTTAAGGTGGAGATTTGGTAGCCACTTTCTCTCTCAACAAGCGCCATGAATTCCTTGAACTTATCAAGGGCTTGCTATTTGTACTGAATTAGGTAGATCCATACCTTTCTGCTGAAGATGATGTAGTATTTGGCCCCACTATAATATTAAATAGACATTGGCCCACAAATGTTTGAATGAACCAATTGTAATGGTCTATTGGATCTCAAAGCCTTTCCTGACTCAAAGTGATGTCTATGATGTTTGGCTATAACACATGGCTCACAAAAATATTTTGACTGCTTAAGATGTGGAAGTCATTTTACAAAACCTTTCCTTGCCATCATTATAATATTATGAAAATTTAAATGCCCCATTCTTTCATGCCACATGTACTCCAAATAAAAAGTAGTAGTTGTATGCAAAGATGTTTGAGTTACATACTTGGTAAGGAGGTAGTAAACACCATAATTTTTGACTCCCATGGCTTTGACAGTTCCATTTGGTTCCTGAATGTAGAACTCATATTTTTTAAAATAGATAGTATAGCCCTTATCTGTAAGCTGCCCAATAGAAAGAAGGCTCCTTTTAAGACCAGATACATAAAAAATATTTTTTGTAGGAACATTATTCCATCATGCAAAGCAAGTGGTGCCTCCCCAATAGTGGAATTACCTGCATTATCATAAAATTTGAATGGCACCACTTGATCCTCTTCCAAGTTCTTGAACATCTCAATTGTTGTATTTAACACATGTTCAAATGGAGGAACCTTGTTGTTTATTTTAGATAATTTTACCTTAAAAATACAATCTGGATCATAGTACCACATGTGGGGCACTTTTGGTAGCTATAGGTCCATAAAATTACCTTCTAGGGCCTGATATTGATGTGGTTCTTTCTTTATCATGGTGATGCATTCAAAATTTATGGGATGCCTAAAAATCATGGTCTACTTTACTCTTAGGATGAATTTTTGCTCTGTCATGTATATCTATTTACAAAATTCTAGTCTAAATAATTAGTTTGTAATATAGTATGGTAGCATATATGGATATATCAAGAAATCATAGAGCTTTATAATGGTTACCTCCTCCATAAATAATCAATCTCCTAATTTCTATATATTTTCCCTTAATGTCTCAATAATTTAAGGTGTTAGGTGGGGGTAACTTTTGTAGATCAATACAAGGTTTGGTCCCAAAAACTGCTTTTTAAACTCCAAGTATGAGTAGCTATCTCTTAGAACATGACTCTAGTCCACTACAAGATAGGCCCTATGCCTCTCATAATCCTTTTGTAATTTCATGCTATGTTGTTTTGTGGTCATGTGAAATAGCTTAAGCCAAGCAAGATACAAGGGATACACAAAATTTTGGCATTCTACAATCTTCATGGAAACCAGTCATGCATACTCCTTGCCAAAATTCATTCCAGTCAAATATGATTGACAAATGTACCCCTTGTCTATTATTGTTGTGGACCTCCATAATGACATTGACTAATACCAACTAGTTGGGATATACCAAAGAATATTTTTTTAGTACTACAAAGACCACTAAAATGGATAGAATTGGTTGTGCATGAGGCTTGAATTATTCTAACTTTATTATCTTTTTCATATAATTATCTAGAATTTTCTTAATCAAACCAACAAGCCACATTTTAGCTATTTGCTTACTTAGATATGTTATCTACTTGTCTTGTATGACTCTCTTTACATGATCCTCAGGACATCCTCTACTACAAGAGCCTTGGTTATAGATTCCCTCAATATGGTAAACAACCATTTAGACCTTGACTTGTAGACTGTAGTTGTATTCATATCATAAAAAAATTTCATTTCTTGCACTAGTTCTAGGCATGGGTGCATAGATGTAGGAACATATATGCTTAGTGATGAGGCCTGGAAATGTCTCCATCATAGCATGTTTTGAACAACTAAAACTTGCTTAAAAATCTGTGATTTAATTTATATATTATTTAAGTTGATCTAATATATTGTGTATTATTTTTTGCATGATTGATGTGTTTGGAATATTATATGCTGATTTTTACAGTTTTTGTGTAGTTTTATGTCACTTTGCCATGACCTGTTACATAAGGGATATTCTTAGGATGATAGCAACACTTTACTATTCTTATATTGATGTTTATAAAGCATTAATTTCTTTGAATTTAGTAAATAGTGCAAATATTTGTTACTGTGCAGCAGAAACTGGTTTTCCTATGTAAATTCCAGCCAACTACCAATGAATGGCAAGGAATGGAATTCACACATGAAGAGGAATGAAGGCTATTGCAATCTGATCCTAAGGACTAATCCATCTGAGAAATGCAGCTGAAATAAATTGAAGAGTACATAGTTGGTCATTCTGAAGATCTTCGGATTGAGAAATACAGTCTCTTCGGATTGAGTGAATATCTTCGGATTGAGCCACTTAGCTCCGGATTGAGAACAAAAAGCACTTTTTGACCTGTTGACTAATTTTTGACGATGGAAAAATGGAAAGAATGTTGAGGAGGTTAAAGGAAAATATCTCCCATCTAAATTTGCCATGCTTGTCGTCTAAAGCCATAATTTATGGAAAATATCCTCTTCTAGGATAAACCCAAGGAATATTGTAGAATAACAGGAATTGATTTGCAGAGTATATTTTTTGTTTTTAATTAGATTTCAAGCATATCTAAAATATAACTCCCATATAGGTTGAGCTAATAATAATAACAATAGAAATAGTAGTAGAGAAAATATAGATAGAGAATAAGTGAGAAAATTGAGACTGTTACAGTTCTGTAACAGGTTTTAGCAATAGATTTGTAATAATGTTTTGAATTAACAAAGTACACTTTTTTTCTATTCATTCTCTTATGTTTGAGTGTGAGTAATATTTAGAGAGAGAGGAACTCATACCTTCTTCTGGAAAATGAGGCTGACCATTTTCAGACCTAGGAGGAGGACTAATAGACATGTTTTATTCTGATTTTACTACAGTAGAATAAGCTGTGAAACTTGTCAATTTCATTATTTTATAGTAGTTAGAATCTATTTCAGTCCTAATAATTTATTTTTTGTTCAAGATACTTTTGTGATGTGATTAGCAGTAGATCTGATTAGTCTTTTTGCTTTCCAACAACTTTCCAATTTATTGCAATTTCCATTTCCAGCAATTTATAGTTTTATGCAATTTTCTTGCATTATTGTTTTTGTTGTCAACTCTTGCATAGAATATTGAAAACCTTCTATTACAGAGTATTGACATGACTTAATTTTAGTTTTCATT
Organism: Wollemia nobilis; assembly: GCA_028583015.1. NCBI lineage: Eukaryota > Viridiplantae > Streptophyta > Pinopsida > Araucariales > Araucariaceae > Wollemia > Wollemia nobilis. The sequence continues at coordinate 3,768,494 of JAQPPZ010001313.1, read as the reverse complement.
ATTGCAAAAGTAAATAGATTTTTATTTTGCAACTACAACTAGGGTTTCAATTCTACAATTTAATCAGATTTCATTCTTGCAACTGTAACTAAGGTTTCATTTCTGTAATCAATAATTAATTTTCATTCTTGCAATTATATTAAATTTCTATTTATGCAATTTAGAGGTAGAAGAGACCTAAAAACCCCCACACAATCAGTTCCACCAATAAGACTTGCTACTCTCAATTGACCTTAAATTATAGCCCTATTCACTCCTTTTGTAGATAGCCTTGTACACTGCCCTGGATTGACAAATTCATTGAGAATTAATTATGTGCTAAATGAAAGCACATCATTTTGGTGTCATTTCCAGGGAGAGTGTTGTTAGAATGTGTCAACATTTTAATAGCTGTTAATTAGACTGAGTTGTAAAAATTTAGGGTAAAATCTAAATATAACAACTAGTTAAGTAACAATTATTGACTTATAATTTATGTCATTGAGTAGGCATGAATGAGTAGGCCTAGGGACAAAGAAGGTAAAATTATCCAAAGATATCCCTGGCTTATTCCATTAAGAATATCTTCATGCCTAAGGGGTGAATCACCTGTGTTTGAAATACCATAAAAACTAAAACAAAAACTACCAACTTCATCATCATCAAAATCTCCTGAGCAAGAAAATTACCAGACTCATTATCAACAGAAGGTTTTGGACCTCTTGAGAAAGAAATTTGGATAGGTTTAACTATTTCTGAAGAACAAGAAATTATGGCAGAAATAGGTAATCCAGATGGGGATGACTAGCATGGCCGTGTCCATAATGAAAATGATCAAGATGTGCTCCAACCTCCTAGAACATTTTAATATCCTATTCTTCTGAATCCCACATAGAACTCTCCCATGAAAACAATATCACCTTCAGTGCTTCCAACCTTCCGGGGTGTTGCATCTGAAGATCCTGATCAGTTCTTGTTTGAATTCAAAGTAGTGTGTCAAACCTATGACTATATAAATGATAATTAGAAACTCAATTTTTTTCCTTCAACACTCAAGAACTCAACATTACGTTGGTTCATGAGCTTACAACTAGATTCCATCTGAACCTAGGATCAAATGGAGACTATGTTTTAGACAAGTATCAAGAGTATTGTTGAGTAAGGAATAGGAAATATGAGTTGTTCAGAATTAAACAAGAAGATGATGAAACATTAGAAGATTACCTTGATAGATTTGTGTTTGTTCAAAGAAGGTGTGGACTAGGAGAACCAGAATTATGCAAAACCATTTTTCTAAGAGGATTACAAGATGAATCTAGAGAGGTATTAGATTTTATGGGAAATGGGGATGTAAGTACTCGTAATATGGATGATATTATGGATATTTGCAAAAATTACTCTCGCACTAGGTAGAAAAGAAAAAAAAAGAGTACAAATGGTACTGATGTGAAAGACCTAATAGAAGAACTTGCAAATTTTAATACTAATATCCTGATACAATTAAACATAGCTCTGGGAGAAATGTCTGCTAAAGCAAAAACCATAAAATCTTTAGCAATTTATTGCCCAAGATGTAGGAATAAACATGCCTTATAGGAATGTCCTCTAAACAAAACATCCATTTCAACCATTTGTAGTATTTGCTCAATAGGACATTTGACTGACAAATGTCATATGCTACCACAACTAAAAACTGTCCTAGAAACTCAAATAGAAGAAATCAATTATGTGGGACCAAGATAAGGGGGAAAATTTCAACAGTATCAAAATACCCCTCGTTTTCCTATAAATTGGGGAAAAAACCATGGAAACATGTCTTGGGGACAGTCATAACCACCCCAACGTCCTTGGAATTATTCTCAATGGACAAATTATTAAGAATGACCATAGACAGGTTGGAATAATCCATCCTAGAATCAAAACCAGAATAACCCATCATGAAATCAAAATAACCCACCATGGACTTAGAATCAAAGTAATCCATCTTGGATGCAAAATCAACAACAATAGGGTCAACAATACTAGTCCTATCCAAGGCAACAAAGAAATCAAGGTCAAACTCAGAATTTGCTACCTGCACCAAATCAAAATTTTCAAGGAAAACCAAATAAAAAAATGCAATAGGTGAAACAACCTCAATTACTAGCTCAACCTATAATAAATCCAAATAACATAAGGCAAAAATCTCCTGCCTATATGAATAATTCTGAAGGAAATTTAGATATGCAAATTCTGGATTGTAGCAACATACAACTACGTTCAGGGAAAGTTTTACCTAAACCTGTTATAATTGAAGTGAAATAAAATGAAATTCAAGAACCTATTGAACCAAGCAAAGTCAAACCAATAATGGAAGAAGAAGAAGAAAAAATAGAACCACAAGCAGAACAGTTACCTTCACCAGGGATAATTCCATATCCTGAGAGACTTAACACTATAACAAAAAATGTTGAATCAGATTTAGTGAAAGAACTCAAAAAATTAACCATATCACTGCCCTTATTGCAAGCCATTAAGGATATACCTGTGATTAAAATAATTGTCCGATATTTGTGCAACAAAAGAGTAGGAAGAAAAAATAAAGCATTTTCTAAAACTGTTCATGTTGAAGGAAATATAGTTGATCTCTTATCAGGAAAACTAGTACCTCCAAAGTATAGTGACCCATGAAGTCCAGTTATCATAGTGATCATAAGCTCAGTACCAATATCAAACATCTTAGTTGATCTAGGAGCTGCAATAAATATCATGACCAAGGATACAATGGAAAAATTACAACTCAAATATCTCAGCCCCACATTCACAATTTTAGAAATTGTTGATAGTTCAGTTGCAAAACCTGAAGGTATCATTGAAGATGTCCCTATAGAAGTTTCTTCTTGGGAATACCTTGCAGATTTTTTGGTTTTACAGCCAAGAAACTTAGCACATGGCTCTCCCATTATCCTAGGAAGACCTTGGCTTGCAACTGCAGTAGCCTTTATAGACTGCATATCTGGAAAAATGACAATTTCAAATGGTATTGACCTAAAACATATTTCTCTATATCCTCCTGCAAGACCTTTAAGCAATTTCACAGGTTAGTTATGGTTTCCTGACTCAGATGAAGAACCAGAAGAGGTCATTTCCACACTAGCCACCTTGGTAGTAAGGGAACACACAAAAGACCTCCATGACACAAAATTTTTAGAAAATAAAACAATTCTAATGAATTTTCTACATGAACAAGGGTTAGAAGAGGAAGCAACCAATATCAATCAAATGCTAGTGAGAGAAGAAGGTCAAAGTTCTGAAGAAAGGCCATCTATACCATCACAAGAAACATCTATTTCACTACCACATGGCTAGCACCATCACTTGATCTTCCCTTCTCATTGTTCCATACAAGATATGCTTCCATCAGAAATCAATGAGATAGAAAATTCTTATGTCCTCCCATCTCATAATTGTCCTTTTAATTCCCTAGTCAACAATTGTGAAGAAGTAAATTTAGTCCTTCGAAATACAAAACAAATAGAAGTCCAACTAGGCAAATTTTTGAACATAAATAGCTAGATTACTAGGGAAGAGGAAGAAAAATTGATAGCTATTTTGCAGAAGCATATCCATGCTTTTGCTTGGGATTACAAAGATATGTCAGGGATTCACCTTGATGTATGTACTCATAGAACTATTACTAAAGATGTCAAGCCTGTAAGAGAGCCTCAAAGAATACTGAATCCTGCCTTGAGGGATATTGTGAAAGAAGAAATTGAAAAACTTTTGGAAGTAGGATTCATTTACCCAATTTTTGATAGCCGGTGGGTATCTCCATTGGTTATAGTACCTAAGAAAAATGGAAAAATGAGAGTATGTATAGAATATAGAGAATTGAACAAAGTGACATATAAATATCATTTTCCATTGCCATTCATAGATCAGGTGTTAGATACTCTTACTAGAAAGAAATATTTTTATTTTCTTGATGGATTTAGTGGATATGATCAAATTCAGGTTGCACTTGAAGATCAAGAGAAAACAACCTTTACCTGTCCATAGGGAACATTTGCCTATAGGGTCTTACCTTTTGGTTTGTGTAATGCCCCAACAACATTTTAGTGAGTAGTGTTAGTCATATTTTCTGATCTAACTACCAACAGTGTTGAAATATACATGGATGATTTCACAGTCTATGGACAAACTTTTAACTTTAAATTGGAACACCTTGATAAAGTTTTAACTCATTGTGAAACCTACCAGTTATCCTTAAATCTAGACAAATGTTTTATGATGATGGAGGAAGGAATAGTTCTTGGTCATCACATCTCTCCTCAAGGGATCCAGGTTGATCCAAATAAGGTGGAAATTATCAAGAACCTTCTCCCTCCTAAAACTCAAACTGATATCAGAAGCCTCCTAGGACACAATGGTTTTTATCATAGGTTTATTCCCAGCTTTAGCATAATAGGCCATCCCATGTTTGCCCTATTGACTAAAGATTCTGAATTCTCCTGGACTACAAAGTGTCAGGAATAATTTTAAGATCTAAAAGAAAAATTAGTAACTCCACCTATGTTAAGAGGACCTAACTGGACATTACCATTCCACATATAGACTGATGCTTCCAATACTACAATTGGAGCAGCATTGGGACAAATCAACAATGGTGAACACTATGCTATCTACTACATTAGCAAGAACTTGATAGGATCTAAAAAAATTATACCACAACTGAGAAAGAATTATTGGTAGTAATATATGCCATCAATAAATTCAATCATTACATCACAGGTTATCAAATATTCATTCACACAGATCATACAACCATTAAATATTTGATGAATAAGCCTATGGTGAGTGTAAGGATTATCCTTTGGTTACTGTTGCTGTAGGAATTTGATATCATAATAATCAATAAACCAAGAAAAGCTAATATTGTAGCAAATTTTTTGTCCAGGTTGCAGAACACAAAGGAAGGGGAATTAGTGGAGGACACTTTTCCTGATGAAAAATTATTTTCTATATCTGTCCAATCACCTTGGTTTGCAGATATAGCCAACTATTTGGTCACAGGGAAAGTTCCCCCACATTTTACTTCCAAACAAAGAAAACAATTGATCAAACAAAGCTCTTCTTTTGAATGGATTCAAGGTATGCTTTTCAAGAGTAGTCATGACCATGTGTTACATAGGTGCATTCGAAAGGATGAGGTATATGATATCCTTAGGGCTTGTCATGATGAACCCTCCGATGGACACTATTTTGTAAAAAACACAATTAGGAAAATTTTAGGAACAGGATAGTATTGGCCATCTCTTCACAAGGATGTGAAAAAGTACATCAGGCATTGTGATGCATACCAAAGAATGGGGAAACCCACTCACACAAATGAAATGCCACTACAGCCTCAAGTGGTTTTAGAACCATTTGAGAGGTGGGGGTTTGATTTTGAGGGACCTATTGATCCACCTTATTAAGGAAAGGTGAATATTCTGGTATGCATTGATTACCTAAAAATGTGGGTAGAGGTGCATGCTTTCAAACATGCTCGTGAAGAGAAGGTCACTGATTTCTTGTATAACCAAATTTTTTAGAGATTTGCAGCTCCACGATCTATCACCACAGACCAAGGACCCCAATTTGCATCTAAAGTTATTGAGGCTTTTACAAAGTTGTATGAAATCAAACATAGGAAATCATCACCTTATCACCCATAAGACAATGGCCAAGTTGAGGTTACAAACAGAGAATTGGAATGGATCTTGATGAAAACAGTAGCTTTTCATAGGAGAAACTGGCTAGATAAATTACCTGAAGCAGTTTGGGCTTACAATAATACTTGGAAATCCACTACTGGATTCACACCTTATGAACTGGTTTTTGGTAAAAAGCCCCTCCTACCTATTGAATTTGAGCTACTAACATTGCACACAAAATTGGAAATTGGAATTGAATTGTCACAGGCATAGGCAGATAGGATTCTACAGTTGAATGCATTGGATGAACTTTGGTTGGATGCTCTGCACCAAACTGAAGTAATTTAGGAGCAGAGGAAGTTGTGGCATGATGGCCACCTACAACAGAGAAAATTTTAGCAAGGATATTGGGCTTTGTTGTTTTATTCTCACTATGTGGACTTCCCTAGAAAACTAAGGACTAGATGGCTTGGACCGTACCAAATTGAAGAAGTATTTGACAATGGAGTAGCTCGCCTCTCTCCCATTGATGATTCACAGAGAAAGTTGGTAGTGAATGGACATCGCCTTCGAGTCTACCATACACCTTTGAATAAGGAGGAGTTCTTGCAACAACTTGATAGCTTGGATGCACAACAGGTAGAAGAGATTCTCTCTTCCACCACAATTGTGATAGATTGAGCATAATCATGGATTTCAAGAAAATAGAAAAATACAAAAAAAATTAGAAAAATCGAAAAACAAAAAGATGAATAAATTCTGGTTGTAAATTCCTTCATGGGCATAATCAGAATAAAAAGAAAAAAGAAATAAAAGAGAGAGAAAATAAGAGGTAAAAAAAAAAAGAAGAAAAAAGAAGAGAAAAATGAATAACTCAATAGTGAAAACCTTTTTCTAAGGCACTACTGAGTTGGTATGCATGAAAACCAGTTTTCTAGCATGCATAAACTTGAAAAATTTTGAGTCACCATTGTAAAAATTTACCAACTATATTTGTTTTTGAAGTATTGCAGTAAGCCTAAGTAGAGCATCAACAAAAGCAGTCATCTTTGAAAAACTTGCATTAACTTGTTTTAACCAGGTATATATTTCTTGCACTTTTGTCATTGTAAATATTTGATATATAGTATATGATAATTAACCATTAGTATAAAAGTGTTCATAAGAGTTGGCATAAGCAAAACATATTTTAAAAGAAGAATGTTGGTTTCTGCTGTATCTTTGGAATGACTGCTAGATTGTATATACGGAATGATTGCTACATTGTATCTTTGAAATGAAGCTTTGTCTTCGGATTAAAAATTGTATTCGGAATGACAAGTCCAACCTTGTCTTCGGATTAAAAATTGTCTTCGAAATGACAAGTCCAACCTTGTCTTCGTATTGAAAATTGTCTTCAAAATGACAAGTCCAGCCTTGTATTCGGATTGAAAACTGTCTTCGGAATGGCAAGTCCTACTTTGTCTTCGGAGTGAACCTTTGTCTTCAGAATAAAAATTATCTTCGAAATGATATTTAATCTTCGGAATGAGCACTTAATGTTATGTTTCCACGTGGCATCCAATGAGGGAGAAAAGACACGATCAACAAATTTTTTGACTCCATGTGATCATTGACACATGTCAGCTGGTTCACGATGAGATTTGTCTCATCTCGAGGAAGTACGAAATCATGGGGAAAATAACTAATAACGTGCCACCACTGTTTGTTGCTGATAACCACGCATGTGGGAAAATCACACGCAGATCGGATGAGCTAAGGAGATTTGATGGCAAGGATGTATGTCTAATGATTTATGGATAGGTTTCCAAGTTAGAAACAAGGAAGCATGCCACTCTTCATTTCGAAGATGTAATCACTGATGCAACATGATTACAAGAATTAATTTTCAAAGAATAGAACATTGCAAATCCAAAGAGAAAACCCTGTAATTCTGCAAAAACTAGAAACCAGTGACCTAGCAGATGACTGTAGCAGTAGAGGAGAGAAGTATTTTTAGCACAACAAGAACAAGAAAAATGGGATGAAAGATAAAAATGGAACCAGAAGATACTACCATCCTTCGAGATATTCCAGAAGTGTTGCAAATTTTTGAAGATGGAGGTTTTCTGCCATTTTTAGACAAATTCGATGGAAGCTCTAAATATTTGGCTACCGAATTTTCCTACACATTTAGAAACAATAGGGTGCACATCAACGACATGATAATTGAGGTAACCCCTGAAGTTCTTAGTCAAATTACTGAACTTCCATTAGAGGGTCTTCAAATTTCTAGAACTAGCAAGAATACACTAGCAAACATAGTTAGTCAATTTTTGGAAGAAGATGATAAAGAACCAAAATACTTGATAAATAACAACATGTGTAAGGGTGTAAAGAAGACCAAATTGCAAAAACCTGGGATGAAGTAGCCACATGGGTAATCAAGTTTTTAACCTATGAAGGGCAGTATGTATTTTTATCAAGGCATCATTTTTAAATTTTGAACCACCTTAGACATGGTAGGCAACAACCTGAGGTTAGGGTAAATCTTCCCCTATATCTGCACCAGGAGCTGCAAAACATAGCAAAATGCTATTAGGAGGGAAAATGGAGCTCTCGCCACCATGGTATTATCAAATTGGTCTACAAGTATCATTTCAGAGGAAACCTAAGAACCTTTGATAGGTTTTACTCTGCTCTGACTGATGTAGTCTTTCGAAAAGAGGATGAGGAGGAAGAAGACACAAATGTTGTTGCAAAGGAGGAAACATATGCTGTTGTAGAGGAGAAAACATATGTTGTTGTAGATATTTTTGCTAAAGAAACAAAGTATCTTTCCCCAGAACCTTCAACCTCACAAACTAAGAGAGGGTCTAGAACTGACAACATAAAAGGAAAACAAAAGAGGGTCCGTTTTCTAAGAATATTGTTGATCTAACATAATAGGGGAGTGAAGTTCCCAACAAAACTGGAGAAGAGACAGAAGTGGAAGCAGAGGAAATTGTTGGCAATTTTGGGTACCTTGGGTACATTGCCTTTGCTCAAGTGTAGATGTTGTCATTGATGTCAAGAAGTTCTTGAAGCAATTTGATTTGAGGTCAAAAGAATCTAAGTTCAAGGAAGGGTTTTTGTGAAAACCAAGGTAGATAAAATAAAAGGTTTTATTTAAAACCATGGACAACAGATTTGAAATGGGTTTTTCTTAAAACCCAAGTTGGCTTTTCGTTTCGTTGAAAAAGGTGCCCCAGTGATGGAGATATTTAATTTTAAATATTTAGTTTAAATTTTATTTATTTAAAATTTAAATTAAAATTTTAAAATTAAATTAAAATATTTTCCACCGACGAAAATCATGTTAAAAAGGGCCGACGTGTTTGGAAATGCATCAAAGTGCATATAAAATGAGGCAAATGAATTCATTAATGTTTGTGTCAAGAGGTCGATATTAATCCCTGTGCATTTTGTTTTCGACATCGAGCCCCTACGCCAGCGAAGGAGGAAGTCAAGCATGGCATGGTCAAAGGAGTGATGAGTTAGTCGTGGCACCAAGGAGGAGGTGCACGTGGTGGACAAACATTGCGTGGTCAAAGCTGTGACGAGTTGGTCGTGGTGCCAAGGAGGAGGCGCACGCGGTAATAAGGACGAAGGGTTCGGGTTTCGTGCCAAGGAAGAGACTTGTTCGAGAGATAAGAGGGAGGCCCCTCTCCCTTCCTCACGTGGGTGTGGATGGCCCACGTGGTTTAGCCAAGCGACTTGGCTAGAGGAGACGACGGGTCAAATCGCGCCGAATCCCCTTTTTGAGGGGTGTAAGAGGTATCCACGCGAACTCCAATTTTTGCAAAAGGGCAGTGAATAAAATATATTAATTTTGCATTGTTTATGGTATTTCCAAAGTTTGTTTGGGAGGTATAAGGTTAGAAAAATTAATATTTTTTTATATAGTTTTTATTAAGTATAATTGGAGTTGATAAGGTGAATATAAGAAATATGTTATGTATGATTTGTTGAATGAGGTTGAAAGAAGAAGACATAGAACCTTGATTATATTTGAACCAAGGAATATTCTTGAGGAAATATTAAAGAAATATGTTGTCTACTAACCTTCTTGAGTTTGGCAAAAAGGTGGTTATGGTTATGACAAATTTGTGAGATATTCTTCATCTTCAATAAGGTATGGGCACATTCTTCTTATGAGTATGATTGGTGTATGTTTTCCTGAAATAAGATTGGAGTGAAAAGGTAATCAACTAGGTTTCCTTTGGTTGGGTGTAAATCCTATTTTCTGGTTTGTTGAAGACTACTTATGCATTGTTATCCTTGATGAGAGTTTTGGTGAATGCATAATTCTAGTTTGAGGTAGTGGAAGCATTGTGCACTAGGGTTTATATTTGTAAGTCTTGCTACTTGCATTGAGATGGTGAAACCCTTAGTTGGCTGTTTTGATATTAATGGATGAGTTGCTTCCATAGAGTTTGTTTTGATCAAGTTAGTGCTTTACTTGATACATGATTTGGGCTTACTCCATTGAGTTGATTTGAGCAAGTTTTCTTTGCATTCGATGATATTGTGTTGGTGGCTGTTTTGTTCAAATATCTTTGGAGGTAAAAGGATTTCTACTTGTTTCCTTTTCTTGTGATGATTGGATGAATGCTTCAAGGTTAATGTTGAGTTGAATGATGTTGGTTAAACCTTATCCATGAGCATTTTTTTTGAAGCCCTAATTGGTTGAGAAAAGATATTGGTTGTGGAAAGAACATGGGTAGCATTGTTATATGAGATATTGCATGTTTGGCAATTGTTGGGTTGTGTTTCATGTTCTTGAGAAAAGCATACTACATCTATCTTATTCTATGAGATTTGAGATTGAGATTGGGAGTTAAGTATAGAACATATTGAGTCTCTAACAATTCTCTTTATGCTTCTATGAGGTTGATGAATCACATTGGGTCTCTAAAAATTCTCTTTGTGGGTTCATGCCAAGCAAGTTTTCTTGATGAACTTGTGAGCAGGTATTAGACAGGTTTCGTTGGGAACTTGTAAGCAGATTTGGATAGGTTCCATTGGGGACTTGTGAGCAGATTTGGATAGGTCCTAGAAGAGGACTTGTGAAGTTGAGTTTGATAGTTCTATCAGAGAACTTGAGGACAGAGGTGCATTGGTTCTATGAGAAGAACCTGAGGACAAATTTGTGCTAGACCGAAGTACTGTGTTTAGTGCAATTTTGAGGACCAACTTAGGAGGTGATAGAGTTGAGGACAGAGGTCTCCAGCTAGAGCAGGGAAGACAGGTGTCTTATGTGGATAGAGTTCCACTTGCTAAGGGCAGAGGAGGCAGAGGTCTTCTAGAGGATCACCAGCCAGAGCAGAGCTAGGGGAAGGTATCTCCTTTGAGCAGAGGCTCATAAATTTAGATTGGGGGAAGGTATCTCCTTTGGGCCGAGGCTCATAAACATTGTAATTGGGAAGGTTTCCCAAATAACTTTGATATAACTTTTAGAGAAATGTTTTGTGGACGTAACCCAGGCTTTCTGGGTGAACCATGTTAAAATTGGTGTCTCTTTGTGGATGATCTTGTGCATTGTTTTGATATTGCTTTGGATATATTGCTTTACTATATTGAAGTATAAAGGAAAAGTAAAAAGAGGTCTTATACTATTCACCCCCCCTCTCAGTATAAGCTTGTGTTCTTCAATTGGTATCAGAGCGGGTTCCTTCGGAAAGGTCTAACAACTTGAAGGAAAAGCTAGTAAAGAACACAATGGATTATTCCAAGGGTAAACAACTTCAAGATAGTGATGAGTCTTCTAGTGATGAAGAGGCATATTACAGCAAGAAAGGCAAGTTCTCTAGAAAACACAAAATTATGAAAAATATAAGATGTTTCCATTGTGGAAAGTTTGGTCATTATGCTACTAATTGTACTGTTTCCAAGAATGAAAGTGATGAAGATAAATAGGATTCTAAGAGCAAGGATTTTGAAAAGCACAAGCATCACAGGAAAATCAAAGATGAGCACAACAATCAAGGAAAGAGGTATTCTCACAAGCACAAGAAGAGTTTCTACCTAGACAAAGCAAGTAAGTGTTCTAGTAGTGATAGTGAAAGTTCTTCAAGTGATAATGAAAATGAGATGTTGTTCATATCGAAAAAAGAGGAAGAACCGAAACATAGATTCATTATCATGAAATGTCTTAGATGTGGAAATTTTGGTCACCTTGAGGATGATTGCACAAATAATGATTTGGTTTCTAGTATGTATAAGGATGCTTTAGAAAAATATAAGGAAGATGCATGTATGGTTTTTGAAAAGGGTAGCACCTCTAGTGATAAGAAATCTAAAAAAGTCTTTGATGATTATAAAAAGAAACATATAGAGGAAGGTGAAGTAGATATTAAAGGTGAGCTTATTAGTGCTCTTAGTGCTTTGAAAAAGGAAAGAAAGAAGAATGCTAGACTCAAGGATAAGTTAGATGAATGTTGTATGGAGAGAGATGATCTTATTGAAAATCTTGATTTCTCTATAGCTAAGACACAAGAACTCAAGGATGAGTTAGAATCTAAGGTTCTTGAGTATAGTGAGTTAGAACAAAAAATGGATTCTTTGAAAGAGGAAACTAAAGAGTACAAGGATAAGCTTTACAGGTTTCAAGATAGCTCCAAAAGGGTTAAGTCACTCATCAAAGGTCAAAGAAAGACAACAGATAAAACAGGCCTTGGTTTCATTAAGCCACACAAGGAACAAGTTGGAGAGTCTAGTAAGAGACTCCAAAAGGAAGAGAGTTTTGATGAGGAAAGTATTTCAGATCATGAGTCCTTGAATGATAGATGCACAAAAATAGAAAATAGAATTTAGAATGAGAAGAAGAAGTTTTTAGGACCCAAGAGGTCAAATAAAGGAAAGTTTCAAGGCATATGTTTTGCTTGTCACAGGTTTGGTCACATGGCTTCACATTGCATGGCTCAAGTGAAGAAGGTAAATGATAGTTTTAGAAGTGCTAGTTACTTTCAAGGGTATTGCTACTCTTGTCAATAGTTTGGGCACAAGGCAGTTTATTGCAAGGCAAATAACAGGAAAAGGGTTGGCCAAAATAGGTTTTTTCAGAACTGGTGGATTCAAAGATCAGGTTTATTGCAGAGAAATAACATTGTTACTTGTTATAAGTGCAAAAATAAAGGTCACATAGCTAGACAGTGTAGAGCTGAAATTCTAGAATACAAGAACAGGAACAGTGGCATGATCAGGTCCAAGGATCAAGGCATGGACAAGAACATGGATGAGCACAAGAACAAGAACAGTGACAGGAATAGGAATATGTATAAAGAGTTCAAGAGAAGGCCCGGCAAGGAAGTTGTAGATGTTGATGATGATCAGTGCCTAATGGGAGTTTTACTCCCACCCTAGAATTAATCACATCAACAGGAGGTGGGGGAGGGACTAAGATAAGAGGCTCATTCTTAGTCCCAAGCCCCAAAGGTGACCCTTTGCCATTGATGACAAAGGGGGAGAGATATGAGTAAGGGGGAGAGCTTCAAGTGAAGAGGAAAGATTCAAGTTAGGGGGAGCAAAACTTCACAAGGATATTCTCAGTTGTGGGCACAGTTGGTTTCAGTTTTGGCTCCTAAAGATGTGTTTTAGTAAAGGTTTGCCATCAATGAAAAATGGGGAGATTATTGGCAATTTTGGGTACCTTGGGTACATTGCCTTTTCTCAAGTGTAGATTTTGTCATTGATGTCAAGAAGTTCTTGAAGCAATTTGATTTGAGGTCAAAAGAATCTAAGTTCAAGGAAGGGTTTTTATGAAAACCAAGGCAGAGGAGACAGAGGTCTTCTAGAGGATCACCAGCCAGAGCAGAGCTAGGGGAAGGTATCTCCTTTGAGTAGAGGCTCATAAATTCAGATTGGGGGAAGGTATCTCCTTTGGGCCGAGGCTCATAAACATTATAATTGGGAAGGTTTCCCAAAGAACTTTGAGATAACTTTTAGAGAAAAGTTTTGTGGACGTAGCCCAGGCTTTCTAGGTGAACCACGTTAAAATTGGTGTCTCTTTGTGGATGATCTTGTGCATTATTTTGATATTGCTTTGGATATATTGCTTTACTGTATTGAATTATAAAAGAAAAGTAAAAAGAGGTCTTATACTATTCACTCCCTCCTCTCAGTATAAGCTTGTGTTCTTCAAAAATTCCACCAGAACCTAATACAATTCCTATAGCCCCTATTGACGTAAGAAAACATAGTAAGAAGAGAAAGTGTACACTAGGAACCAGGAGGTCTACAAGACTCCACCTGAAAGAAATAAAAAAATAGATGATTTAAGAGGAAAAAAACCAAGGCAGTCCTGATGTCACAGAAATACAACTAGCCACTATAAATACCACCTTGGAGGATTTTTTAGAATTTCTTGAACAGTTGGTTGAGGAAGAGTCTGGACAAGACAATTTTGAAATTGATGTAAACTTGGATGCAATCATAGATAACCTTATGGAACCTTCTGAACATGACCGAACAGTTGAAACAAAAAGTGAGATAATGGTTGAGCAACAAACTGCAAATAATTTTTCTACATCAGATTCTAAATCAAAATAAGAGGAGGTGGACATTGCAGAATAGTTGAGAGCATCCAAGAGTGTGATTAAAAAACAAACCAGATGGGTTGAGGAGAAGGAAAATATCATTGAAAAACATGAAAAAAGAATTGTAGAGTTGCAGCAGGAACTGGAGGAACTAAAGAGCAGACTATTACAATTTGAAAAATAGTCAACTACAGCAGATAATGAGGAAGAGTTGGCTCAATTACTGCGTGGATTATCTAGGGTAGATAATTCTTCCCCCTTTATAGAGGTATCTTTGGATGAAAACACAAAATATCATTTTGAAGTAGTGCCCTTCCATTTCGAAGCAACACCTTCTCAATCTAGAGATGCTCCAGAATTGATTAGGAGCCCAAAAAAGAATATTTATGGAGAGTCATAGTAGTTATGTCTACAAGAAACACTAGCATAGGAGCATTTTGAACAACAAAATGTAAATAATCAAGTAAGTGCTCCTCTAAATAATATTTCTATAGAAGTAGGGATACAAGTAGAATTGTTGTCAAATGTCCAACCAGTGGAAGTAGCAGAAAAAGGGATACAAGTAGAATTGTTATCAGATGTCCAACCAGTAGAAGTGGTAGAAAAAGGGGTACAGGTGGAACTATTGCCTAATTTTCAACCTATAATTAGAGCACCCAATACTGTATCCCTCGAGCAGTATAATACAAACATTGCTAACAGGACTATCAAATATGAAAATATTGCCACACAGGTTGAGAAATTGAAACTGGTAGGAAAATAGCTGGAGACAAAGGACACATAAATTAGTGCATTGAATGAAAAATTAATTGACCTATGTCAAATTGCTGAATTTTTTGTTCAATTCAGAAGACCTGCCAGGTTTTACGGTCTCATTCCGAAGGAGAGATATCTGAGATGGCAGGTTATGAGAATTAGCTCAGGTATCCCCTATAAACTGGAAAAAGCTAAAGATTTTTTGGAAGCTTACTTCAACAGTCCTATAGAGTAGAAAAACTTGCTATGTGAGTTATTTCTGCATAGCTTTTTCATTCTAGAGGATGTAGATTTCCACCCCCATATTTGCATAGGAGGTGCAATTGAGATATTTTATGTCTACCTTACAAAATCAATTTTACTAGGACTAAGAAAAAAGGTAAAATAAGAAAACTGAATTAAGAGCTCAATTGTTAGTCAGAGCAATTCAGCCAAATCATCCGATTATCACCAGACAACATTTTCTCATGATGAACAGGGATGATATCAGAAGGATATATTTGAGAAATTTGAGGGACTATGTAACTAAATTCTTGAATTTTTATAATGAAAATTTTGTTCTAGCATTATCACATTGCAGAAACATATGGGTAGAACTTTCCATATCTTTACAGAAAAGGGAGCCTATCTCCACCATTAATTTGGAATGGTCCAGAAGAAGAGCAGAAGGGGTGATACAAATTATTGAAATTATGTAGCATAACTGGGTAGGTCTCAGATTTAGGCCTCCAACCATCATTACTCCAATTCCCTACTATTTTGAAGAGGATCCTCAACCAGATGAGTAGTTTGAAAATTGGCTCAGAAACCTTCAAGAGAACAGAGGATACTATATAGGAAAAAAATTGTTCTATAGATCATGGAACTTGAATATGGATATCTGTGATTCTATAGCCCAACAGAATGCATGAGGACATGCATTAATATAAGTTGGGGGGAAAATTATGAGGCCTAGAAATACCTTCATCATAGCATGTTTTGAACAACTAAAACTTGCCTAAAACTCTGTGATTTACTTTATATACTAGTTAAGTTGATATAATATGCTATGTATTAATTTTTTGCATGATTGATGTGTTTGGAATATTATATGCTAATTTTTATAGTTTTTGTGTAGTTTTATGTCACTTTGCCATGACCTGTTACATAAGGGATATGCTTATGCTAATAGCAACACTTTACTATTCTTATTTTGATGTTTCTCAAGCATTAATTTCTTTGAATTTAGCAAATAGTGCAAATAACTGTTATTGTGCAGCAGAAACTGGTTTACCTGTGTAAATTCCAGCCAACTACCAATGAATGGCAAGGCATGGAATTCACACATGAAGAGGAATGAAGGTTATTGCAATCTGATCTTGAGGACTAATCCACCTGATAAATGCAGACAAAATAAATTGAATAGTACATAGTTGGTCATTCCAAAGATCTTCGAATTGAGAAATACAATCTCTTCGGATTGAGCGAATATCTTCGGATTGAGCCACTTAGCTCCGGATTGAGAACAAAAAACACTTTTTGACCTATTGACTGATTTTTGACGATGGAAAAATGGAAAGAAGGCTGAGGAGGTTAAAGTAAAATGTCTCCCATATAAATTTGTTGTCATTTCCATCCAAAGCCACAATTTATGGAAAATATCCTCTTCTAGGATAAACCTAGGGAATACTGCAAAATAATAGGAATTGATTTGTAGAGTATATTTTATGTTGTAATTAGATTTTAGACATATATAAAAGATAGATCCCATCCAGGTTGAGCTAATAATAATAACAGTAGAAATAGTAGTAGAGAAAATATAGATAGAGAATAAGCAAGAAAACTGAGACTGTTACAGTTAAGTAACAGGTTTTAGCAACAAATTTGTAATCATATTCTGAATTAATAAAGTACAAGTTTTTTCTATTCATTCTATTATGTTTGAGTGTGAGTAATATTTAGAGAGAGAGGAAATCATACCTTATTCTGAAAAAGGAGGCTGGCCACTTCCAGACCTAGGAGGAGGACTAACGGACAGGTTTTGTTCTAATTTTGCTATAGCAGAATAAGCTATGAAACTTGTCAATTTCATTATTTTGTAGAAGTTAACATCCATTTTAGTCCTAATCATTTATTTTCTGTTCAATATACTTTTGTGATGTGATTAGTAGTATATCTGATTAGTCTTTTTGCTTTCCAAAAACTTTCTAATTTACTACAATTTCCATTTCTAGCAATTTATAGTTTTCTACAATTTTCTTGCATTATTGTTTTTGCTATCAACCCCTGCACAGAAGATTGACAACCTTATGTTATAGAGTATTGACATGACTTAATTTTAGTTTTCATTATTGCAAGAGTAAATAGAATTTAATTTTGCAACTATAACTAGGGTTTTAATTATGCAATTTAATAAGATTTCATTCTTGCAACTATAACTAAGGTTTAATTTCTGTAATCAACAATTAATTTTCATTCTTACAATTAGATTAAAGTTCAATTTATGCAATTTAGAGGTAGAAGAGACCTAAAAAACCCCACATAATCAGTTCCACCAATAAGACTTACTGCTCCCAATTGACCTTAAATTATATCCCTGTTCACTCCTTTCGTAGATAGCCTTGTACACTACCCTGGATTGACAAATTCATTGAGAATTAATGATGTGCTTAATGACAATGCATCACTTAGCCTTGAATTCCATGCTATACCCCCCAAGTGATCTAATGGGTTTTTTTCCCTTTAAATTTTGACCCCCATCAATTATTTTTTTGCTTTGATTTTACCATAATCATAGGGTCGTGTATGTTGACCATTGTATATTGGAGTTCATTATATGTATTTTGCATAACTTCACTCTTCTTCCCTTGGGCTATCTCTAAAAATTATCCTATATTTTTGTAATAATTCTCTTCAATTCGTAAGGCTCTTGGTTCTCCTTAAAACAAGGATTACAATAGACATGTGGAGCTTAGGCTCAAGTGGTATTTATAGTTTTTAATTACAATATTAACGAGAATACAACTATTATTTTTCTACATGTAGAATATTGTTCATGCTACTGAAGATATGCTTGGAAATTGTTGGCAATTTTGGGTACCTTGAGTACATTGATGTCAAGGAGCTCTTAGTAGTTGTTGTATTTGATGTCAAGGAGTTATTGGAGCAATTTGTTTTTATGTCTAAGTATGTGTTTTGATGAAGGTTTCAACTGGTTAGTAAGTCTCCAAGTAAATCAGAGTAGCCTAATTACAAAAGATCAAGAAAAATATAAGTTAGAAAAAGTTTGCAGGTGACTAGAAAAACTATCGCGATTTCATGACATGTTTTAGGAGAGATAAAGTTCTGGCAAAACTGTCACGATTTCGTGACATGCTGGAAGGCAGAGACGAAGTAGGCAAAACTATCATGATTTCATGACATGTTTGAGGAGAGAGAAAGTTTTGGCAAAACTGTCGCGATTTCGTGACAAGTTGAGTTGGCAGTGTTGAGTTACAGGAAGTGTCATGATTTCGTGACAAGTTGAGTTGGCAAAGTTGAGTTGCAGGAAGTGTCATGATTTTGTGACAAGTTGAGTTGGCAGTGTTGAGTTGCAGGAAGTGTCGCGATTTCACGACAAGTTTCAATGAAGTTGTACGGATGTAGAAAGTGTCATGATTTCACGACAAGTTGAGTTGGCAGCTTGCATTTGGCGAAAGCGTCACGATTTCGTGACATGTTCCAGTTTCACGAGCAGTTGGGAGAAAAGTGCTTAAGGCAATGAAAGTGTCACAATTTCATGACATGTTCCAGTTTCACGGGCATATGGCAGAAAAGTGCTTAAGGCAACGAAAGCATCACGATTTCATGACATGTTCCAGTTTTGCGAGTAGATGGGAGAAAAGAGCTTAAGGCAGCGAAAGCATCGTGATTTCACGACATGTTCCATTTTTGCTAGAGAAAACCAAGAAAAGGTTGAAGTAGCGAGAAGTGTCACGATTTCATGACAGAAGTATAGATGATGTCAGCAAGAGGCAAAGGTGTCACGATTTCATGATAGAAGCGGAGAAGAAGGCTTTGAAGTCTAAAGTGTCAGGATTTTATGATAGAGTTGTTGATGACGTCAGTGAGAGGAAAAGGTGTCATGATTTCATGACAGAAGTGGAGAAGAAGGCTTTGAAGTCTAAAGCATCACGATTTTGTGACAGAAGTGAGATGACATCAGTGAAAGGCAAAAGTGTCACGATTCCGTGACAGAAGAGCAAAGGAAGCAGTCAAAAGCAAAAGCATCGTGATATCGCTACAACAAGCTATAGAAGGTGTACGATAGGCAAAGGTGTCATGATATCATGACATGTTGAAGTTTCGTGCCAGAAGCTACAGGGAGGCGGTTGAGGACAAAGTTAACTTTGAGCCGACAAAGTTAAAATCTAGGCCGACACAACACAGGGTTATGCAGTCGACGTAGTGGAAGTATAACAACCGACTAAGTTTGGATGTAATGACCATAGATATTACTCTATAAAAGGAGGGATGTTTGATTAGTTTTATCATCGATTAAGTGTGCATTCAAAGTGCAAATTGCGCAGAGAGAGTGTGGGGAGAAGATCGATCGCAGAAGTGCATAAGTAGAAGCCTGAGCGTCTGCTATATTTAGACAGAGGTTGCGAAGATAGTGCTATCATGATTTAGGCAAAGAGTGCAAAGGAAGTGCTGCTATATTTGCAAAGATAGTGTTGCTGTATTTTTGCGAAGACTGTATTGCTGTGTATATGCAGAATATGCAAAATCTATGCTACTGTGTTTTTGATCGAGAACTGCTATATTTGCACAAACAGTAAAACATTGGTTTCAACCAAGTGTAGAAAATAACAGAGGAAGAGGAAAGTATTGTGCCAGACCGAAGGACTGTTTTTGGTGCAAAGAAGAGGACCAGCTTTGCTGTGATAGAATTGAGGACAGAGATCTCCAGCCAGAGCCGGGAAGACAGGTGTCTTCTGTGGATAGAATTCCACTTGCTAAGGGCAGAGGAGGTAGAGGTTTTCTAGAGGATCACCAGCCAAAGCGAGAATTAGGGGAAGGTGTCTCCTTTGAGTAGAGGCTCATAAACATTGTAATCAGGAAGGATTCCCAGAGGACTTTGATACAAATTTTAGAAGAAAAGTTTTATCCGTGGAGTAGCCCACCTTGGGTGAACCACGTAAATTGTTGTGTCTCTTTGTGGATTGCATTTTGTGCATTGTTTTGCTGATGTTACTACTGCTATATTTATTCTACATGTTAATGGTTTGAAAGCTGCATTGATAAATAAAGTTAAAAGTGGTCTTATACTGTTCACCCCCCCTCTCAGTATAAGCTTGTGTTCTTCAATTAGTATCAGAGCAGGTTCCTTCGAAAAGGTTTTACAACCGAAAGGAATAACTGGTTAAGAACACAATGGATTTATCAGGTGGCAATGCAGCACCTATTCTTGATGGATCAGATTTCGGTCCATGGAGTGCAAGAATGAAAGTCTATCTAATGGCTCTTGGTAATGAGGTATGGGAAGTTATTGAAGATGGGTACACCATTCCTGCAAATGGTCCTTATACTAGAGAAGACAGGCTCCTACATCATAGCAAATCAAAAGCCATGAATGCAATTTTGAAATGTTTACAGAAGGCTAATCTTACCAAAGTTATTCACTGCAAGACAGCTAGTGAAATGTGGAAACAATTGCAGGTTGTTCATACAGGTGATGCAAATGTTCGAAAGGCCAAATTGAGACATTTTAAAGGTATGTTTGAACAACTCAAAATGAATGATAATGAAAATATTAGTGACTACATGCTTTGGATGGATGAGATTGTGAACTCCATGAAAGACTTAGGTCTTGAACTTGCTGAAAATGATGTGTGTGATAAGATTTTAAGATCTCTTCCTAATAGATTTAGTGAAAACATTTCTGCTATTGAGGAAGCCAAATATTTAGATAAGTTGAAAAAGGATGAGCTCCATAGTATTCTTGCAAATTTTGAGCTGAGAACTCAAGTGAATGTTGATATAAAGAAAGAGGCAGATTTCAAAGCTACCAAGAAATCAAAAGGCAAACAGATTCAAGAGAGTGATGAGTCCTCTAGTGAGGAAGAAGCATATTACAACAAGAAAGGCAAATTCTCTAGAAAGCACAAAAGCAAGAAAAATATAAGATGTTTCAACTATGGAAAGTATGGTCATTATGCTACTGACTGTACTGTTTCCAAAGATGAAAGTGATGAAGATATACAGGATGTTAAGAGCAAGGATTCTGAAAAGCACAGGTATTACAGAAAGAACAAATATGAACACAACAATCAAGGAAAGAGGTATTCACACAAGAACAAGAAGAGCTTCTATTTGGACAAAGTAAGTAAGTGTTCTAGCAATGATAGTGAAAGCTCTTCCAGTGATAATGAAAATGAGATGTTGTTCATTTCAGAAAAAGAAGAAGAACCGAAACATAAATTCACGATCATGAAATGCTTTAGATGTGGAAATTTTGGGCACCTTGAGGATGATTGCACAAATAATGAATTGATTGCTAGTATGTATGAGGATGCTTCAAAAAATGATAAGGAAGATGCATGTATGGTTTTTGAAAAGGGTAGCACATCTAGTAATAAGAAATCAGAAAAAGGTATTGATAATTCAAAGTGCAATCAAATAGAGAATCTTGAATGTGAACTCAATAATGTTCTCAGTGTTTTGGAAAAGAAAAGAAAGAAGAATGATAGACTCAAGGTTAAGTT
The DNA here is from genome assembly GCA_028583015.1 of Wollemia nobilis. Classification (NCBI taxonomy): domain Eukaryota; kingdom Viridiplantae; phylum Streptophyta; class Pinopsida; order Araucariales; family Araucariaceae; genus Wollemia; species Wollemia nobilis. The sequence goes on along the minus strand of JAQPPZ010001313.1, from coordinate 3,746,804 downwards.
AGATGAATGCTGTATGGAGAGAGACGATCTTATAGAAAGTCTCAACTTCTCTATAGCCAAAACACAGGAACTCAAGGATGAGTTAGAGTCTAAGATTCTTGAGTATAATGAGTTAGAGCAGAAAATGATTTCTTTGAAAGAAGAAAATAAAGATTACAAGGATAAACTCTACAAATTTCAGGATAGCTCCAAGAAGGTCAAGTCTCTCATCAAAAATCAAAGAAATCCAATAGATAAAATAGGTCTCGATTTTGTTGAGCCGCACAAGAAATAGGTTGGGGAATCTAGCAAGAGATTTCAAAAAGAAGAAAGTTCTGATGAAGAAAGTACTTCAGATCATGAGTCTGTGAGTGATGAATGCGTCGAAACAAAAAATAGATTTATGAATGTGAAACAGAAGTTCTCGGGACCCAAGAGATCGATTAAAAGAATATTTTTCGGCAGATTTTTTACATGTTATAGGTTTGGACACATGGCTGCACATTGCATGTCTCAAATGAAGAAGGTTAACAATAATTTTAGAAGTCATAATTTATTTCAAGGGTATTGCTACTCTTGTAATCAGTTCGGGCACAAGGCAATTTTTTGCAATTCAAATAACAGGAACCGGGTTAGTCAGAACAGGCAGATTCAAAGAACAACTATGCCTGAAAGAAATAATGTTGTTTGTTACAAGTGCAACAATACAGGTCACTCAACCAAAAAGTGCAGAGCCGATCTTCCAAGGTACAGGAACAAAAAAGTGGCATAAACAGGTCCAAGGATCAAGGTGTGGACAAGAAAAGAGATGAGAACAAGAACAAGAAAAGTGCCAAGAATAGAAACATTAACAAAGAGCTCAAGAAAAGGCCCGACAAAGAAATTGTAGACACTGATGATGATGAATGTCTAATGGGAGTTTCACTCTAAAATCTATTTTAAGATCACCTCATTAGGGGGTGGGGGAGGGACTAAGCTAAGAGACTCATTCTTAGTCCCAAGACCCAAAGGTGACCCTTTTCCATTGATGACAAAGGGGGAGAGATATGAGTAAGGGGGAGAGATATGAGTAAGGGGGAGAGCTTCAAGTGAAGAGGAAAGCTTCAAGTCAGGGGGATCAAAACTTCAAAGAGATTGCTTTCAATTTTGGCTCTTGAAGATGTGTTTTAAGTAAAGGGTTGCCATCAATGACAAAGGGGGAGATTGTTGGCAATTTTGGGTACCTCGAGTACATTGCCTTTGCCTAAGTTTAGTTGTTGTCATTGATGTCAAGGAGCTCTTAGTAGTTGTTGTCTTTGATGTCAAGGAGTTCTTGGAGCAATTTGTTTTTATGTCTAAGTATGTGTTTTGATGAAGGTTTCAGCTGATCAGTAAGTCTCCAAGTAAATCAAAGTAGCCTAGTTGCAAAAGATCAAGAAAAAGATAAGTTAGAAAAATTTTGCAGGCGGCTGGAAAAACTGTCACGATTTCGTGACATGTTTTAGGAGAGAGAAAGTTCTAGCAAAATTGTCATGATTTCATGACATGCTGGAAGGCAGAGACCAAGTAGGAAAAACTGTCATGATTTCACGACATGTTTGAGGAGAGAGAAAGTTTCGACAAAACTGTCACGATTTCATGAGAAGTTGAGTTGGCAGTGTTGAGTTATAGGAAGTGTCGCGATTTTGCGACAAGTTGAGTTGATAGAGTTGAGTTGCAGGAAGTGTCACGATTTTGTGAAAAGTTGAGTTGGTAGTGTTGAGTTGTAGAAAGTGTCACGATTTCATGACAAGTTGAGTTGGTAGTGTTGAGTTGTAGGAAGTGTCACGATTTCATGACAAGTTTCAATGAAGTTGTACGAATGCAGAAAGTGTTGCGATTTCATGACAGGTTGAGTTGGCAGCTTGCATTTGGTGAAAGCGTCACGATTTCGTGACATCTTCCAGTTTCGCGAGCATTTGGGAGAAAAGTTCTTAAGGCAGCAAAAGCGTCACGATTTTGTGACATGTTCCAGTTTCACGAGCATATGGCAAAAAAGTGCTTAAGGCAGCGAAAGCATCGCGATTTCGTGACATGTTCCAGTTTCATGAGCAGATGGGAGAAAAGAGCTTAAGGCAGTAAAGCGTCGTGATTTCGTGACATGTTCCATTTTCACTGGAGCAAACCAAGAAAAGGTTGAAGTAGCAAGAAGTGTCACGATTTCATGATAGAAGTACAAATGACGTCAGCAAGAGGCAAAGGTGTCATGATTTCATGACAGAAGTGGAGAAGAAGGCTTTGAAGTCTAAAGTGTCATGATTTCATGATAGAGTTGCTGATGATGTCAATGAGAGGCAAAAGTGTCATAATTTCATGACAAAAGCAGAGAAGAAGGCTTCAAAGTCTAAAGCATCGTGATTTCATGATAGAAGTGAGATGACGTCAGCGAAAGGCAAAAGTGTCACGATTTCGTGACAGAAGAGCAAAGGAAGTAGTCAAAAGCAAAAGCATCATGATATTGCTACAACAAGCTATAGAAGGTGTATGGCAGGCAAAGGTGTCACGATATCGTGACATGTTGAAGTTTCATGCCAGAAGCTACAAGGAGGCAATTGAGGACAAAGTTAACTTTGAGCTGACAAAGTTAAAATCTGGGCCAACGCAGCACAGGGTTATGCAGCCAACACAGTGGAAGTATAACAGCCGACTAAGTTTGGATGTAATGACCATGGATCTTACTCTATAAAAGGAGGGATGTTTGATTAGTTTTATCATCGATTAAGTGTGCGTTCGAAGTGCGAATTGCGCAGAGAGAGTGTGGGGAGAAGATCGATCGTAGAAGTGCATAAGTAGAAGCCTGAGCATCTACTATATTTAGATAGAGGTTGCAAAGATAGTGCTATCATGATTTAGGCAAAGAGTGCAAAGGAAGTGCTACTATATTTGCGAAGATAGTGCTGCTATATTTTTGTGAAGACTGTATTGTTGTGTATACGCAGAATATGCAAAATCTGTGCTACTATGTGCAGACAGATTTTTGTGAAGACAGTAAAAAATTGGTTTCAACCAAGTGCTGCTATATTTTTGTGAAGACTGTATTGCTGTGTATATGCAGAATATGCAGAATATTTTTGTGAAGACAGTAAAACATTGGTTTCAACCAAGTGCAAAAAAGAACAGAGGAAGAGGATAGTATTGTGCCAGACCGAAGGACTATGTTTGGTGCAGATAAGAGGACCAGATTTTCTATGATAGAATTGAGGACAAAGATCTCCAACCAGAGTAGGGAAGACAGGTGTCTTCTGTGGACAGAATTCCACTTGCTAAGGGCAGAGGAGGTAGAGGTTTTCTAGAGGATCACCAACCAAAGTAGAATTAGGGGAAGGTATCTCCTTTGAGATGAGGCTCATAAACATTGTAATCGGGAAGGATTCCCAGAGGACTTTGATACAACTTTTAGAAGAAAAGTTTTATCCGTGGAGTAGCCCACCTTGGGTGAACCACGTAAATTGTTGTGTCTCTTTGTGGATTGCATTTTGTGCATTGTTTTGTTGTTGTTATTACTGCTATCTTTATTCTGCATGTTAATGGTTTGAAAGCTACATTGATAGATAAAGTTAAAAGTGGTCTTATACTGTTCACCCCCCCTCTCAGTATAATCTTGTGTTATTCAGAAATTGGTAATTTTGTAAATAATTCTGATACATGCTCTTGGGAGGCATAACATTACCCAATAAGTTTTCATCATGCTCACAATTCTATGGCTAGCATTTGGTTCATTCTTGGAGGTATTTTTTTCCTAATTTATTTTGATAGCTATGTTTATTACCATGCTTGTAACTAGCCTACAAGTGTGCACTCACCTAGGTAAATATTGTTTGGGATCACCTACCATTGCAACATTAATGGTGTATGTTTTATATCCGCTATATGACTAGCCAACTAGGAGGGTTGTGTGTGTCTGCATCATGGTGATTATTATAGTAGTGACATATATTTATGATGGTATTGTTAGTCAATAGCATTTCAAAAATATATACCTATGAGGTTTTGAGCGATTTGAAACCTACCACTTAGGCATCCCTAATAGCAAGTTTCATATGTGACCTGTATTTTCATTGGTCGAATGATAACAACCTAAAGTCACTGGTGGATTTAAAATCTTGCAGAGCAATGGTCATATCTATCCATATGACTACTAAAACTTTTAAATGAGTAAAACAAGATTTCTCCAACATTCTAGTGAGGAATTGTTTTGCCATGCATTCACCTTCTAGTCTCGGATAAAAGTTTCAATGGTTTATGCTTATTATGGGGTGATATAAATTTTGTACATGTTTAATGTCGTGTAGAGTATAAAATATTTGATGGTCACTAGAATTAGTCAAATTTTACTTTCTACTAGGTGATGGGTTTCTTGTACCATCTCACTTGCCTTCATGGTACCAAATGTTTGACAAGGACTATACTTAGTTATTTTTTCTAGTTGGCAGATTTTTGGTACTCATCCACTACCACATGGAGTATAGTATTTTTGGTAGCTTCCCGACTTAGCCAGATCTTGTTCCTATTACAACCTAGTTATGGATATTTAGTACTCACCAACTACTATTGGGAATGGAAAATATTTGATGGCTTTGATACTTGGACATTTTTTCTATTGTTTATCAAATGGTGGGTTTTATACACCCATCCACTACTGGGCTAGGTACACAATTTTTGGTGTTAGCTTCCATTGTTTCTTTCTAACATATTCTAGGTACTTATCTTCTTATTAGGGGAGTACAAAATGTTTAGCATAATTTGGACTTATATAGTTTTATGTTTCATTCCTCACATCATGCCAAGACTTAGAGGCCTATCAATTGGAAACCTAGAGGTAAAAAATATAGCATTCTCCATACTTGCATGTGGGTGAAGGTCCAAAATTACCCACCACTACCCTTATGTTAATTAGGCCTTTTAGTATAGATACATATATACACAAGGTTTATTTACATATGTACAAGTGTGAGCCTTTTCCTCCTTAGGTACAGTTCTCCAAGAATTGGCCATTTATCAAAATTGAAAACACCCAGTCATCTATGTCTCACAATTCAAATGCATTTACATCCTTCTTCTACTCTATGAGATATGGCCTAGACCATATGGATTCAAATTTGTCATGAGCTCCCTGCTTGGCTTGATATAAATCCCATTTTAGCACTAAATCACCCTCATTGAATACTTTAGGATGGCTCTTTTGTCAAACCAACATTTGATAGTTGTATGGTGATGATATAGGCTGTATGCTTGATCACACTTTTATTCCATCTGGATCAATTCTACTATCCTATTTGCCATTGATTAAAAGTCTTTTAGTTCCATTTTATTAATAAACTTAAGTGCCAAAAACTCTAGATTGATGGGAAGAACTCGTTTCTTTCCATATACCAAAGCATACAATTATGTTTTTAATGAATTGTTTGTTGTAATTTTGTCTACCCATAATTCTTGATCAAGCAACAAGTTCCAATTTTTGGGGTTGCTCTCAATATTGTGCTTGATTATCTTCAATAAATTCTTGTTGGTAGATTCTGTAATACTATTCCTCTAGGGGTAATAATTGGAAGATGCATTCCAAAATATGCCATACTTTATTGCAAAATAAATTATTTTAGCATTGATGAATGATACCATGTTATCCAAAATATTGATAGTTGGGACATCAAATCTTGTGATAAGCCTTTATAGAAACTTAATGACTATATCCTAGTCCATATGTTTGGTGGCTTCTTCTTTCATCCACTTAGTGAAATAATCCATTATTATCGGGATATATTTATTTTTGGTTGATGAATTAGGATTGATCACACTGATAAAATCCAATGCCCACTACTGGAAAGGTTATTTCACAACTATTGGTTGTAGGGACATTATAGGGTTCTTATTCTTACCAATGAACCTTTGATACTTATCACATGCTCTAACCAGTTTGAATGCATTTGAGAAGATTATTGTCCAATAATATCTATCTCTCAAAATATTAGTGATAGTGGTCTGTATAGAGAAATGTCCACCTAAGAAAATACCATGAAATTATGTGAGTACTTCATCTTGTTCGGATGCAAAAATCTTAGCAATACCCTATCAAAAATTCACTGCTATAGGGTTCCATCAATTAATGTGTATTTCCTTACCTATAGCTTGTATATACATCTTTGAGATGGGGTCAAATCATCTGCACATTTGCTAGAAAATAAAAAATGTGTTAATTATTCAATCCAAGTGTCTAGGGTTGTGTGTACTTCTGGCTAAACCAACTCTTCTTCTAGAAACAAATTAGTGTTTTGCATAGTTGATTTTGCTAGTTTTTGGTACAAAGCTCTATATCTTATCAACTTGGTTGGCCAAATTTCAACATTATATTTTTGTATTTTAGTCATCTAGTCTATTATCATATCATCCAATTCTCCTTGAATTACAAAGTTTCTAATATATGGGTGCACCACATACACCAAGGTTTTTCTCTAAGAGATAAAATGCCTAAAATTATTTAGAGACTTTATTACTACACAAACCTATATTTATATGAAATTATATCTCTCTTCATGATCATGCAATTTCTAACTTAGGAAAACTATGAGTCACTCCTCATTTCCCTCCTTTTTTTGAGTAAGAACAACAATGCAACTTTCTTCTTCCCAAAATGCATAAAGGATAAAATCCTTGGAATAATTGGGACTAACTAGCATAGGGACATGGGCTATTGTTGCTTTTATGTTATTTAAGGCACTTTTTTGGATGTCCATCCACTTGAAATCCACTTACTTTTAAAGCATTTTAATTATTATCTTGACTATTTTATTTAATATTGGGTGAAAAAATAGGGTTTTGAAAGGGGCCCTAACCCTTTTACAAGAGAGGCCTGATTATATTGGAAAATAAAAACTACAGGCCAAAAATAAATAACCTAGCAAACATCACACACCTTTCCTCCTAGGAATTAATGATGCTAAAGATACACTAACAAAATAATGAATTACAAAGATACTGCCCAGATAGACTAGACTCATATTAAGCATTATATTCTAGCTCAATGACCTTGATAGAAAATGAAAATCCACTTAAATCAATTTATGATATTATTCAATCTAACAAGTTGACCTTAAGCTTTCAATGGAACTAATATTTGTAATGGTAGTGGAAATTTGTCATCCTTAATTTTGTTTTGACCACTATCCACCCCCATATTGGCCATGACATTAGTAGCATGATTACCTTATCTATATATGATCAATTACAACATCACTCATATCTTTTAGAATCCTTGAAATATATTTTATAATGTTAAGTATAAACCTATTATCTATTTCTCCTAATTCTAAATCTCTAATAATGTTTAAATATTCCCCTTGGACCATAAATTTTCTATAACCTCTATCATATAACTATTGAACTCCTAAAAAAAGAGCTTTGGCTTCTGCCATATGGTTGGTATGAAATCCATAATCCTCTGCATAAGCCCATAAAATTTGACCTTTATCATTTCTAATCACTCTAACCCCTCTTGCTCTTCTTGGATTTCCTTTGGCTACCCCATAAAAGTTAAGTATTATCCAACCTTATCTTGGTTTCATCCATCTTGTGTTCATTATTTTTTGGATTGAGTCCATTATGCATGGTTTGGGTTGTTTTACCTTCCACCCTTCAACAATAATTATTTCTTTTCTTTTGTCATATCCTTTAACCTCTAGGATAATGGATAATTTTTTTTTAATAGAAACTTTGATTATTTTGAATATATATACTTCATCCTTCCTCTCATTCCTAAAAATGTGTCTATTCCTTTCCCACCATATCTCCCATATATAGTGAGGGATAATTAGGCTCCATAATATCATCAGGATCTCACTTACAAAAGGAGATCTCCGTTGGTTATGACATGCTCCACTTGATTAAAAGAGAGTTCATTATAGCATATAAAATTTTATTTGAACCCTAAAAATGGTTGAATAAGTGATCAAATGACTCAACATCCTTATAGCATAAAGAACATATATTTTTCATTTGGAACCCTCTTTTGCATAAATTATGTATAGTTAAAATCTTATTCTGAAGGAAAAACCAAAGAAAGCAAGCATTATTCAACACAAAATCAGGGGACCAAACCTTCTTCACTTGATAAGTTCCTCCTCTAGGGGGAATATGAGCTTCGTAGGATGATTTGATAGAGAATATTCCTTTCTAAGAATAGTTCCATAAAAAATAATCTTCCTTGTTGATTTGGGATATGTGGAAACTCCTAATCAAATTGTTTAAATTTAGGAGACCTTACTAAATATGAACTTCATATGAATCTAAATAAATGTGTTTCCATTTATTTCTACCATGATGACATTCTATGTAATCCTTGACTTTTCCCCATATTTAGCTACCAGTGGAACCTGATATGAAAAGGTAAGTGCTAACCAATATTGATTAACAAAATATTTAGAACCTTAATCAAATTAACCATAGCATAGAAATGCACTAGGTTTATATAGGTTACAAAACATAGGATAGATATTAAATTAATATCTAACCTGAAATATCACTAACCTACGCGCTTAGAAGAATAAGCGCCAACAACTAACTAACCTAGGATATTTAGGAATTTACCTAGGTTAACCATTAGATATTTTAAACAATAAATATCTACATGGTAAATAGTCAAAGTAGATGTAATAATCTAACTAATGTAGTATAATGCAATATACTACCTCATTTTACCCTAACATCCCCCCTTTATTACATTACTTTGATATACAAAGTTTACTCCGAAACAGTTGAAATTTGACACGTCCAAGTGCCTTTGTAAAAATGTCTAGGGAATGTGTTGGAGTTGAATTCTGTGTTTAGGAACTTCATCACGAATGAAATGACAATCTGTATCAATATGTTTAGTTCGTTCATGATGTATTGGATTCTTGACCAAGTTCAAAACACCTGAGTTGTCGCAAAACATGTGAATAGGAAGATTCTTTGGTAGGCCCATGGTAGCCAAGATGCGACTTAGCCATATCGCTTCACACACTTCTCCACGTGCAGCACGATATTCTGCCTCAGTTGAAGATAAAGCAACAACTTTGTTGCTTTTTACTATGCCATGAGACAGGACCGGATCCAAGATGAAAAACATAGCCTGAAGTTGATTTTCTGTCATCTATGGAGCCAGCATAGTCAGAGTCAGTGTAACTCTGTAAGAAGAATGAGTTATTCTTCTTATACTCTAGACCATAATCTGCACTACCCTGAATGTAGTGTAAGACTCTTTTAGCTGCTTTCCAATGGGAGACCTTTGGTTCTTGCATGAACCGAGAAAGATAGTTTACAGCAAAAGTAATATCTGGTCTAGTATTAGTCAGATAGATGAGGCTTCCAATCATTTGTCTGTAAAGTGTTCCATCTACCTGTGGTGAGTCTTCATATCGTGATAACTGTAACCCTGATTCCATCGGTGTTGCTTTGGGTTTACAATCAGTCATACGATATTTTTCTACTAAAGTCTTAGCATACTTTTTTTGGGTCACCCTTAGATGATTCTTTTTCTGTTCTATTTCAAGGCCAAGACAGTAGTGGAGAAGTCCTAGGTCTGTCATATCAAATGACTTTTTCAAGTCATCCTTCACGGCTTTAATCAAATTCTCTGAATTTCCAGTGATGATCAGATCATCTACATATAACACAAGAATCACTATCTCAGAACCTGTGTTCTTGATATAGAGATTTGCGTCTGATGGACTTCTCTTAAATCCGTGTTGCAATAGGTGACTATCCATTTTTATGTACCATGCTCTTGGGGCTTGTTTTAGCCCGTATAATGATTTTACCAATTTGCAAACATGTTGCTCATGGCCTTCCTCTGCAAATCCAGGAGGTTGAGTCATGTATACTTCTTCCTTTAAGTCACCATTAAGAAAGGCACTTTTTACATCCATCTGATGTAACTTCCATCCGAACTGTGCTGCCATAGCACAAAGTACTCGAATGGTGGTCATCCTTGCTATAGGAGCAAAGGTTTCCTCATAGTCAAGTCCTTCCTTTTGAGCATAGCCCTTTGCCACAAGTCGGGCTTTATGCTTATCTATAGTGCCATCTGCCTTATATTTTATTTTGTAGACCCATTTGCAACCTATGGGTTTCTTACCTTTAGGCAAATTCACTAGCTTCCATGTTTTATTTTTAATGAGGGAGTTATATTCTGCATCCATAGCTGTCTTCCATTGAGGCAGTCTAAGTGCTTCATCAACTGTAGAAGGTTCATTCTCATCACATGCTGATAAGTAAACCCTCTCCTCATCTATCTCCATCTCATCTTCCCTTGGTAACTCTCTATCTACAGAAAGGTCTTGAAAATCTGCACAAAGATCATCAACTGAAGTGGAAGCTTTACCCTTGTCTTTCTGTGACATGCTTCTTGTCTTTGGACGATTGAGAGTAAGATCTGGTGGGGAAGTGAGTTTAGAGTCTTTCAATGTGCTTGTATACCATTTGGGTGGCTTTTTCTATTGTGAAGAAGAAGAAGAAGGAGGAGGAGGTTGTTGTTCCTCCTCATCATCTAGGTATACTGATGTAGTGTTGGATGTGAAAGCTTCATCAAACACTACATCTCTACTTATATATATCTTCTTGGTAAATGGGTCTATCAAACGATAGCCTTTTGAAAATTCATCATAACCAAGAAATATACAAGGTAGAGATTTCTCATCTAATTTCTTTCTTTTCTCCTTAGGTATATGCATAAATGCCTTACACCCAAATACCCTTAGATGAGTTATGGAGGGTTTCCTACCACTCCATGATTCTTGAGGAGTCATACCTTTAAGTGCCCTTGTGGGAGCCCTATTCAGAAGATATACCACAGTTTGAACAGCTTCAGCCCAGTAAGTTTGCTCAAGGTTGGCCCCCTTAAGCATACATCGAACCATTTCCATTATGGACCGATTTCTTCTCTCAGCAACCCCATTGGATTGAGGAGTGTAGGCTGTTGTTAACTGTCTTTTTATCCCATGTGTCTGTAAGAATGAGGAAAATTCTTTTGATGTGTATTCCCCCCCTCGATCTGAATGGAGGGTCTTAATAAAGCATCCTGATTCCTTCTCAACAAGAGTTTTAAACTGCTAAAAATAGGAAAATGCTTCAGACTTCAACTGCAAGAAGAAGACCAACATTTTTCATGAATGATCGTCAACAAACAATTGAAAATACCTTTTTCCTCCACAACTTGTAGACATAGGACCACACAAATCTGTGTGTACTAACTCCAAAGGTTCTTTAGCTCGAAAAGAGCTAGGTTCAAAAGGTACTCTATGTTGCTTGCCTGACAAGCAATCAGAGCACATTGGCAAAATAGATGAAAGGGGAGGTAGTCCTTTCACCATTTGATATTTACTCAGCTCTAGTAAATATCCTGAACTCAAATGCCCAAATCTCTTATGCCAAAGAGAAGTGGCCTCCTTTGTGGTCACTGCGAGTGCAGTATGAGTGGAGGTAAGTGCATCTAAGACAAACAAACCATGTTTGTATGAGCCTATTGCTATCGGTTTTCCCTTTTTGGTGATGAAGCAACGTTTCTTGTCTTTGTCCACAGTAAAATTGACATTCATGTTATTGTCCAGGATTTGTGGAACTGACAAGAGATTATTTTTTAATCCTGGAACATAAAGAACTTTTTCAATATTACATTCTCCATCTGGAAGGGAGACTGAAACACTGCCTTCGCCCTGAACTCTATAGGTCTGATCATCAGCAATGGTGACCGGTCTACCTTCTCGAGCTTCAAAGGTAGCAAACCATGATTTATCGCCAGTCATATGTTTACTAGCGCCTGAATCTATGTACCACAAAGAATCCTTGTGGGAGGAATCTATATGGGTCATGAGCACTTTGTGTGCTCATTCAGAATCTGAACTAGAATCTTCAGCTGCTATGTGACCTTGTTGCTGTTTGTTCTGGTTCTTAGGTTTGCCTTTGCCCTTCTTATTCCTTTGTTCATTGGGCGGTTTGTTCTTAAACCAACATCGTTTGGTGTCATGAGTGTCTGTGTCACAAATTTTACAATGTTGTTTCTTCTTCGGAACCTCTTTGGCTTTACCCTTGTCTTGTCTAGAAGAAGAACCCTTCTGTTGATTCCACTTTTTCTTACCACCTTGTCGTTGTGAAAAAAGGGCATTGTTAGATGCCTCATCTCTCTGGAGTTGGGTAGCCTCTTCTGTTTGAAGCATATTTACCAACTCGACAAAAGTTACTGTCCTACCAGAAACTTGTAAGGAGGTGATCAACATTCTGTAGGAGTCAGGAAGAGCTCTCAAAATGATTGAGTTTAAGACTTGGTCTTCCAACTTTTCTCCTAAGGATTGCAGCTTTGTTTTTAATTCTATGACTCTACAGAGGAATAGCTCTACTGTTTCTCCTGATTTCATATGTAATGTATGAAGCTGTGTTTGAAGGTTAAGAATCGTTGATTGATTCTTGCCCTCAAAAATGGTACTTAAGGCATCCCAAGCTGCCTTACCAGTTGTAGCTTCACTGATATGAGGTTGGATATCATCAGTAATAGCAAGCAAGATCATTAAGGAAAGTTTCTTATCCTTTTTATCAAAGTCTATTTGATCTTGTCCAGAAGATTGAGGTCTAGTGACACTTCCATCCACTATTGACCACAAGTCCTCTACAGTTAAGATAGCCTTCATCTTAGTCTTCCATGCTGAGTAATTTGAACCTTTGAGCAGTTGGCTCTCAGTGAGATACTTGTGTATCATGGCCATGGTTTAGGTTTCAAATTTTTGGAGAGGACTAATATGATGCTATCTTGCACTATACCCTAAGAAAAGGTATAGAGAAGTTGTTTCAATTTTGCTTTCTATAAGATATTTAATGGCACCTGCCTTAACACCCTTACCAAGGGATGAAAAGTTGGAGGAATATTGAGCCAAACAAAATAGAGCAAATGAAACAAGGGAAGGTTTGTCAAACTTTTGATATTTGCTCTCTAAGATATTTAATGGCACCTGCTTTTAACACCTTTGTAAAAAAGATGAAAAAATTTGAGGTTTATTTAAGCCAAACAAAAGAGAGTCTTATCAAGGTAATTGAAATTTTTGACCTTTTGATGGGGAGAAATTACTTGTGTGAACCTATGCAAAGTTTAGCATGGTGTTTGAGTGAAGTTTGGGTGTTTTTAGAAAGGCTCCTTGTAATGTTTTATTTTTGACCTTGTAATTGCAAAAAAAATGTTTTTAGTGCAATAATAAAAAAACATAAGGGCACCCAAATTTGTATCACTCTAGGTGTCGGATTCCACCGAAAATGCACCTAGTACAAGCAATTTTGAAGAGAAGGTGTCGAGTAAAATCGAGAATGCACCTTTCTTTAAACTGAAATAGCCCCCCTTTATCTTTACAATTTTGCAAACTATAGAATTCTAAAAAAAATTCTATCCCCCCTTAATGTTTACAAAATGTAGAATTTAGAGCATATCTTTCAAGACAAGTCGACACACGACAAGCATTTGAAAGACCATCCAGAACCAGTCGACACACGACTTGGTTTTCTATCTCCCGTAATTATTCAATACTCAAAAATAGGAGGGGCATCAGGATTAAAGGGTTCTCTAATCCTCATGGGACCATAACTACGATCCAAACCCTTCCAAGGATCAGTGTAAGTATTGAAACGGGGTAAGCTCCTTCTATGCTCTCTAAGCATACGACGAAAATGAGATCTTGTCGTCTGGCGTCTAAGTTCGTTCCTCTTTCGAATAACTCTTAGACGACGAAGGGCTTTTGTGATCCAAAGCTTTTTCTTCATGAGACAAAAATTTTGTTCTCTCAAAACAATGGATTAGAAAATTTTGGAGAATTAAAAAAATTATTAGAAGTCTCAAAGCTGCAAAAGAAATTTGTTTCAATGATTGTCTCTTGTCTCCCTCAGTTTGATTAGGAGAAAACAACACAAAACTTTTGCCTTCTTTTTTTTTTTATTTAATTATTTCAATGCAAAAATTTAACTTAATTTAGTATAATTTAATTAATAAAAAAAATTCTGATAAAAAATCACTTAATGTTTAAAAAAAAATGATTTAATTAACAGAAATTATTAATTTATTAATTAAAAAACTAAAAAAAAATTAAAAAAATGCAAAAAAAAATAAAAAAATTACCTGTCCGCGCGGCTGCACTTTGATAAACAAAATGTTTTGGGATGGCGCCACCGGGAGTCGAACTCCCGACTCCCCGGCTGCAAACCTGCCGACTGGCGCTCCTGCCAGTCGGTCTACACCGCCCGACGAGAAGGGAAGGAAAAACCTTCCCTTTCGTCCTTCTCGCGGCGGGAAGAGCGAAAAAAATAAAAAAATTTACAATTACGATCCCTCCTGGGGATCGATCCCACGATCCCTGTGGGTCTAAGGCGTCCGACTGGCGCTGCCAGTCGAGCTACGCCGCAGGACGGGAAGGGAATCAAAGTAATTCCCTTTTGGATCCCGTCTGCGGTGAGAAACCCAAAAAAAACTTTGGGTTTCCCCGCTGGGAATCGAACGCGGATCTTTCGCGTGGGGAGCGACCGAGGCTGGCAGCGTTTGCCAGTCCTCCTCCGTTGGCTGATCCGTCAGCCAATCGTGAGGAAGGCTTCCCAAGCCTTCGACGCTTGTAATTTTTTTTTAAACTCGTGGGACTTTATCCCACATGCGCCCTGCGGGCGCAATCTAGCTGTTTAAAAAAACAAACACGCTCTATGGTCTTTGATTGCCTGCGGGCAATCGGCAGGCTTCAGAGAACCTCTTTTGCCGATCGCTTCAGCCACGCGCAGGTCACCTCGGGCCACGTGCCACCTCGGGCCACGTGTCACCACGTCACCAGATCGGACCGCTCAAACCGCCTCGGGCCGCGTGCCACCTCGGGCCGCGTGCTGCCACATCACCAGATCGGACCGCCTCGGGCCACGTGTAGGTCACCTCGGGAACCGAGCCGATCAACTCCTGCGGGCCGCCTCGGGAAGCGAGCCGGTCAACCTACGGGCCGCCTCAAAAAACATGCCGGATCCAGACTACGGGCCACCTCGGGAAGCGAGCCGGTCAACCTGCGGGCCACCTCGAAAAATGTGCCACGAAGTGCTGCGGGCAAATTCAGCGGAATGGCTCTGATGCCAATGATATGAAAAGGTAAGTGCTAACCAATATTGATTAACAAAATATTTAGAACCTTAATCAAATTAACCATAGCATAGAAATGCACTAGGTTTATATAGGTTACAAAACATAGGATAGATATTAAATTAATATCTAACCTGAAATATCGCTAACCTACGCGCTTAGAAGAATAAGCGCCAACAACTAACTAACCTAGGATATTTAGGAATTTACCTAGGTTAACCATTAGATATTTTAAACAATAAATATCTACATGGTAAATAGTCAAAGTAGATGTAATAATCTAACTAATGTAGTATAATGCAATATACTACCTCATTTTACCCTAACAGAACCCACAAATCCTAAAAATCCTTTTTATTTATTAGAGGTTCCTGAGGGATCCAAGAATATTCCCAAAAGAAAATTTCCTTCCCTTCTCCTACTTGGATAAAATAGTCATTATCTTGACTATTTGAGCAAAGTCTAAAATAAATTTCTACACAAATTTGATTTGCCAAAAAAATTATTGGAGTCCCTTCTGATTTAGTGATAGAGGAAGGGCTAGAATGACTTTTACCCTGTCTAGATCAATAGCTAGCCCTATTTTGAACACAAGATGTCCTAAAAAATTTCCTTCTTGGACAAAAAAAAAATAGATTTTTTTTTGGGTTTAATGAAACCCCAAATTCTTTACACTTTTCAAATACTATACAAATATGCATAGTGTGCTTTTATTTCTAATGAGAAAACACAGTCATGCCATCTAGATAGATGACTATAATTTTGTTGACCAACTTCCCAAAGGCTAGATCCATTGCTCTCTAAAAAGTAGCACCAACATTGGATAAGCCAAAAGGCATTCACTGATATGCAAAAGTACCCAACTTGGTAGTCAATGTAGTCTTGTACTGGTCTTCATCTTGAACCAATAAGGATAATCCATACAATAAGGAGAATCTTTCAACTCCAGCTATGGTGGGTAGTATTTGGTCTATCTATGGAAGTGGATAATGATATTTTAATGAGGCTTTATTCAAATTCTAAAAATCTACACACAAATAAATATCTCCATTTTCCAATCTTACTAATATTAAGTTAGCAAACCAAGTAGAATTTTTAATTGGATATATGATTTTAGAATTCAAAAGCTTTAGTAGCTCCTGCTTCATTAGGGCTTCTATTTTTGGATTGACTAGTAATTGCTTCTATTGAAAATGCTTAGTGCTTGGAATGAGCTCAATGATATGTTGTAGAGTCTCCTTATTGTATACCTTGAGGTCATCATAGATCCATGCTATGATGTAGTTTAATTCTTCACACAGGTATAGAATATAACTAATCTCCTCTTATGAACAATGCACTCCTACCTTGAGACTCTTTCTAGGTTCAATCTACACCTCTTTGTATCCTTGGATATTGATATCCATTCTATGAGTAGCCAACCGATCACTACTATCAAAAATATTTCCAGATTAATCAATCCTTTCAAGATGTTATTATTTTTAGTTGGATTAAATCACTTTCCTCTTCATCCACTAGCATCTAGCTACTTGCATAGTTCATTTCTTGTATCAAGAAATCAACTATTTTCTCATCATTTTCAAACACCTACCAAAATATATCCTTATCAATAACAAATAACCTATATATTAGCCTCACAGTATTTTCTTTGTGAACCAAATATTTAGTACTTACCTCCCATAGATGCTAATATATTAGCATGAGTATTTTGTTCTTTAAGGCCTCAATATTCAATACCTCAAAAGATTTTAATAAATCTCAAAGTCTATTTCTATAAGCCTTGCGGTAGTGTTGCTTATTGATGCACTTCTCTATGATTTGGTTGACTATTAGTTCTAAGTCACAATATATTTGTAGTTGTTTAATCCCCATTTTATTAGCCTTTTTTAAACCTAGACATAATGCTTCAAATTATGCTATGTTGTTTGTGCAACTCCATGTTAGTTTGTAAGAATAATTATGTTTTGCTCTAGTCAGTGAGATTAACATAATTGCTATTCCAATACCATTTTTACATTTAGCTCCATAAAAATAGAGCTTCCATAGTTTATTTTTCTGAGAGATTTGTGTTGTTGGGGTTGCAGTTTTCTTGCCTTCTAGTTTTGTGATTGAATAAGTGTCCATTCATATCTCAATTATAGAAATGAAATATTTCAAAGAGAATTTACCCTCTATATATAGCTCCAATATTTCTTACATCATATAAAACTCCTCACTCATCATATTGATAGTGTTGGTTTGTTGATTTCCCTCTTCAATATTTTCTATATTAAAGGAAGATACATTTTTAGAGAAGATTTTTGTTTTCCTACCTTTGTATGGTATTTCTATATGTGAATAGTCAAGAGACATATATCCTCCTAATTTGGCTATAAATTATCTTGAGATACACATGCCAAAATATGGCTCTATATATACCACTACCACTTCTTAAATAATAGTAATCTAGGGCATTCTGTGCAACAACATAGGTACATATTTGATCACCCTACTATTTTTATGAGTGTGCCATCTAGTTTTAGTACACTTAGACTACTTTTATATTCCATTACCATTATATCACATACTACATTAGGCATTACTATGGTGTCAGCTCCAAAATCTATCATACAATTATGCACCATCCAATCTTCCATTTGTAATGACAAGTAAAATGGTGATGACCTATTATTTTTTATTATTGAGGTAGGGTTACATTGAGCCAAATTGAGCTCTAGTCAATGTTTCTCCTTGTTCTTGATATATTTTAGTAAATATTGTAGCAAATAAATTTGCATAAGGATGAGGATATCATCATACATGTTGGCCTTTGATGGTGTCTTCTTCAATTCTTCAACAATATTGAATCTAGGAAAATTAGACTGCTTTCTTTGCTCCTTTGTAGGCTCATCAAACTTACTCCTATACTCTTGGGTTGCCTCAAGTATTTTATGCTTGGTAAGACAAGGGTATCTCAACCTATATCTAGACTACTCTTGGGTCTCACCCTCTTTTGTTGTTGTTTATTGTTGTTGGGATGACTTTTGAGTTGTAGTTTGGTTTGATTTATGAACTTGAGAGTCTTAAACATTTTTTGGCTTGTCCTTTTTCTAATACTTCCACTCAGAAGGCACCTTGAGGGGGTCCATTTACTTATAATCTACCTACAACATATTATATCTTAATCTTGTCAAGACAAAAAATTACTCCATAGATGGCATCATGAAGTTTTGGTCCATTTTTCTCAACATATTAATATACCCCCTTTGAGCTCTTTTTACATTTTCTATTGCAAATTTTTTTATATAATGTAGATGCATCATGCATGAAATTTCATTGTGAGGATAATTACATGTTTAATACCAAAAATCTAATTTCGTGGTAGCAATGGATGGTTTAGTCTCTTGAGTGATATATAGTGTTGGTTTTAATCAGCCCTACTAGTAGAAGTTACATGATCCTTCATTACATGAGGGAATATTCTAGGTTGAAATCTCCTCTTAGCTTATCTTCTCTTTATAGAAGTTATTTCAATTGCCAAGGTTTTTATAATTGTGGCCATTTCCTACATATCAATGGTTTAATAATCCGGGGCTAGTAATGTAAGTATAATAGGGGGTGATGGTAGCATTGGTATTATAGGAGTAAAAAGTTCTTGTGTTTTTGGTAGAGTAGGCCATATCAAGAAATTGATAGTAGGGGTAATAGCCAGGAGGGATGTATTTGCTATAGATGTTTGTGGTTGATATTGAGACAACTCTAGAAATATTGGCATTATTGTCTTGGGAGGCAATATGCCTATACAATTAGGTCCTTTTTTACCTTCAATGCTTCTTGGAATATGGCTAAGAATGTAAGAACTTGAGATTGTCTAATGGCCATTCCTACATCTAAACTAAAAGATCTTAAATAATGGTACATTATCTATTCATGGATAGGTCTAAGACCTTGACATACGCTTTACCACATTTGGCTAAAACTAATGTTGAAATCTACTATCTCCTCCTACAAATATCATTGTATCATAGTGTGTCATAGTGAATTGTGTTAGTAGGAAGAAAGGGTCTACTTGTTCATTAATTTTTTCCACTAGTTTGCTAGTCAGTTGATCCCATGAGGTTATACTATAATTTGGAATAGTTTTTTACCAGTATAACATCTTCTCTTTTAAATATATAACCAATAATATTATCATGATATCTTCATCTTGAATTTCATGTACAACAACCAAAGATGTAAAATCTTGACAATGTTCATAAGTAGTCTTTCCAATACCATCATATGTTGGTAAGGATTTCAATGCTACCTGAGGAATTGGATTTTAAATAGCCAAGTATAGAGGTCTTGTACATTTCCATTTGGGATATTTCTAAATATTTTGATTCAGATTGTGATCCATTGATGCTTGTATATTTATAGGGGTTGTAGGTGTAAGGTTTGTTGTTTTTTATGATCTTCGATGAGGACTAAAAATGGTGTTGATTTAGAGGATAAGATAGGGTGTATTCTAAAATTTCCAAGATGTAGTTCTAGAAATTATATTGGCTCCTTTGATCTTCTAGATTCTTGTCTTGTGATCATGTAATTCATGTCTTAATAGAAAAAATTGATATTAATGATCTTCTTGTAATGGATATGCAAGAATTTCTAGGTTTCTAATTGAACAAAGTTTCCAAGTGATTGAAATGAACCATAAAAATATAGTATTACCAAAAATATAATTTATTGAGATAGTGGGATTTGTGTACCACTAGGCATACCAAAAATTATTGTTCTAAAAACCTTGAAGAACACAAGCTTGTACTGAGAGTGGGTGTGAACAGTATAAGACCACTTTTTACTTTTTTTTTCAATCAATATTATGCAGTATAAAGATAGCAATATCAACAACAGTAATCAAATCAATGCACAAATCACCACACACAATAGAGACACCAATTTTACATGGTTCACCCAATGTGGGCTACTCCACGAAGAAAATATTTCACTAAAATTTTCTCAATCAATCTCTTGGGAATCCTTTCCCTATTACAATGTTTATGGACCTCTATCCAAAGGAGAAACCAATACCCTAATCAATTTAGTGGATATCTATCCACAAGAGACACCAATATCCTAACTCTGATCTGGATGGTGATCCTCTAGAAGACCTTTGACTCCACTGGCCTTAGCAAGTGGAACTCCATCTACACAAGATACATGTCATTCTTGCTCTAGCTGGAGACCTCTGTCCTCAACTTTGTCACCTCCAAATCTCTATATCAAATATATACTAAACACAGTCCTTTCGTCTAGCACAAATATGTCCTCAATCTTTGTCTCTGGTTTGGTATAAACCTATCCTCAAATCTACACCAAAATCTATCCTCCAATATATACTAAACATAGTCCTTCAATCTAGCACAAATCTATCCTCAATATCTATCCTCAAGCATTAACTCAAGGCTTGAATCAATCTCAAATAAACTCTGCTAGATCTGCCCCAAAACTTAACTCAAGGTTTGAAAAAATCAATCAACTCTGCTCACAAGTCTTCCCAAATACTTATCTCAAATATACCTTGTAAGCTTCCACATAAGGTCACACTAATCTATCCACAAGTTCTATCTAGAACTTGTCCAAATCTACTCTACAAGTCCTCACTAGAACTTGTCCACATATGCTCAATAAGTCCTCACTAGGACTTATCCAAATTTACTCTCAATCTATACTGTAAGCTTCCATAAAAGCTCATAATAACTTACCTCAAATCTGCTCAACAAGTCCACACTAGAACTTGTCCAATATCATAGAAACATAAAGAGAATTATTAGAGACTCAATATGCTTCACATTCACTTCAATACTCAATTAATTTCAATCACTTTTAGAAACATATAGAGAATTTTTAGATACTCAATATGCTTAACATTCACCTCAATACTCAATCACTTTCAATCATTCTCTTAGAAACATATAGATAATTTTTAGAGACTCAATATGCTTCACACTCACAAGACTCTCAATCACTTTCTCAACTCAATTCAGAATATAGAATAATTTGTTTTATAGAACTTGAGCTATCACTTCACACATCCACTTGACTAGGCTCAAACAACTCTACTCAATCAATCACTCAATGAAATAATCCTTACTCACAACCCTAGTCCAAGCATATGAACACTCACTCAAAATTTTTCCAACAATGCTTATCTACCAACCTCACATAACAATGATACTCATGATCTTTGCAAACCCTAGTTCAAGTTCTTCACTTAATCAATGGCTTCAACAACAATGCTTATCAAACAAGGTTTTATCAGTAACTCTTTATTCTAGAAAACCTTGAATCATTAAAACACACTAAAAAATGCATATAAAACAATCTTCACATATAGGTCAACAACGCAAAAAGGAAACCTAATTAAGTCCTTTTCACTCCAAAGTTATTTTTCAGAAAACCAACCAATCAACTCAACCAAAGAAGAATATGCCCATACCTTTTTCTTTGATGTAGGATGAACTTCAAAATCTATATCAAATATCACAAATTTCTTTGCCAAGTAACAGGGGTTAGATGACAAGAATTATCACCCTAACACTTTTCACAAAATACAATGATAACTCAAATCCCAAATACACCTTATTGCTCCATCTCAATAATAAATTCCAACATCATAGTTTTCATCAAAAAATATTTAATAAAATATAACTCAATTACTACTTATAACTCCTTTCTCAAATTACACTTATCAAATAAACTATAATTTTCAAAATAATGCAATTTATTCTTATAAGATAAAAATTAATTACCTTAGTTTTACTTTATCACAAACTACCTTTTATCATGCCCAAAAATCACTTTAGCTTAAAAGTAAATAATCCACTTTTAATCATCACCTTATCCCTCCTAATATTCTCACACAACCTTAGGCAATTCAAATTAATAAAAAAATTAATACCTTACCCCTTTGTGGGATTCGAACCCAAGATGCCTCCTCCCCTTAGCACCTTATCCGTATCCTTGGCTGCTACATGAGCTAAGCACTCACGTGGGAGCTTAAGCACACACGTGCTTAATAACCTCCTGTTGGCACCACAAAAACAAACAAAAAAACATTTATCTGACTGTTTTATCTAGGTTTAAAACCCATGACCTCTCTACCACTAAGACTAAGCACTACCAACTGCACTATCCATCATATGGTGGTTAATGGTGATTCACTTATCCTTTTGAAACCACCCAAAATTTTGGATGACGTCAATGCACTATCTCCTCTTCTTCCTTCCATGAAACTGTAGTGAATATCTCACTATTCGAAATTAGAATTACTTTCTTGTTTTGCTTTGGGTGAGGCAATATTTATATTGCCTATGGTTTCATCCAATGCATCGATAGTGGTGTTCAACTTCGTACGTCAGTGCTATGACTTTAGGGTTGAGCCCTAAGTAAATAAATTAATATTTATAAATTAAATATTTAATTCTTATTCCTTGGCTTTTTAAATTGGAATTAAAAAGGCCTCCTTGGGTCTTTATAAACACCTTTATTTTTTCCCACATGGTTTTAATAAAAAACCTTTTACTTATGCTTCACATAATATTAAAAATAAATATTATGAAGCTTTTTTGCCATTAACCTTTGCATTGTTCCTTTTGACCTTTTGACATCAATGGTAGCTTATTCCTTGACATCAATGACAAATTCATTCCTTGAAATCAATGACAAATTTGAATCAAAATATCCAAAAATCTCCCCCTTTGTCATTGATGGCAATCCAATAACTTTTTACCATTTCCTTAACCTTTTTATTTTTCTCCTCTTGAGAAATTGCTCTCTCCTTAAACCAAATCTCTCCTCCTTACTCAAATACCAAATTTATCCCCCTTACTCAAATCTCTCTCCCTTTGAAATCAATGGTAAAGGGTAACCTTTGGGGCTCAGGGCTAAGAATGAGTCTCTTAGCTTAGCCCCTCCCCCAACCCCTCTTGAGGTGGTTAATTCTGGGGTGGGAGTATTTCTACTCCCATAAAGCACTAGTCTTTACCTTTGTCTTCTTTCCTTCTCATTTGATCCTTCTGATCCCTTTGACTATTCATATCCATTTCCATATTCCTATTTCTATTCTTGTTCCTGTGCTTGTTCTTGTTCATGTTCATATCCATGTTTCTGTTCCTGTTCTTGCTTAGTTCTGGAATGTCTGCTCTACATCACTTCACTGTATGTCCATCATTATTGCACTTATAACACTTAATGTTATTATTTCTTGGAAGTACAAATTTCTTAGGATTTCTCCTAGTAAAGCCATATCCTTTTCTATCATGAACCCTGCAATTCATTGCCTTGTGATCAAACTGACTGCATGAGTAGAAATACCCATGTAAAAGCTATCTATTTCCATATTCATGTCTTCCATGTGTCATGCACTATGAATCCATGTGCCCAAATCTGTGACATGAAAAACATTTTCCATTGAAGTTTCCTTGTCTTGAACTCATTGGTCTATTAGTATCTCTTAACCTATTCTAATTATTGTTCCATATGTTTCTCCTTTGTGCATTTTTCCTTCCCTTGTTGATTTTTTGTTGTCCAAATCATCCTCAGAAGTCTCACTTTATCTTACACTATCTTCTTCTAAAGTTTATTCTTCTTCTGAAGTTTCTTATTCTTTAGAACTTGAGGTTGACTCTTTTCCCCATTTCTTTTGTTCCTGTTCAAATACAAGATCTATCTTTCTTGATGTAGGATTTTGTATCTTGATAAACTTATCTAAATTATTTGAGCTATTTTTGAACCCTTGTAACTTGACTTTGGAGTTTTTGACTTCCATATTTAATGAAGCTACCTCTTGTTCTAGTTTCTTACATTATAGAACCTTAGCTTCTAACTTCTCCTTGAACCTCTTTGTCTTAGCCATTGACTTGTTTAGATATTCTATAAGTATTCTTCTTTCTTCATCACATTCTTAAAACTGAGATTCCAATTTAGAGTTTTGCTTTCTTACCCTTTTTACTGTGTCAAGAGCATAAATAAGTTCTCCCTTGAGATCATATCCTTCTTTATCTGATTCTTCCTCTATTTTTTTGCCTTTGTATACATATTCATTTTATTTTGACTTATATTCTATAGGATCACCTTCTTCTTCTTCTAGTGCTATTAGAATATTTATTTCTGGTCCTTCAAGTGTATCTTCATATTCATCATCACTAAAACTGAAACCATTCCTTGTAAAACTATCTTCAAGATGACAAAAATTACCACATCTAAAACACTTGAGATTTATTGGTAACATTTTCTTGACTTCTTTTTCTTCAATAATAAATAGGATTTCATATTTATCATTATCTAAGAAACTAGCATCACTATCACTTGAGTACTTACTTGCCTTGTTTGCATAGTAGCTCCTCTTTTGTCTTTGGAAGAATTTCTTCCCTTGTATGATTTATGCATCCTTGATTTTTTTGGGTGCTTATATCTTTCTGATTCCCTGCTCATGTGATCCTTTTCTTCATCATTATTATTTTTAGCTTCTTGACAGTCAGTTGCATAGTGACCATACTTTCCACAATTGAAATATTTAACAAATTTTGTATCTTTAAATCTTCTTGAATCCTTATTCCTTTTACCATAATTTGCTTCTTCATCACTAGATGACTCATTGCTTGATTCTGACTTCTTACCCTTTGTCTTCTTGATTTCTTTGAAGGTTGCTTACTTATGGGGATTAGGTTCTTTTACTCTTAACTCAAAAGCTGTAAGAATACCAAGAAACATATCTCTTATCAAAGAATCACCATACTTTAATTATTCTATAGCAAAAATATTTTCACTAAATATTTTTGGAAGAGATCTTAAGAACTTATCACAAAAATTCAATTCTTCAACTTTAAGTCCAAGTCCATGCATAGAATTAACAACCTTATCGACTCAAAGTAAATAAGTACTAATGTTTTCCTCACACTTTATTCTTAACTCTTCAAATTGTCCTTTGAGATTTTGTATCTTTGCTTTCTTAACACCTTTATCTCCTTCATATATACTTTGCAACTTATCCCACATTCCTTTTGCATCTTGACAATGCATAAATTTTATGGACTCTTTTATATACAAACCTATCAAAATTGCATTCATTGCTTTTGAATTGTAATGTTGTAGAAGCTTACCTTCCTTATCTATAGGTGGATCAACTGGTGGTATGTATCCATTTTCAACTGCTTCACAAATTTCATTGCCAAGTACCATTAGGTAAATCTTCATTCTCATACTCTAATATATATAATCACTTCCATAAAATATTGGTGCTGAATTATCTGATGATACATTCTTAGAATCCATTGTGTTCTTGAAAGCTTTTCCTTCAAGCTGTAAACTCTTTCGAAGGAACTTGCTTTGATACCTATTGAAGAACACAAGATTATAATGAGAGGGGGTGAACAGTATAAGACCAATTTTTACTTTTCTTTCCAATCAATATTATGCATTATAAAGATAGCAATATCATTAGCAGTAATAAAATCAATGCACAAATCACCACACACAATAGAGACATCAATTTTACGTGGTTCACCCAATGTGGGCTACTCTAGAGAGAAAATATTTCACTAAAATTTTCTCAATCAATCTCTTAGGAATCCTTTCCCTATTATAATGTTTATGGAACTTTGTCCAAAGGAGACACCAATCCCCTAATCAATTTAGTGGATCTCTATCCATAGGAGAAACTAATCTCCTAACTTTTCTCTATCTAGTGATCCTCTAGAAGACCTCTACCTCCACTACCCTTAGCAAGTGGAACTCTATCCACATAAGAAACCTGTCCTCCCTGATTTGGATGGAAACCTCTATCCTAAACTCTATCACCTCCAAATATCTATCTCAAATCTATACTAAAAATAGTCCTTCGATCTAACAAAAATCTATCCTCAATCTCTATCTTTGGTCTAGTACAAACCTATCCTTAAATCTACACCAAAATCTATCCTTGAATTTGTACTAAATATAGTCCTTCGATCTAGCACAAATATATCCTCAATATCTATCCTCAAGCCTTAAGTAAAGGCTTGATTCAATCTCAAATCAACTTTGTTGGATCTACCCCAAACCTTAACTCAAGGTTTGAACAAATCAATCAACTTTGCTCACAAGTCTACTACATCAACATTTTTTATTTAGTTGAAAATGAACCTAAAAATATGAAGGGTTTACTACATCAAGCAAAATCTGGTATTGTGTAGGTTACTACATCTTACACAAATGAAACTTTAAGGTTTATATTAAACATATTGGAGAACATAAATATTAAGGCCCAATATTATTATAATGAATGGGTGTGTGATAAGAAAATGGTTGTTGTTGTTGTAGCTGCAAAGAATGTTACCAAGGTTTGACTAATGTGTTTTAAATTTATTTTTGTTCTCTTTTTTAAAATGTAAATATCTCCTAACTACTTATTTTTCCTTTTGTAGGTAAAGTATGATAATATCAAGAAGTAGGTTCAAAACCTACAATACTATATCCATATGACAAAGGATTTCTTAAATACTTCTATGGAAATAAAAAAAGAGCTCAGGAAGTAGTTCAAAAAAACACCACTTTTCAGAGAATCATTATCTGAAATGGATTGGATCCTGATGTTCTGCTAAAGGAGAAGGGTAAAGAAGTTCTTGCACCAATATCTAAATATGTTGGGAAAGAGGAAAATACCCTGCTCAAAGGATTACAAAGTGTTGAGAACATCCTTGTCATTTTTGGAGCAATTGAGAGTATTGTTACCTAACTCGAGGGAGGAGCCATTGGAATGCATAATGGTGAAGTTGTGGAAAAGGAAAAAGGAGTGGAATAAGAAAAAATGCTGAATCCTGAAACTACTTTTGAAAATTTAATATTTCAAAAAGATAATTTTATGACATTCATATGTTTTTGTTTGAAAACAAGACATTTGATTTTATTACTTTACTATTATACTATTTATATTTATAATAGTATGTTATTTTAATCTCTTGAGTATTATGGGATTTCAAATATGCTTGAGTTTATGAAGAAATATGTATGAATAGGTTTAGATTTTTATTTTATTCAAAGTTATTCTTGTTGTGATATAAAAATGAGTATTGTCTTGTGTATTATGCTATGTTGTTTTTATATTTCAATTTTCAAGTGAGTTTATGAAGGATATATCTATGCATGGGTTTAAATTTTTATTTTATTCATAGTCATTCTTGTTGTTGTATAAAAATGAGTATTTTCTTGTATACTATGCTATATTGTTTTTATATTAAAAAGTGACTTTACAATGGATATATATGAATGGGTTTAAATTTTCATTTTCCATATCTAGAGTAATATGCTATTTGCATTTTTCCTTCTAGAGTCAAAGCATACATACTAATGATACTAATGATACACATACATACATTCAAATTCAAAGCATAAATCATTATATTTTGTCAACATAGATAGTTAATTCAATAACAAAGCATTATTGTATTGAATTGTTGTTTTCGTAACTTGATATTTATGCTAAATGCATTGTGCTTTCTACTATTGTAAAAGAAATATTTACTAATTATGTATGCATGCATGGTTTACTCAAAGCTAAAGCATAAATCATAAAATTTTGTCAACATAGACAATCAATAACACTTCTAGAGTCATAGCATACATACTAATGATATTAATGATACACACATACATACATACATTCAAATTCAAAGAATAAATAATTATATTTTGTCAACATAGATAGTTAATTCAATAACAAAGTATCATTATGCATGCATGGTTTTCAAATTTCTAGTTTACTCAAAGCTAAAGCATAAATCATAAATTTTGACAACATAGATAGTCAATAACATTAAAAAATAAATATGCAAAATCATTGAAAATAGAATGATTATATGAATTTTTTCAAATCATTGAAATTTTACAAATGATATCAAATACGAAAAATCATTGATAATATGAATTTTTTCAAATCATTGACATTTTACAAATGATATCAAATACGAAAAATCATTGATAGTATAAATTTTTCAAATCACTGAAATTTTACAAATGATTTCAAATCTAAAAAATCATTGATTATATGAATTTGTTTAACTCATTGAAATTTTACATTTCTGGAAGTTGATACAAAGCCTTATCGACTTCTCCAAAAGAACCAAGAATCATTTGTGAATTTTGTATTTCCATAATCTCATCATCACTCCAAGTTGTATCATTTTAGTCATTATCAACAATATTAGTGAGACCTCTCCTTTCTTCTAGGGACTTCCAATATGTCATAGCTCTATCATAGGGAAAATTACCCACCTCGTACGATGACACATATATTCTCAAACAATTTTCCAAATTTTTGTCCAACCTATTATGAACTTTTGATTTAACAAAAGATAGTGCACTAAAAACTCTTTCATTTTCAACAGATCCCAAAATCATTGTCTGACATAATTCATATAAAATAAAGTATTCACTCATAGTTTATTGTAAGACACTACTTCGATACAATTTTTTCCAAAAACACGTGATTGAACCTATCACATGTGGGTTTTTGAAATGTGTAATTTGATTATCCATTGTTATTTCAAAATTGGTTGATTGTTGTCTTAGAAGTTCTTTGTTTAGAATACCATTGATTTCAATGCCATTTACTTCCACACTTTTAGAGAAATGTGTCATAATATTGCCCATATATTTTAAAAACAACTCATTTCTAATACTGTGGTCAACACAAGGATTCCAGAAGATGGGATTAACAACAACCATGGCCTCAAGTGTCTCATATCTCTAAAAATGATCTCTTATTTTACTTGTTAATTTATTTGCAATTCTTTTCAATTTATTCTTAGTGCTATCCAAAACCTCATCGAATCCAAAATGTGTTACGGGAACTTGTTCAACATCATCCGAAAGTGTATCTAACCAATTTTCATAATGATTTAAAAGAATCATATTTCCATTGATAGCAATACAAATATTATCATTGATGTTGAACTTTAAAAATTTGTTAGGATCATTGAATTGAACTAACGTATTCCAACTATCAAAATTGGGATCCTCAATTTATTTGGATAAGTAAATCTTGTCAATAAGCATACACATTTGTTTTATCATCATAATGAAATTGATAATATAAATTGCCATTTCCTATGCAAGTTTAATCAAAGAATTTATTTCTTGCAACAATGGAAGAATACCACATAATGTGAGAAGAGTTTCCAAGTTAGTCATACAAAATAGCAAATATTTTATCTTGTCAACATCCCTACAATGTGCATACATAAACCCAACCAAGGATTGATATTTTGAAAAAACTATTTTTGTAGGAAGAAACTATGAAATCCATCTGGTGTCCACATCTTTTAATATTTTTTTGCCTTTGGTTACACCTAGAGAAAACTATTGAAACTCTGCAAACCTTTTTGGACTGCATGAAAAGTAAGAGTGTATTTCATGGATGAGATCTTCCACTCTGGCTACATTATCAAATGTGCTCACAATTTTTTATGTAATATTCATTCGATGAACCATGCAATGAATGGGAGTCACATATGGAGCAATTGATGTCTGAAGCCAAACACAAAGACCATTCCTTTATCCTTGAATTGTAGCGGCACCATCATCTCCAACACAAACTAACTTTGTGGTAAGTTTATTTTCATCCATTCCAAAAATATCCTTTAAACTAGTTACAACAACATTATAAATATTTTTTGCATTATAATTTTCAATAATCTTATGTAGTGCTAGTAAATGAGGTTGTCTCAAATGATTTTGGAATGTGTAAACATGTATGCAAATCCAAGATGTGTTGTCAATAGTTGTTACCTCATCAATAGAAAGTGAAATAAATTTGGCTTATTTTACATTCTCTCTCAGGACTTCCTTCTCAACCAGTGATAGATATTTTACCATTTCCCAACCACCTCGATCTAACCAATGTGATCTGGTAAGATTCTGTACATCGGCTAGTTGAAGTAGTTATTTAAAATCAGCAAAATCAAACATGGGTCAGCCATTTTTTAGAATACTATATACAACAACAAACTACAATTTTTTTGAGGCTAATACAGTCTTATTATTTTTTTGAAATTGGGTCTCGATTGTTCCACCCATATCAATGAAATTTTGTTATTATTTCATTGCTTTTTTATATTCACATGCATATCTCACATGCATACATTCCGATGAATACTTCCACCTATGAAATCTGTTAATTGTTCCATCACTTCGTATTTCTTTGATGTAAATTTTCCCACAGTGTTTTTCTATTGTGTCTTTCTTATTTTGCAACAAATTATCCTTTCCTAGCTTCCAAGTACAAATAACGCATTTACAGATTTTTAATGTCCCATATCACTCAATAAAGGGGTATAACCATGCCCATTCATTTTTAAAATCCCTTCCAATAGTCCATTCACTTGATTTTTGATGTTTATATTTTTGACTACAATATTTCCCAGAGGTCTACAATTTAATTGTACTGTCATTTTATTTTTTGGTTGATGTGTCTGAATTAAACATCTCCTGAAGTGGTTGTTGAATTTTGTTATTAGAAAAATTATCATGTGGTCCCATATCATCCATTGGAATATCTTCGAGTGAATGCACATAAGGGTCGACAATGTTTACTTCATTCAATGTTTGGTGTTCTCTATCATTTTTTGATGTAAAAGGTACTATTTTAAAGAATTAACAAAATACAGTTTTACAAAGCAATTAAAAAGAGGTAGATAAGTAGACAAATATTTATCTATTAATAAATAAAGGCTTTATATTTAAGAATAACAGAGAAAAATTAATGATTTTATGGTAAAAGGTGTTTGTACCTACATGTTGTGTAGATATTGATGCCTCACTATTTTTTTTATATTTGTGTAAAATATTTAAGAATTGTCTTTTTACTAGAAAATTGGCCTTTGATATTTTCATGTTCAGTAGGTGACATTGTATCTGTAAATAAAAACCTTTAAATGTTAGGAAATGAATATAAAATTAAAGGAAAATAACATATTTCCCTCAATAAAAATTTATTTTTCTTAGTAACTAAGGTTAAACTGTAATTCCATAAAGAATTTATGGATCTTTAAATGAACCTACGTTTCCTTATAGAATGACATCTGATAGATAAGAAGCAGTACCTGACAAGAAAAATGCTCCTAACACACAACATGACATGGCTACTTATTGACCACAATTATAGATAGTGCTTCTACACTGCCTATGAAACATACTCTAATAGATAAGAAATAGTCTCTAACAAGAAAAATGCTCCAAACACACAACCAGATGACATGGATACTTGTCTACCATAGTTGCATATAGTGCATCTACAGTGCCTATGAAACTAAAGAAAAATATCTTTAGATAAAAGAATAGTGGAAGAAGAATACTCTACCTATTGTCACAGTCATCAAAACTTTTTTCACCTATTTACACTGCAATTGCTTGATCACGACTGATTGTCAATCCTCTAAAATTGATTTATGTATGTTGATATAAAATCCTCTACAATAGATCAGATTAGGATGATAGGCATGCCTCTACAAATGATCGACTTATGCTGATAAACCCAAATCTATAGTCGATCAAATTATGGCAATAGACTCTCCTCTACAATTGATTAGATTATACCAATAGACACATCTCTAAAACCAATCAACTTATGCTGATAGACATGTCTTTGCAATCTATCATATTATGTCAATAGACACTCCTATACAATTTATTAGATTATGCTGATAGACTCTCCTTTATAACTGATCAAATTATATCAATAGACACATCTCTACAACCAATCAACTTATGCTGATAGAAACTTCTCTACAACCGATCGACTTATGCCAATAGTTTTTCCTCTATAATTGATCAACTTATACTGACAACCACTTCTATACAACCGATCTGCTTATGCTAATAGTCTCTCCTCTACAATCGATCAGCTTATGCTGATAGACACATCTTTGCAATCGATCAACTTATATAGATAGACACTTTATTACAACCGATCAACTTCTACCAACAAACTCTCCTCTATAACTTATCAGCCTATGTCGATAGACACATCTCTACAAAAAATTAGCTTATAACAATAGATACATTTTTGTAATCTATCATATTATACCGACAGTACCTCCTCTACAACCAATTGACTTATGTCGATAGAAATGTCTCTACAACTGATCAGATTTTGTCGATAGACAATTCTTTGCAATCGATTAGCTTATACCAATAAACATTTCTCTATAACCGATCGACTTATGCTAACAAAATATCCTCTACAACTGATCAACTTATACTGATTTACACTCCTCTACAATCGATCGTCTTATGTCAATCAACACTACTCTACAACCGATAGACATATGCTGATTAATACTCCTCTATAATCAATCGACTTATGTCGAACGACACTTCTTTGAAATTGGTGAATTAAAATAACAATAGGGTAATAATTGTCAAAGGTGGGATAATTTACCCCAAAAAAATTCCACCATGTAAATTTTGGGTGAATGACCCCCAGTGAAATGTTCCAAAATTAGCAAATTTAAAATTTTGAAAATCCTAAATATAGCCAATTTATGATATTTTGTGCTTATGCATAACCCTAATACAATGTTTAATCATACCGATGACCCCACTGTCTTAACTATGCACTGTGAGGAAATTTTCCATAAATCCACCACAAATAAAATAATCACTCTGTAATTAGAAGGATAATCATGCACATATTTTGTTATGAGTAGACTTATCTTGTTATCATGAGAAGTGCACTGCCATCACCGAGGACTCATGCTTCATCAATCTAGGTCACCTATCCAACATCTACATCAGTCCACCAGGTAAGCATTACTAGTTCTAGGTCCTCATTAGAATCAACGGTCACCTCCTATTCATATTAGTAATATTTTGTGAGTCCTTACATCATGGTCAACCCAAATCACCACCATATTAGTCTCATCATGCATGGCAGTCAGTTTCATCATGATCCTTGGAAACCTGAAGTTCTTGGTGCATGTATCCTATGCCACATCAGTATGCATCTACAATCCACATAGTATTATCATCCACGTAGTCTATGTAGGTCCCATGTCCATCCTATTTTTGGTATTCCATCCGTAACCAGTGGTGGGTCTCCCTTAGTCCACCAAGGGTCTTGCCATCCGTGTTGGGTATCAGCCTATGTGCCAATCTTCCCCATGGAGCTATTCATGTGCATGATCAAATCATCACTTATCCGTCATCATCCCTCTTATAACCTGCAATAAAAATAGACACATAAGTTATTCCAGAAGAGGTATTAAAGTGGAATGAAATTCCAACATAAAATATACCCATGGAAATAAACTAGGCCTTCCCAATTAAAACTCTTAAACTCAAGCTAAACTAGACATTTCACAGATAATGAGAAATGACATTTATTTTGATTAATTTACATATATATATATTTATTCATTTTATTTTAATTTAATTAATTAATTTATTTACAAAGTATAACATTTAAGAGAAAGCACATAAAACATAAAATAAATCTACATAAAATGAAAACATAACAAACATAAAGAAAAACATAAAACACAACCACACATACAAAACATAACATAAGATATAAATGAAAATATGAAATTAAAACAAAATGGAACATACTCAAAACCATGATTCAAAATTACCCGGTGATATACCAAAGGTTGCTCTGGCATTTTAATTCCCTAATAACACTATCACAAAATAACATATATACTATATCCTGAACATTAACCTCTCCATGACATCATAACTAACACTCAAAGAAAACCAAAAACTCCATGGTCACCAAAATTTTAAAGCGGGTATCCAAATTTGGGGCTAGTTGTGCAATGGCCACAACAAATGGTGACTTTGCTAGGAAATGCTCTTGAACATTTCGGATGAAGAACCCAATTATGAAAATAAAAAAAAATAAAGATAAGAAAATAAACCATATAGTAACCTCCAAATAAGGTGATTTAGATAACTTCAAATGGAACACATGAACCTTTCACTTTAGCTTAATGTGTGTGAAGATGATTTCATTTTGCATTCTTGAAAACCATCTGAACTCCATCACCTACTTTACATTTAGGCTATAGAAATACTACTCATTAAAATGTGCCTCTGCATTGCTCCATTGTCAACCAGACATCTATATCCCTAGTGGAGATGACCTTGACATCTCTTGGATGTTGCTCTATTTCTAGTCGAGAATCTATAGCCCTGATAGAGATTATTTAGATTACCTAGGTATTAGATATAATTTTGCTTTACTTTTTATAGACATTGCTTCACTACCAGTCAGAGGTCTATCGTCCTGGTGGAGATGACCTAAACCCTTTTTATTTATTTATCTTTTCTTTCCTTCTTTTGCTTATTTTTTTTATATGTGTTGTATGGGTTGGAAAAATTTATTTGCCACCTAGGTCAGAGGCCACTTAAGGATAAATATGGAGTCTATAAATTTTTTTGCCTTAATTTGCAAACTAGAATGAATTCATACTTCAATATTTCAAAGCATGCAATTTAATATGATGTGTTCATGTGTAGCCTTTAGAAAAAATGACCCATTGTACCAAAATATTCTATCTTAGTCCCAAAATCTAGGATTGATCACTAAAAAATTTCATCACATTTTCTTTGATCCCCATGATAGGCAACTGATCTTTCATGACACAGGAACATTAAAAATAGTTAATATGCCAAGCATTAACAACTACCATAAAACACAACCTCAAATTGAGAGACCAACCCAAAAATAGAGGAAAAAACACAAAATAGAAAAGCTAAAAAATAAAAGCATGAAAACCAAAACTATATACAATAATATACAATAATGTACAAGATGATGCTAAATTTAGGTCATCATTTTCCTGGATCCCAAATATGATTACCCCAATTTAAACATTTACCATGATATGCATGCCAATATTTACAAAAATACAACCAATATAAGATTAAGCCACACAATACAAACATTGTCATTTTACCTCTTTCACCTAACGAAAGTGATTCCATGACATTAGCAATTCCATATTGAAGCTTTTATCCATTAAAATTGCAAGCGAATGCATGATTTTCAATTGTAATTTGCTTATTCAATGAGGTGTAAATTTCAAAACCCGATTCATCATTTTGACTTGAGTTCTCACTTTCACAAATAGATATGAGTTCTTTCAAATAGAATGCTATTTCTAAAAATTTTAAAGCCAAGTCATCATTTATGTCTTTAGGCCACTCATACTTATGTAATAATTTACAAGCATCTAGGATATATATTAAATGAGGATCATTATAGGTTTGTATCCTAGATTCAATTGTTACTTGTTGATGCACCTGATTCAATAGATCAAGTATATCTACTTTTTTTTCATTTAATAAAGCAATCTTATTAGTGGTGTGAGTAGAAATCAACTCAAATTCTTTATTAACTGCAAATGACATTTCATCATTGATAACATTCAAATCCAACAAACAATTAGGTAATATTTTACCTAGAGTTCGAATGGTTGAACACAAAAGGTGGGATTCTACCTTTGATACATTTTCATTTACCAAGACTTGGAGAGGATTTGTAACTTCTTTTTTCTCATGATCTCCATCATTGTCATCTTGTAGCCCTTCATCTTCACCAATGAATTATTTTTAAGACACACCAAAATTAGGCACCTAATCAAAAATATGTCCATAATTTTTAAAACATAGCTATTGTTGATAAAACAAAACAATATTTTCTTCTGGATGAATAGAAAATTCTAATTCCTTGTTAGCCACTACTAGTACTTCTTGATTTGAATCTTTAAGACAACCATGTGAATTAGTACCCAAATTTTAAGAATTCAAGAATGAAAGAGTAGATTTCACCTATTCCTCATCCATAATAGATAGATCAGAAGAAACAATTACCATTTATTCCTCTTCTATTCCAGCAAGGTATTCCATAAAATCATATTCAAAATGATCGAATTTTGGAACCTTCTCTATTTTTGAAATGGGCATGTCATTTTCTTCTTGTATAGGAATTACAAGATCTTTATGTGAGATAGAGGTTTCAACGTCCTGCATATCAAGTGAAATAGAAATTTCATCAATAGGAGTGTGAGAAACAAATAATTCCTCATATCTTCCCCAACCATTATAATAATTACCATATTCTAAAATCAAAGGATGATATTTTATGCCTTTTTTCATTTCTTCCTAGTCATTTATTTTGAGAATATTGAAGGTTTTGATCATCAAGTTTAATCATCTCATCCAAATTTATGTAAGTTACTAATTTGTCATATGTTTTGAAACTATTCCACTCTAGGACCCCTCTGCTGTCTAACAAAATATCACTTTTAGCATCTTCAACCTTTGTCTCATGAGGATGATTTGTAGGATTATCAAGATGAGCATCTTGAAGAATTTTTTCTTGTAATTGAGTGATATTTATTTTAAGGTGTAGAACTAACCTTTCCAACTTGTCCTACATATTAGGTGAAGTGAGTGCTTTATTAGAAAGAGTGAAAAAGTCCTCCCATTTATTCCATCAATAATAATCATCTTCTAAAACTGGGGTGTGGCTTTCCACCAACTCTTCACAATATTTAAAATCAACAATAGATTGCTTTTAAAACTCACCTTCATACGATTTTGAGGGCTCCATTGCTTCTAAAAGTGGATCATTTAATTTTCTATGGTTTTTCCAATCATCACTTGTAAATAATTACTCTAAGCCTTTTATTTCTAGCTCATCGCAACTTGGCTCATGTTGTCTTTCTTGATTATTGTAATGATTGTCTTATAAAAATAGGAGATGAAATTCTATCGTGTCTTCTAGCGAATCTTTATATTCATCTATTGATTCTCCCTCAAATTTACTTCCAACCACTTTTGATGGGTCAAGGGTTTCTTCAATGGGATCAATCCTTGCATTTAACTTTCTATGATTGTTCCAATATTCCTTTGTGAATAATAATTCTAAGCCACTCATTTATATATGGTCATTATTTGAAACATATTGGTTTTCTTGATCATCCACTTTAAAAATTTCATTTAATTCTATGGAAGATCGTGTCCTATCATATATTTCAATGCAATTAGATCTAAGACTCTTCCATTATTTAAAAGCTCATGTATTTCTACATCTTCGTTGGTGAATATTGGCTTTGAAACTTGCACCTCATCTTGGATGATATCTAAGGTGGTTGTAATATTTGTACATTCAAATTTATCCCATTGGTTTCTCACTTTAGACATCATTAAATTCAAGGGTGCCAGATTGGATAGTTGGTACCGATTGGAATCTATAACTCCTAAAAAATAGTTCATCGTGGGATAAGGTTGTGCATCAACCTGAATCAAGGGTGGTATCTAATTTTGAGCCTTGGGGTTAATTAATGGTAATCTATCCACATCAACCCCTTTTGAAATCCACCATTGTTGTACTTTTATTGCCTCACTATAGGCTCTATACAAGGATGGATATTTAAGAACTCTCCCAAAAAATATAGAAATTAAGGCGTCTAAATATCCCATGTATATTTGAATGGCTTCTTCTTCCAACATAAGGTAATTTATCCCCACTTTGGTATACAAAATATGGAATATATCATTGAATTGACTTTAATTTCTTTACAAATAAAGATAAATTGATTTAGAATCGTAATTGGGTCAACTAGTTTTCCAAAATGACTAATAAATGTTGTTTCTAGCTAGCCCAAGAAGTTATAGAACTTAGAGGTAAATGTATGTACAAATTCAACACAACCTCATTCAAAGTGTATGAAAATAACCTACAAGGAACATCTCCATGCATCATTTACAAATAAATTAAGATGTCCTTGCATATCTGAATATGTCCCTCAACCGAGACCACATCATGTCTAAAATGAGGTAAATATTTTGCTACATCTTCAGGGATTTGATGGGTAGGCATGTTTAAATAGCTATAATAATCACCTATCCATGATGTAATTTGTACCCTGGTTGGAGTAAACAATGCCATTAGTGAACCTTAAAG
Source organism: Wollemia nobilis (assembly GCA_028583015.1). NCBI lineage: Eukaryota > Viridiplantae > Streptophyta > Pinopsida > Araucariales > Araucariaceae > Wollemia > Wollemia nobilis. The sequence goes on along the minus strand of JAQPPZ010001313.1, from coordinate 3,708,726 downwards.
AATATTACTCTAGTACCAATTTTGTTAGTCAAATAATATCTTGCAAAGAAGCATGAAATGACTAACAAATATCAAATGTTTAACATATAGATCATCATGTTATCATAAAACAAAATATATGCATCAATTAAACCATGGCATCAAATAACAAGGTTAGCATTAATGCATCATCAATTCGAGAATGTTAGAATCAATGAAAGTGATCATATGTAAATAAAAATTTGTTAGTCAGGACCAATGCATTCAAATAAATATTTCAAGTAACATGAACAAGTTAGCATTTCAATGGAAAATAAAATAAACAAAATCAAGACCTTCTTCTAGCACCAAAATGTTGAGTGGTAATTTTACCCAATTGCAAAGAAATATAAATTTCTCCAAGGTTCATTTTACTTAATGTGTGCTTGTATGTTTGAGAAATTGTGTCAAATAAGTGCTTGGAATACTTTAGTGATTTTCAAACAACTATTAACAAGGGGCCTGTATTGGTATTACTTTATTATGCTATGCTATTGATTGTTCATGAAACTTAAATGAAAGAAAATGTAAAGGTGATTGAACCTCATATGACCACAATGTAAAGTGAATTAATTCCTTTTATGTTGAAGTATTTTAGGTAGATTTGATCTTCTTTTGGTTAAGCAAATTTTGCCCAAGTTTTATCTTCTTTAAACCCTGCTTTGAGCATGAAACAAAAGATTAAAATCTATATCTAAATGTGAATCTTAAATGATGATTGGATTCATTTTAGCTTGCTTTGAGAATAGATTCTATGTTGCTTTGTCAAACCTTGAGCATGAAATAACATCATCCAAATGACTAACTTTGAAAATATGATAGTCTTTGAAATGCCACATAAAGAGAAATATAATTTTCATAAAAAGAAATTAATTTATAGTTTGCTTTGAGAATGAAAATAAAATGAATTTGCATGACTAACTTTAAACATAATAGCCTTTGAAATGCCATATAAATTACCCCCCTTTAATGAAATTGTAATTTTCATAAAGGGAAGTTAATTTATCACTTGAAAAATGAAATGCAAAGCTTAAAGTGTGAAATCATGTAAACTTGAAATTACAAAATTCCTTAAAAAAATGTGAACTTTGAATAATTTTGTAATTTTGGATTTGCCTCAAAATGAAATCGAAATTGCATAAAATGAAACTTTAAAGCTTATTCTTGGAATTTGTGCATTTATTTTGGAGTTTTATTTTATTTTTTATATTTTAATTTTATTTGCTAAAGATTAAAAAAAGCTACAAAAGGGTAAGGTTAAAAATAAATAAAATAAAATTTGGAAAATGGACCTGAATGCTAAAAATATTAATATACAAAGTACTCTTAGTCTAATGCTACCCTATCTGGAAAAACTAGAGATGTGAGAATTTTTGAATGTAACATAATCTATTCAAAGCTACATTTGCACAATCTGAAATAAACTAGGTGTAATTTTCTACAAAATAAAAATAAATTCCCTATTTCTAAGAATTCAATAGTACAACCTTTAACCTGCATTAAACACTACATATAAACCTAAAAACATGGAAGGAAAAAAAATTGACATTAGCTCAAAAAATTCAAAAAAATATCTCCTCTGATCTTGCTAACAAATTTCAAGTTTTTGAAGTATTTTGCATTAAAAAATAAAAATACAGTCCTTGTTATAGCAGATTTCCAGCCTCATATTTTTCCAAAAATGTCTAGCCCCTTATCATTCAATTTCATAGGCTTTTAAACTCTTTTTGTGAAGGCACCTCGTTTAATTTTCACTTCCAAATGCAGGTTTCAATCAACAGATCTCTTCATTTCATATTCTGCTTACCCTTTGTTTAGTTTCCAAATGTTCTTATTTTATCTTCATCAGGCCATTTGTTTCCTTCAACTTGGTAACACCTTTTCGAACAAATTCATTCATCTCAGTCCTCATTATGTTTTATAAATATTCATGCATTCTAATAAATTTACCATGATAATTTTATCAATTTGGTCGTTACGTGCACCATGTGTTTGAAATTAATCAAATAAATTTAAATGAAATCCTTTGACTTTATCATAATGTATAATGTCTCCTTTAATTCCTCGACTTGATCCCAATGGTGACTTAGTCCTATGTGTAACCTTTCCACACGATGTATTCTTCGAAAGTTTGAGATACCACTCAAGGCTATATTTTAAAAAACCTTTGTATCATTACCCATATAATTGTATTATCCTCACTACGCCGTAACCATTCGTAATACCTCGCCAATGTTATAAGTGTTGATGCTCTACCAAAAATTTGGTAATGCCTTTTATTCCAATTATATTAGGTGGCCCTCATTGCAACGTTACATTAACTTTTGCCAACTGTTGAACAACCTTCTATTAGTAAACCTTTTATCCTATTCCATGAAAGTAACAACAATGATTCACCATAATTTCCAATAACCATAACACGAAGTCTCTCATCGTCCTTTTGTTGCTATTTTTCTTCTGCTAACATCATTGCTAGCACTAGAGGGAGTAATGTCATAACATACTATGAAATTGTCTTTGTTTTTCTGCATAACAGATGTTGGCATGGTAAAATAGTGGTTGTCACTTGATGTTTGGCCTCTTGATGGCCAAAAACTCACCACACCACTCCTGGTCGCACCTTTCCATGTGCTGCCAAAATAAACACATGATGCTTCCCCATAGACCCATATCATTCCATCGATGTAACATGAAGCTACAATGAGAGGATGAACCATTATCACCATGGTCAATTTAAGAACAATCAACCAAAAAAATTGGTTATTATGGACAATTTGAATTATGTTCTGGAGCTTTCTAGTCACTACAGTGTAGGATGTCGTACCTCCTTGTGAGAAAATACCACTTTATATCAGTGATATTCAGGTGTCTACATCGCCACAATAGTGTCCAATGTGTTGTATCATTGTTCTATGCCTAAAATCCCACAATTGCTCCTTAAAATAAATAAATCCATGATATCCTTCCATAGAATTGAAATCCATGCGATCATCTATTGGTCTAAGTCCACATAGCCATCCACTTTGAAAAGTACCCCTCTATTTTGTATAGCTCATGTGCTTTGCATTGCATTGATGTCATGCTTGTGGATATTGGAAAAATATTATGGATCAAGACCATGGTAGACTAGGCAAGGAACATTACATGATTTACCCATACCCACACATGGGTGCCTAGGTTGATGAGGAAGCACAATGATGGGAGGGATATTCTTCATCCAGGGATCACATAACTTGCCTTCAATTACATTACCTTGTATATCCTTCTAATGACATCACCTACTTTGAAGAAGATGTTTATGAGCAAGGAATGGTACCCCTCACCATTTCATTAAAAAGAGCAGGAGCAATAGACATGGAGGTACATGTTTAATGATTTGATTTGGGTAAAAATTTAGGAAATTCTCAAGATGGTTTCAATTTGCTTGTTGACTTCAAATTTTAATTTTAAATTCCTATTTTAGAATTTCTTATTAATTTTTCTAAATTTGTATAATTTATTATTTAATTGGAGGTGATAGAACACTTGGTAAGGGTTATTCACCTTGTAGATGGTGAGAAATTGATAATAGGCTGTCTATATGAGATAATATATGGAGCCAAAGACCTTTAAACATTAGCTTAGTGGAAACCAACAAAATTTTGAACCAACTTGGCACATTATTGGTAGGAGATGATCAAGGCAACTCCATAAACCTATTTATGTTGTGAGGTTCTTTCTGAACCCCAAATTATTTTACACTAGTATTCTTAGTGATGATGAAAAGGTCTAGGTAGGGTTCTATACTTGCATAAAAAGTATGATAGATAACCTTGTCAAACATTTCCTTATCTCTGCTAAGTTGAAATTGCATAAGGCTATAGGAAGGAGCTTGTTTGCATCCTTTGCTAAAGAAGCAAGGTCAAGCTTATGACCATGTATAAAATTTGAAATTTTAGTGTTCAATTTTATAAAAACACAATATGTAGTTCTTTTTTATTGTTTACAAATGTAAATTAAAACATTGAAAATTATCTTACTTTGTAGATTTTTGGTGGGAAGATTATGACCCCAAAACAACTAACTCTATAGAAGATGACTATTTGTATCTTGATTCATCCTTGTAGTGCTTCTAGATGTGAGTGTGATTTATCTCTATTTGAGGCTATACACACCAACAAGTGTAATAGGCTAACCTAGGAGCACATCAATGCCATTGTTTTTGTGGAATACAATCTTAGGTTTTGTACAAGATAAGTGGAGGATAGTGAATCCTATGAGGCAATCAAATTGGACGAGCTATATCTATTATGTGATGAGATTTCCAAGAGACCTATGGATACCAAGTTTATTGTAGAGAACATTAAGGCACTTAACGAGGAAGTGGGAAATTTAAGAGGATTGAAGGAGATATACCATGATGATATTATAGTTCATAGACAAGGCCAACCATCTAGTGTTTAATTAAGTAGTTAAAAAACTTCTTTCTATTTTGAAATTTTGCATTTCTATGTTGTATTTGATTGGATGTACTAATTTGTGAATGTAATTGTACTCTTTGTATGAATATCTAATATAAAATCAATTTTTTGACTCTCCAATTATTGTTTAAAATAATTTCTTAGTTTTTGTAAGAAAAGTCTAATTATTAATAAAATTTTCATAATTAAGATACCAAATTTATAACAAGTTGTAAATTTGTGATCTATAGTTTATATCTTTATTGTATAAAAGGTTACTAATATTTTTATTACGTAAACCATTAAATAATAGATTCTCTTGTTTGTAACAATGTCCAATATTTCATGTTGAGTGTCATAACATCCTAAACTCTTTTAAAAAATATTTACTTGATTTCTAATTTAAACTTACCATAATTTGCAAGCTACAAGTCGACAAAAATTACTTAGTAGTGCAATGAAATAAGAAAATGTTTTTGGAACTTTTCAAGTCTTAGTTACACACAGTGACTCTTCAAGCAGCTTTTCTAGTATACTAAAATGTAACATTAAAATAACGTTATGTAAAAGTATTGTATAATAATAATTAAATTAATATATTTAATTATATAATCATATAAAATAATTTAATTAAAAATTAAAATTAAATAATTGTTTTAATAAAAATAAGTAAATTGAAGTATAATTAAAAATTAAATTAAATTTAAAAATAAATATATAAATGAAACAAAAACATCACAACACCCACACTCATAGAATAACTAAGATTCTTCGACATTAATTAGGATTGTTATGCTTTACCACCATAAATTCAAAAGGATATGCGCATGTCCATGAATTTATTGTAAATGCCCACAAGTTGATATATGTAGGAAGGAGAAGAAAGGACAAAAATAGCTCTTCAATGCTATTGTAACTATGATTTTGTTGGTTTTTTTGTCTTCATTTGATGTTTGGTTTTCGAACTTTATAGGTCAAGTTAGTTTGGATTTGGATTTTATTCAAGGTCAAAGTTATTTTCATCACAATATTTGTAGTTGCATGTAGTTGTTTGTTTGATGAGATAGAGCACAGTCTCCATTCTAACTAATATTATCGGTGTTAGAAAATTAAACCAAATTTGATACCATCTTACAGATTTTATCTTCTGCATCAATCGTCGGATTTTGTTGTACCCATATTTATTATCAGTAGCTCACAATTTAACTGTAGTTTTTCGAGAAGTTTACTAGCATTAAGTTTGCATTTATTGTGTTTTAGTGAGTTGGTGAGCCTTTTTTGCCTTTCCCTCCATCTTCAACCCTCTATTTTTTGTGTTGCTAGTATTATTCAATAGCGAGGAGAAGGAGTAGAAGAGGAGGAGAAAATTCGAAGGAGGAAGACTTCGAAGAGCAGAGCAAGGAGGTGAAGCTGCAGCTTTCATAGAATCCTATTTGAGTTTATCCTACAACTGGCTTGCAAATGTTGGTGTAAAGCTTTTGTACAAAGAAGAATCCAGTAATAGGCTTTGTATTAAGACATGTAAAACTGTAGCCGCAATCAGTTTACTTATGGTTAATATAATTTATTTGTGCATATTTGAGATTTTGCATGATTATTTATCTTTGTAAAAATCTGTGGTTTGGAAATCCTTGGTGAGACCAAATCCAAGTTGGGAAGATTTTTTATTGGTACTTGGAGGAACTTTAAGTTTAATTGGACATTTAGTTTAATCCTACTAGACGGAAGGTTGTAAATCCCTGCCCAAACCTTTCTTTCCGCCCACTCTCTGGGTGGACCTTTTAGAAGTCAAATTGGGCAGAAAGAACTTTGAAACCCCTAAATTTAATTTTTTTGGTTTCAATCAAACTGCTTATACTGTTGGTCATTGCTTATAGTTGTTGTGGGTAATTTAATTTTTCATTAGTTGGTTTGATTAAGTCTAACCTCAACCTTTGTTTTAATGTGGGCTTCATTGTATTAATCAAAGTACCTCGAATGGTTAGGGAAGAAAATTTCAAATTAAATCCCCAAGCCAAAGTACGACCTTCATAAATCTTTCCTTGGGCCTAAAAATCGATTAATAAAGTCCTTAAATCATAAGTCGGCTAAACATTCACCGTGGTCTCAAAGTACAAAAAAACCTAAGGTTAAAATAAATATTAATTGATTAAAATCCTAAGGGTATGCACCCCACTATGCTAACTGGTGAGCACCTCAGATTTAATACAACGGTTGTGCACGATCCAGAGAAATCGGATGATAGTGCTTTAATAAAATCAAACCGAAGATAAGTCAAAAGTCAAGCGTAGTCAAGGAAGTAAAAATGTTGCACCTTAGACTTAATCAGATGGAAGTGCATCGTCTAAGAAAATCTTATGGATGCGCACTCATGAAATAGTCCGAAAGATAAGTCAAAGGGTCAATAAAACTTAACCTAAGATTTAAAAATCAAGCAAGTTGTCTTAAATCTAATAACAGTGCTTCGTCGAGGACCAAATCCAACAGACGTCCACTCACTAAAGAATCCAAAGGTTAAACCTAAGGCTCTAATAAATTTAAAATCCTTGCACCTTTAACAAAATCAATGACAGTGCTTCGTCGAGGATCAAATCAATGGTCGCACACTATTCGAAAAGTCAAAAGTTGAAGCATGAGTTATAATGGTCAATGTTGGAGCAAGTAGTGGACTATGAGAACATTCCTTTTCATTGTAGAATTTGCCATGAATATGGTCATTTGGCCAGTGCTTGCCCAAATAAAATTCCTGATCAAAAGAAAGAAGATATAAACTCAGCAGGTTTCCAAATACCTAAGAAGAAGAACACTAAGAAAAAACCAGTAATGAAGGATCAATCAAAGTCATTTGCTAATATGTTTGAAATCATTTCCACAAATGATGTCCCAAGTGAGGAAGAGGAAATAATGGAAACTAAAATCTTAGAAACACAATTTAAATATGAAGGAAAGAACTTAGAGACAAACCAACAAATCAAAGGTTTTCAAAAGAAAAAAAAAGGAGAAAATTTACATAAGAAAAACAATATTTCAAATGTCAAAACTTCAAATATTGCAGGTCCCAATATAGACTCCATTGAACCATCTAGTAAAATTTTGGCTGTGTATGAGCATTCTTCAAGGTTAGAAGCCATCTCAGATTCAATTGGAATAAGTCAAGAAACAGGGAAAAAAAAATTGAAGATGGATTCTAATCAAAAAGTAGGTCGCAAGACCAATCAATATCATATGGTAAATGAAGGTGAAAAGCTTGTAGAGGAAGGTAAGATTAATGCCCTTCCCAATATTTTTAGCCCTGGTATTAATGAAGATCATCACTTGGAATATTAGAGGACTCAAATGGAGTCTTTCAAAACAAAATGAAATTAGAAGAATGATTTAGATAAATCATCCACATCTTGTTTTCCTTCAAGAAACAAAGACGTCAATGGATGATATGGAATTAATTGCTAGTAAAATTTGGCCAGATGGAAAAGTGGTTTCCCTTAGTTCTCAAGGGACTTCGGGTGGCATTGCTTGTATTTGGGACCCAAAAGAGGTAGTTATTCACCATATGGTTGGCAGTTGGGGTTTGTTGGCTATAGCTATTCAAAGTAGACATTCCAACCAGATTATGCTCTGCATTCTTGTTTATGCCCCGACTTCTTTGGAGGAAAAAAGAAGATAGTGGAAGGATATTACTCATATTATCTCTCATTTTCCTAAAGCTTGGATCTTTATCGGAGGAGATTTCAATACCATCCTCTCTCTGGATGAGAAAAAGGGGGAAATAGAAATTTGGACAAAAGTACTAAACTCATGAGCGAATATATTGCAAACCTCCATCTTGTGGATATCCAACCAGATAATGGCCTTATGACTTGGTCTTTCACTGCTCTGCTAGACAGGAATCCATGGTTTTGGATAAATTAAGATATAAGAAGAACTCTCTTCCAATCACTTATTTAGGTATTCCTATAAATATTCAAAGGCAAAAAAATAAATATTGGAATTGGTTGTTGGACAATGTCAAGAAGAAAATTGGAAAGTGGACCAACAAGTGGCTTTCTTCGGGGGTAGAATCACCTTGGTAAAATCAGTCCTTCAAGCTATTCCTATTTATGTTTCTTCCATTTTGAATATCCCAAAGGTTGTTCTTCGAGAATTGGATCAAATCAGTCATTGTTTCCTTTGGAGTGGTACTAAGGAGAAAAGAAAATGGGCCTTGGTGAAATGGGATACTTTATGTCTTCCTAAGAGTGAAGGGGGGTTAGGATTCCGATATTCAATTAATAACAACAAATATTTAGCTGCTAAATTATATTGGAGGATGTTGCATAACCCCAATGCTATTTGGGCCAATAATCTTCATGCTAAATATGCTGAGAAAAAAAGTCCTGAAGACCTTGTTTGCTATCAACTTCCTACCAAAGGTTCTCCCATTTTAGCATTTCTTAAGACTGGTAAGGATTAGATAAAGAAAAAATTATTTTGGATCATTCATAATGGTCAACATGCAAATTTTTGGACAGATTCTTGGGATGGTCACAAGCCTTTGATAACTCAGTTTCCCGATTGGAGGCCTTGGATGGAGGAGCTTCACCGAGCTAATTGGATAAAGGTGGCTAATTACTATCGGTACCATACTGGTAATTCAAAGGTTGGTACATATTGGATCCCTATTGAGGACTGACCTATTCAAATCCCAGAAAGGCAAAGACAATATATCCAAGGCATCCTTCATATGAGATCCCTCTCTTGGTCCCATGAAAAATATTGTTTTGGATGGAACAACACTACTAAGGGTGAGTATTCAGTTGCTCAAGGTTATTTGACCTTATGCCATAATAATCCCAACCATTCTTCTGACATATTTTCTCAATTGTGGGCTCAAAATCTCTGGCCTAAGGTGAGGTTCTTTAATTGGATTTTATTGCATCATAGGGTGCTTACCGATGAGCAACTTATGAAGAGTGGTTTTCATGGCCTTTTTAGATGTGAAATATGTGAAGAGAATGTAGAAAATATCAACCATATTTTTATTGAGTGTACTTTAGCCTCTGAGCTATGGAGGAGAATGGCAACATTACTTGGCTTACAATGGTCCAATTTTTTCACTTTTGAACAACTTTGGAGGGATTGGCCTAATAAAGAGGGTGTTGATCATTTTATTAGGTAGTTAGTTTGGATGGGTTCTACCATTCTTCTTTGGAATATTTGGAATGAAAGGAATAGCCAAATTTTTAATCAAGATAGGAAGGATATTCACTATATTTGGCAAAATACCATAGCCAACTTAGTTGAATCAGTCCATCAACTCCTTAATCACCCCCAAAACTCCCACCAAAGATGGGATCAAGTGATGCAAAGATTGAAGATTAAACCTTATAAGGGCAACCAACTTAAAGGGAATGTGAGTATTAGTAAGATGGATAGGACTAGAAATTGGTAACCTCCTAAGGATTTTGGAAAAGTCAATACTGATGGAGCCTCTAGAGGGAACCTTGGAAAATCCAGTGTGGGAGGAATTGGTAGACTTTCAAATGGCTCCCTGGTTTTTACTTTTTCTGAGAATTTGGGTATTATTTCCAATAACCTTGCTGAGGGGTATGGTATCCTTAGAGGCCTTTAGGAGGCTACTAAGGTTGGATGGAAAAAGGTGTTAGTTGAGTCTGACTCTCAACTTATGATTAATCTCTTGAAGACTCCTAAGAATCATAAGGTGGATTGGAGAATAAAAAGAATTATTGAGAAGATTCAGTTAATCCAGATGGGATTTTTGAAAGTTGATTACAATCATGTGGTCAGAGATCAAAACAATAGTCTTGATGCTTTAGCTAATTGGGCTTTGGACAAAGATGATCTTACTTGTTATGGCCACCCTCCTATATGGTGGGCTTCTCAAATTAGGGAAGCTCTTCTTTCTATCATTTCTTTGGATGGCTCTAGTTTTGAAGGTACCTAGTTTCTTATTGTTTTTTTTTTTGTTTCTCTTTGGTTCATTCAGTTTTTTTAGTTCCCTAGCTCATTCTATTCTTTATTTTGTTTCCTCTGTTGATTCTTGCATTAATAGTCTTCTGGTCTAGATAGGTCATTGTTTTGTTCATTTTTTTTTTCTTTTGTCTTCTTTGTTTTTTTTGTTTAGTTTTTTAAGGTGGGTGGGTTATTTTTTTTTGTTTTGTTTTTGTGTTCTTTGTGTTGTTTTTTGTTGTTCTTGTGTTTTTGTTGTTTTGTTTTTTTTATGTTTTTTGTTATTGTTCTTGTGTTTTTTTCGTTCTTGTTATTGGGTTTCTCTTTGTTTGTGTTATTTAATTTTTTCATGTGTGAGTGTTTTCTATGTTTTTTGTTTTTGTTTATTGTCTGTTGTTGGTTGTTTTTATTTTTATTTTATTTATTTTAATTTTTAGGTTTTGGTTGTGTTTATTTTTCATTTTTTTTGGGTTATGTCTTTGTAGTGTTCTGTTGTTTTTGTCTTGTTTGTGTTTTGTTATGTGGTTCTTGTGTTTTTCTATGTGGTTTGTGTTGTGGTTTCTTTTATCTTATTGTGTGTGTTTGGTTGTGCTTTTGGTTTTAACACACTCAAGGAGCATGTTTTTTAATTTATTTTATTATTTTTGTTGTTATTTACTTTTTTTAATTTGGTTTTGTGTGTTTCTTTGCTCCTTGAGTATGTCAAAGGTGGTAGGCCAGGTTCGAGTCTTGAGCATTTTTGGTGGAATGGATACCCCTGCCTCCTTGGGTCTTACCCGAAAGTGGCATCCATTTTGGGATGTTTTCCACAAAAAATAAAATAAAATAATGGTCAATGTTCTGATTAAGTAGTGAGTAAGTATAAAAAAATGGGATGACAACACTCAATCATCCATAAAATCAATGGCCATGCACTGCCCGAAGAATCAAAGGTTTAAATTAAAGACATCATAATTCAAATGTCAAGTTAAAATCCAAGCAAGTTCGACATATTGAATGATCATGCTGAATGAATCTTAGATCAACGGTCGTGACTACTTTGATTAAAATGAACTTTAAAAATTAATTTTAAGAGAATGTGTCCCATTTGATTAATCATCGTGCTAGTTACCAAGATTAGATGGTCGTGCTCAAATTATTTTTAATCTAACGATGGTGCACTAATTGAAGATGCATTAAAAAGGGTTAAATATTAGGAGAAATTAATTAAAGTTAATCATGATTAGCAAAGGTTGAATACGTCGGCTAATTTTCCTCCTTTTGCCCTAATCATGATTAATATTATAAATGCTTGATTAAACTAATGTGCAGGTTGATTAGATCCAACGGATGTGCTGGTCTCCACTCAGATCCGATGGTCATGCCAAAATCGTAGGATTGAAGGTAAATGGAATGGGTAAGGACAAAATTAATTGACATTAATCATGTTTAGTAAGGGTTTAATACATTGACTAATCTTCCCCATTTTCACCTTAATCATGATTAATAATAAAGCAAATGTCTATAACGTTATTATCTAACATGCATCTTGTCAGTGATCTAATGGCAACGCACAAACTAAATCGAGAATCAATGAATGCGAAGGCCTGTAATTGGCGATAAAGATCCAAAGGCTAAATAAAGACCTTTTTATAAAATACGAATCGAACGACAATGAACATTGACCACCCAGATCAAATGGTGCACATGAGGGAAGATAATCAAAGGTTAACCTAAGCATTGGGTTGATTAGTTTAGTCGAGGTATGTATGAATTTTTTCCATTTATTAAAGAATACGTGCATATGTATGATCCAACGATTGCGCCTCACCACCATAAGATCAAACGATGATCACAAAAGAAAAGTTTTGGGAGATCAATGGATGCGCTTCATCTCAGATCAATCTAACGATTGAGATTAGTCACGGTTGACTTAGAGAAAAAGGGACATCATAGGTAAGAACCTACACTCACACCAAGAGTCGAATATCACGAAGACCCCAAGGGAGATATATTGAATCCTGAATATGTAGTTATCACTCGGATCTGAGATGGCACGAGGCCCAAAACATGTTGTTGCACATCTAATTAAAAGATCCCCATTGATGAATGAATAGAAAGCATGAATGATTGTAGGCCCACATATCAAAGGGACCCAGGTTCGCAAGTTAACAAATATCATCCATCATAAAGCACAAAACTCTAGAAAATACTGAGTTGGTGCCATTCCATTGGCCAATTTTGAATAGCGGTTGGTGGCATCGGGTCGATAATGAAACGTGCGAATTTATCAAGTTCACTCCACCATCCTGTATATGAACTTACGAAACTATTCAAGGCCACTCCATTGGTATACCAAGAATTAGAATTGATACATCAAAAGCATAGAAGGAAGAGAGTATTTATTTTTTGAGAACTCAAAGAAGAACTTGACCAAAAATCATGAGGGTAATAGCATCATGGGGAGATGTGTTCGTACCTGCAAATACATGAGAAGCCGTAAATTTTATCACAGATAAATCACCGTATTCTGTGATTTTTGGAGCACTTTTTCCTGGTACCACTCTGTATTATTTTGCCTAGAAATGTGGGGTAGATAAAAAACCCAACTCAACTCAACTGTACAAGATCGACAATGCCTGCATTAAGAGTTTCGACCGAGTAATGGAAGGTGATAACAGAACCCCATGGATAATGGTAGATTTTTTCCATAAAGCTCGAAACTTGTAGTACAAGGGTTTCCCTAGAGACAATAGATGGAACAATAACCTTGGAAAGCTGATATGCCCAAAAGTGCATTTCTCCTCAGATTTGATGGCTTGGTTAGTAGTGGCATATAACGAAATAATGAGGACCTTTCGAGACCACAAGAATCAGAAGATGTTCAGTGCCAAAGTCGAAGATATCCAGGAAGTGTTCAATATAACAAAGTATACCACATTTCTGGTGGACCAGGTAATCGAACACCAATATCGCATGTTCATTGATATGGAAATTTTTAAAAAATTGTTTGATACACATGCATAAATAGAAAAAAAATTCCCAATTAATAAAAATGCTTTTAAACCCTGGGTACAAGACTTCTGTGACATGATAAACATAGTATTGGGAGTACAACATATGAGTAGAATAACAAAAAGATTTTTGTATTTAGCTATGCAATGTAATAGAGGACATAACACCCCTATCTATGCCTGGGAACTGGAATTGAGCTCGTAAATACACATAGAAATGGTAGAACTAAAGAGAGAAATATTTTAATAGAGGCAGGAGATGCCTCACTTTTTACAATATTATTTTCTCACTCACTTAATAGTAGGTCAATTGGGGGAATAAGCAGGAAATTCGTAGAAGAGGCTCAAATTATACTGGTTAAGAAGCATGGGAAAGTCCCCTGGCTTGATGTTCCTTACCATTTTGGAGATTATGTATTTGTTGGATATCCTTCCCTACTCAAGGGAATGTTTGAACTAGACAATATGGGATTCGATGAAGTGTCATGGAGGTTTTATGACACAAAAGGAATTTACAGCAAGATGATGGAGAAGAGGGAGTATGCTCGAATCAATCACCGAGAAGATGCCTTTTAAGATAACTTATTAGAAGCTATAGAGAAAAAATCAGATTTACAGACAGTATGGGATAATTTTCCTCCAGAAAAGAGAGGTAGCACAAAGGTTTCTGAAGCCTATGACTACCCAACCAAACTAAGAAGGCTTTGGGATATTTCAGTGGATACTACAACACTTGTTATACAAAGGACAAACCCAACAATTAAAGAAGATCCTTTGCTAGAATTGATAGAAGAGCAGGACATAGACTTAATGGAGGTCACTGTTAGAACTATTGATATAGTAGAACAATAGGTTAAACTCCTAGTGAATGACTAGCCCAGAATAGAGTCAGAACCAAAATAAGATCTTCAAAAAACCTATACAAATAAGGGCAAAGAAATAGTAACTTCATCCTCTCAAAAAGCACCATCAACAAAGGAGTTTGTAGTTCCTATATCTGATATTTTTTTAGCTATGACTAGTGTGAAGAAATTGGAACCCATGGCCGTCCCGACTTCTATAAATATAAGGGGACAGGAGATAAAAATTCCAGTAGTAATACAAGTAAAATGTGGACTAGGTGGCCTCTTCCGAAGCTACTCAGTAAAAAGTCAAACAAAAATAGCTCTAGTAGAAGCTAAGAAACCTAGATTATCTCTACCTATTGCCAAGGTTGTTTTGGAAATAACATATGAACAGGCGGCCTTTACTGCTACAGATGAACAAGAGTTACAATTAGTAACAGGAATGAGAAATATAGAAGAACAATCTTTAGAAAAGGTAAACATAGAGACAATTGTGTCAGATATTGGTAAGGTTTATCTCCCTCCCCTACAAAACCCACTAGTCTTCAATACCAATGAGAAAATAGGAGGATCATCACTATTGGGTAAAGAAGATGATATTGTAAAGCTTACCAAAACTATGAGGAATCAAGTCATAGACCAATTTGTTGAAAAAATTGAAATACTCAAAAAGTAATTGAGTCACGAGGAAGAAGAAAAAGTAGAATTGAAATTTTTGATAAGTAAGCAACGTAAAGAATTAAATAAGAAAAATGCTTCAATTGCCCAGCCACCTGTAGTGACCAAAGTTCAATAATGTAATGAAAAAAGACGTGTACAAAATAATAAAAGCTTAGGCCAAAGGTTTTACTAAAATTTTCAGGCAAATAAAGGTGATTCAAATAACTACTCAAGAAATCATGACCTTGATGAAGGAAAGAGAATAAGATTTTAAATTCATTCACCCAACCTTGGACTACATAGGGGATCATTTTGAAGAACGGCAAGGACAAGAAATAACAACACTTGAAGGGAATAAAATTCAAATCAATTTTGAATTTTTCAAAGCAGCCCTGTTTGGATAAAACTGAGAAAAATAGACAAATTATGTGACTGAGATGAGTGATCTAATAAAGGATTCTAAAAATAAACTATCAGATATTGGCCTATCCTTAGATCAATGCTTGGAAGCATCAGACATAGAAGGAATATTCAAAGAAACCCTTGAGATATTTTATTGTGAACAAGGTGATGGGGAGGAGATGATTAAACAAACTACACTCATGTTGAATTCTATAGAAGCCTTACTACTTCAGTATGACATAAACATGCCTATTATTGTTGTATAGAAAAATTGAATTCTGCAAGAAATAAATATGCTCAGGATTGCAACCACTTTTGACATAGAAATATGGAATTTAATTGATGAGCATATTAAAGGGTTGCAAAGGAGTTTAAAGGGAAAAAGGGTCAATACCTACACTCAATAAAAAGTAGATTTTGCACCATAGACATCTACAAAAATAAGAGATATATCTGAGGAAATTAAAGGATCAAAGGACCAAATAAAGGCAACTCAAAAGAGGCCACTTTGGAAAGTAGTAGCTAAACACACTAGGAAATAGCTAAATCAGATAAAAGCTTTCCTTATACTTAAATCACCAGTTGAGTAGGAATATGTTTGAACAAGTCAAATATGAAAGCACAGTCGCTTCAGAACAAAGCTAGATGGACGACATCAATTTTGAGATTCAATCAGAAGCTACCAACTGTACATCTAAAATTCAACCAAAAATAATAGAATCAAGAACCAGCAACTATAAAAGGAAGTAGGCAGGTCTAGATTCTACATCAAGCAATTAGAAAATAGTATTTTTGATAAGAGGTATACTTGAGTGCCCTGTTAGTTGTGTTTTTGTATTTTATTTGTGTCTATTTTCTTTTATTCATTCTTTCTTCCTCCCCTTGCTGTGTAGGATTGCATGATAGGAAAGCGTTTAAGAAGCTGAGAATATTTACAGTCTTATTGATCCTAGAATTTAGGGATTCTTCTGTTACCAAATTGGAACAAGAAGATTTGGAGAGACCTATTACATTATTTGAACAGAGTATTATTCATTGTATTGATGTATTTATTTAAGAAAAATAGAGTTAAAAGGCATCTCGCCCACTCTGCATGTAATATGTTATGAAATCAATACAATTATGGGTTTTATTCCTGCCATTTCTTTGTCTTAGTATTGTGTGTATCTGTATAATGGGTTACATTATTTGAATGTATTATAGATGTTTCTTTCATTATTTAACTCTTTATTTTATTACAATATTCGAATGAAAGTAAGAATGCTAATTTCATTCTCCCCTTCTTTCTGTTCATGATTAAAATAGTTGTTAAATTGCTATAATAGGCCAATGAATCTAGGCACCAGTCTAAATAAGGCATAACAGTTGGTTGTTTTCATGCTTGGTCATTTTAATAAGAATACTATAGTTTAATATAATTCTGGAGCATGCAAATTAGAAGTTTAATCATAGAATTACTGTTGGGGTTTCCTTACCCGTTCTACCATCTTTTATAGTAATATTCAGGTTTAAAAAAATGAGGCATGTCGACCAGAGCCTGTAATAGCTCGTTGGTTTCAAACGGGTTCTTCTAGCATGACAATTTATTTCCTATGAATGCAATAATTTGTTCCAACAGTTTTTTGGCATCGTTGTTGGGGAGGACTTCTTAAAAATATTCAATTATCTTCTTAAAAAAATTTCTTCAACGATTTTTTTTAATCAGTGGACGACCAGTTAAAGTAAAGAACCATCGTTTTAATTTTCACTTTGTTAGAAGTTATTTATTTTTCATATGTCCATAGTTTATGTTTTGAAGTAATTTTTTATGTTCTTGATTTTATTGAAAATTTTCTCTTTCTTGATTTTTTTGGTTTCTTGGTTTTCTTGATTTTTCCCAAGAACGCACTCCTGTAAGGATGAGAGATGATATCAAGTATTCTTGATAAGATTATACGTTGTTAGTTCTGCACCCTAGTGCTGACGACTTTGCTGGACAAACCCAGAAGAAAAATAAAATAAAAAATAAGAGAACATAACATGCTGGCGAACACTAGGAGAAGTGGTAAGGAGCTATTTCTAGAAATAGAGAATCCAGAGGTATTTATACATACCCATAAAACTCCACTTTTTAAGAATACCATTTATAATAGTAGATTAAATTCTAGTGGTAAAAGGTACGTGAAGAAAATCCAGAATACTATTACTACTGATATTACTGTAGATGAACATTTAAAATTAGTAGTAAAAGATATATGTGATTATTCTCATTTAAAAGTAGATAATTCATCAATATACGTTCAAAATGCCCAGATCCATACCACTATAGGTACTACATATGTGAAATTAAATACAACAATAGCTATGGCTCAAGGTAATGTTCATTTGTGGAGAACTAACAGATATAGGCCTTTTGTATTACCAATAAATTTAAATGCCTTACCCAGTAAAGCTCACAAATACCTCCCTAAGTTTTTAGAAAATAGTGCAGTAACTGGAGAGGATCATATCAAAATTTTCTTATGTGTAATGGATAGTATGAAAGTTGAACATAAAGATGTAGTATTAAGACTATTTCTGTAGACTTTAGAAAAAGATGCTAGAGAATGGTTTAATTCCCTTCCTAACAATGATATCCCAAACAATGGCCAGAAGCTTTTTATGGGAGGGTGCAAAAGGGAAGAAGAAATGGGCCTTGGTTGGATGGGATAAGGTCACCCAGCCCAAGGATAAAGGAGGGTTGGGACTGAGAAGCTCCAAGCTTAATAATCAAGCTTTGGCTGGTAAATTGTACTGGAGGTGGATTTCCCAGCCAACATCCCTCTTTAGCAGAATTATTTCTAGCAAATACCTAGGCCATGCTCACCCCAATGATCTAGGATGTTTCCATTTGGAGGGTAATGGATCCTTAGTATGGCAGACTCTCAAGCTGGGAGCTCAAGTTATCAAAGATCAATTGTTTTGGAAAGTGGGGAGAGGGGAGAAGGCTCGTTTACGGATCGACTCCCGGGATCGAGCACCCTCCCATCATTCTTTGTGTTTCCAAAATTGCAACCCATTAAATCAGCCATAGAAGACAAGGGCTGGATTCATATTGAGAGTTATTTCAATACCAGCCACATTGGGGAGTACAAGTTCAAAAAGTTCAAGAGGTTGGAAGAGTGGCCAATTCCAATCCCATCGGAGCTGGCACCAATCTTAGAAATTTTTTTGAAAGCTAGGTTTCTTACTAGGCGGGATGAAGAGGATGAACTTTCCTGGGGCTTTGGGAACCTTGGGGTTTACACTATGAAGGCGGGATTTAACCAGATTCTTCCAGAGCCCCCCCCACACTCTTTCCCGGTCCATGTTTGGAAGAAGATATGGCACCCCAAGGGTTGGCCGAAGGTGAATTTTTTTTCCTGGCAACTTATGCACAATGGAATTCTCACCTTTGACAATCTTAGACATAGAGGCATCATCGGTCCTTCTTAGTGTGTTTTATGCCGCAAGCATGAGGAAACTGCTGATCATTTGATGTTTGAATGCCCCTTCACACGGCAGATTTGGATGCGCTGGTTTTCCCACTTCAAAATTCAAGCCAAAAATGAGGTGACTCGGACCAATATTTGGAACCGATGGAAGAGAGGCAGATTTAAATCCAAAGCTCTCCGAATTGGTGGGAGCTGGGCTTTCTTTTTATTTGGTGGCAGGTGTGGCTGGAGAGAAATGCCCGCATTTTTCGTGAAACATTCTCTTCACTTGATGGAATATGGGAGGTTATATGGAGCAAAGTGGTGGAAATAGTTGCCATCTACGTTGAGGAGGAACATCAGTCTATTTTTGTGCCACTGGTTGATGGAGTTGTTGCTCTTGAAAGACAGGCTCATGATAGATGGCACCCTCCCCCAACAGGCTAGATCAAAATCAATACTGATGGAGCTGCAAAAGGAAATATGGGTAGTGCTGGTACTGGAGTTGTGTTCCGTGATCATGGTGGGTCCGTGCTTTACTGGGAACTGCACGGTCTGGGTCATGCCACAAACAATGAAGCGGAGGCCTTGGATGTTAAATTTGCTTCTATCTGGGCTATTAAGTAGGGCCATAGAAAGATAATTCTTGAGTCCGACTCCCAAATTCTGGTGGGCGCTCTCGATTGCATGAGGAACTTTGATTTTCAATCCTGGAGGTTACAGAGTCTTGTCTCTCAGATAAAGGATCTCTGGAAAGAATTATATGATGTGGTTCCCATCTATGTGAGTAGGGATTTCAACAAGGCGACCGATTTCCTTGCTAAGATAGGTGCTGAGAAGGAAGTTGGAGTGCAGATGCATAGTGATATGCCTGTGGAGGATGCTGGGATTCGGCAAGGCCTTGAATGCTACCTATGATAATGTGCAAAGTTTTTGCTGCTAAGGAAGGTTTTTGTCACGATTTTGCGACATGTAGCGGCGTCGTGGCCTCTTGTTGGAAGTTGTCGCGATATCGCGACAGGTTTTGCCTTCTCAGCATTAGAAAGGAACATGTCGTGAAATCGTGACATGTTGCGAAATCATGAAATTTTTGGCGCAGGGATGATAATGAGGATTATCGTCGTGATATCATGAAATTTTTGGTAAACTTGAGCAAAGGGCACATTTCGTCGCGATATCACGACATTTTTGTCGATTGGAAGCTGCATGGTAAAACTATCGTGATATCGTGATAGTTGGGGCACACTGGCGTCATCTGGATTTCTTGTCACGATATCACAACAATTTTGAAGATTGGATACAATGAGGATTATCATCGCGATATTGTGACTTTTTTGGTGAACTTGAGCAAAGGGCACATTTCGTCACGATTCCGTGACATTTCTGTCGTTCGAAAGCTGCATGGTAAAATCATCGCGATATCATGACAATTGGGGCACACTGGCGTCATCTGGATTATTTGTCACGATATCACGACAATTTTGAAGACAAGTTGCAATGAGGATAAATTTTTGTGATATCGCGACAGTTTTGAAGATTGGGAACTGAAAGGAAAATTCGTCACGATTTCGCGACAATTTTGGCACATTCATGGCTTTGGTAAAAATTGTCGCGATATCGCGACACTTTGGCGGATTGGGAGTCAAGATGAGAATATGTCGCGATATCGTGACACTTTTGCTGGCTGGGCCCTTCGGAGAAATTCCGTCGCGATTTCGTGACCCTTTTGGAGATTTGATGCTTCCTGGAGTTCTTGTCGCGATTTCGCGATGCCTGTGATGATAGACCGTCGGAGGGAGTTGCTGTCACGATTTCACGACTTTTTTGGCGATCGAATGCGGAGGGCTTTATCTGTCATGATATCGCGACATGTCACGTTTTTGTGACTGATGGCGCTGCTACGGCCACGACAGGGTTGATTGCCACGATTTCGCGACATGTCACGATTTCGCGACATGTCACGTTTTCGCGCCTTGTTTTCTTCTGTGCTCTGTGGGGGTTAGTGTTGCCTTTGTGCTCTCCGCTTGTTGTCTAGTTCTCTGCTGTTGGTTGGGATGAGTTTTCTCCCTTGTGTAATTGCCTTTTGTATTAATACTAGTTTTTCAATTTTTTCAAAAAACAATGATATCCCAAACTTCACCAAAATGGAAGAGGTGTTCCTAAAAAAATATGGTGAAAGGAAAAATGAACAATCATTGTTAATTGAGCTAGCCACTATGAAGAAGAAATAAAATGAGGCTGTTAGTAATTTTAATAGGATATTTTCTAAAACAAGAAACAAAATCCCTGCCAACCTCAGGCCTAGTGATATTCATTCTATTTGTTTTTATAAGAATGCTTTTGAAGGAGATTTTAACTACGAATTAAGGCAATAACAAGCCACTACCATTGATGGTTGTATGGAAAAAGCAATGCATATAGAAAGAAATATGCTTGACAGTGGTAAGATGAAACCTTATTCTTTAGAAGTTAACATGCCTGAGAGAAAACCTAAGAGTGTGGATTTTGATATACAAAGAAGAACTAAAATTGATCCTATGGAAAAGTTGACCAGTAAAATGATAAAAATATTCAACAACATGAGTAACAAGTTAGCAAGAATTGAAAAAAATTGAAATAGTGGTGAATATTCACAGACAGAGCGATGACATGTTGATAACCATCCCCCATTTAAGAAAAATTACAATAAGAATTGGGGAAATAACAATGGTTTTGAAGAAGGGAATAGGAATATGGGTAATGGGAATAACAACTGGAAAAACAAAGATTCTGATAGAGATCAGAACAATGTCCCTAACCCGATGCCATATACCAATGTGGCTGAAGGTTTTCTCTATTTTTGCTCTACTTGTGATGCACCCCATAACCCCGATGCATGTGGAATACACCTGAGTGATCAATGTAATGTAGATATGCATGCAGAATCAGAAGAGGATATAAGAATCAATGAATTTTGTTCTGTTGAATATGAATCCAAAGAAAGGCTATTTGAAGAAGACATGGATAAATATACTTCAAATAATCATCCTCAGATCTTAGTGAATGAAGGAACTAAAATATTATAGAAATCACATGAGTCAAGATATGATAATATGAAGTAAGGGAAATTTATTCCCACTGCTCAAGAGGTTGAAGAATTAGAGGCAACCCATGTTTTAAATTTGAGGAATAGATCAACACCTGAAAGAATAGAGAAATTCTCTACAAATGAACAAAGAAGACAAAATTTCACCAATAAAAATATTAGTAAAGAGAAAACTGATAAGAACCCTAACAAAATTACTCTTGAGATAATAGAATCAATAGAAGAAGTTCCCAAAGAAGAAAGTAACAAACCATTGGTTATAAAGAAGATATAATTTGATGTTGGGTCAGAACTCATTAAGCAAAAAGTTAATATCACATTTGGTGAACTTATGAAATTTCAAACATACAGAGAACAAGTATGCAGAGATTTTGGATTAGTAGAGCATAAAGAAGACCCTACTTGTCATGTTGTTAGAAAAAATCAACATGATACAAGATCACCATCTTATATCAGACCCTTCTACATGTCATTAAGATATAAGTCATATGAAGGGGAAATATATGTGATTCATAATTGCATGCTTGATAGTGGAGATTCACATAATATCATGCCTAAGTTAATAGCTGACCAAATGGGATTAATCTATACTAGAGATTCTGCCCTTGTTTCTATAATGGATAGTAGACAAATTCCCTATGTAGGAGTGATAACTAAATTATTATTTTTTGTAGACCAACACCCCAAAAAGGGCATTTTCATGGATGTAGTAGTAGTTGATGTTGACTCATTCTTCTCATTATTCCTCAGTAGGCATTGGGCAAAACAACTAGGAGGATCAATACAACTAGACTGGTCTTATGCTACCATCCCCATATCAGATAAGGAGAACATAATTTTGAGAAGGTAACCATTCAACAAACACTCTGTAGAGTTAATTCAAGTAGATGAAACCATGATTAACTTAGTTAACTCTATGGAAGAAAAAGGGATGGGAGTCTATTCAATATGGCACAACCCATTCCTGATGGAAGTACCAGATGCAAAGAACATGGATCCATAGGATATGAGAATAACTTATGCTGAATCAAATTAGGTATTAACCCAAGAAACATGGACCATGTCATTTTATGGGGCTAAATCCCAATTTGGAGCAGGTGTAGATGTAAATTTGACTAATATTAAAGGAAATTACCTTGGTATTCCTTACAAATTGCAATTTCCTTGCACAAACAATGTAGTTGAGTACGAAGCTCTACTATTAGAGGTAAGGAAGGCAAAAGAGTCAGGTATTAACTACTTAACTATAACAGGGGATGAAAAAATTATTATAATGCAAATAAAAGGTAAATATTAGACCAAGCATCCTAGACTTAAGCAATATAGAAATGCAGTACTGGAAGAAATTGATAAATTTTTGGCTTTCAATATTTCATATATTCCTAGAGAACAAAATCATGTTGTAGATCTCTTAGCCATGAATGCCTCAAGTCTAGATCACCTAGAAATAACTATAGAGTACATGGACAGATTCTCAACTATCTTAGTCTATAAACTTTCTATGCTAGACAACATAGTCTATCTTTAGGTTTTTCAAGATGATATAGATATTAAGGATTTTATGACTTTGCAAAAACAATACACAGATGCCATATATGATTAAAAATATGAAGAAAAGTTAAAAGATCAAATATGAGAACCAATAGAAGTAATCCAGTTGAAAACTAATAGAATACCCAAAGGATTGATGTCTCTTGAAAGCCTATTTGATGATTTTGACAAATCCTATAAACCTATACGCAAAGAAGTGATATCTTAGGATATTAATATTGGCTCAATGAAATAACTAAGAATAGTAAAAGTAGACATGGCACTACCTACTAAAGAAAAATCTAGATATATCAGTTTCCTAAAAAAGAACAAAGAACATTTTGCTTGGACCTATTAAGATCTCAAAACTTTCAAAACAGATGTGATGACACATATAATACCCTTGAAAGAAGATACCAAGCCATTTAGACAAAAAAAGAGAAAGTACAATCCAACTCTGCACCTGGTAATGCAAAAATAAGTTCAAAAATTGTTGGACTCCAAGATAATAAGAAAAGTCAAAATTTCCTCCTGGATACTTAGTACTAGTTAGAAAAAAGAATGGGGAAATTAGACTATATATGGATTTTAGGAATTTAAACAAGAGCTCACTGAAAGACAACAACCCATTGCCTAACATGGAACAACTACTGCAAGCAGTAGTAGGTTCAACTAGATTGTCCATGTTAGATGGATTTTTAGGGTACAATAAAATTTTGATAAATCCAGAAGATAGACACAAGGCAACATTCACCACGCCCTAGGGCACATTCAAATATTTAAGAATACATTTTGGATTGATGAATGCAAGTGCTACTTTCCAAAGAGCAATGGAATTTGCTTTCAAAGGACTAATGTTTAAAATTGTAGTAGTGTACTTAGATGATATTACATTTTTTTTCTAAAAATCCAGAAGATCATTTAGAACATTTGACTGTAGTTTTTGCCTGATGCAAGGAATTTGGAATTTCTCTAAATCCAAAAAAATTGCATATTTGGAACTACACAAGGAAAATTGCTAGGTCATATAGTTTTAGAAAAAGGGAATAAGCATTGATACAGAAAGGATAGAAGCCATTTCTAAAATTCCCCCACCCAAGAATCTAAAAGGGGTAAGGTCATTCTTTGGAAAAATATATTTTATCAGAATATTTATCCCAAATTTTGTAGAAATGACCAAACCCATAAATGATATGGTGAAGAAATCTGGAGTAATAAAATGGACATTAGAAAATATGGAAACATTTAACAATATTAGAGAAGCCATATCAATCACTCTAGCTTTAAGTTGCCTTGATTATGCAAAGGATTTTAATATCTATTCATATGCTTCTAAACACTCTATTGTTGCAGTCCTTTCACAAAAATATAATGAAAATAATGAAAGGCCAATAGCCTTTATGAGCTCGAGTCTAAAAAGAGCAAATTTTAAATACATCCTACTGGAAAAATATGCCTATGCAGTCATCCAATATTTAGAACATTTTAAAGGTATATTTGGCTCAAACAAAGTTTACTGCTGTATTCCATTTATAGCAATAAAATATATCTTTTCTCAATTAGAGCCATTGGGAAGACCAACAAGATGGATGGCAAAACTTTTGCAATATGATGTTGAATTTAAAATAATTAAAATAATCAAAGGGTAGGGTTTAGCTAAACTGTTGGCTAATAAAGAAGAAATAAGATCTGAAAATATTCTTACCATAGATAAGACATATGATGACAGAAGAATAAAAAATGAAGAATGTAAATGGTATGAAGAAATTTTGTCCTATCTACAAACTTTGTCATTTCCCATAAACATGTCAATAAACAGAATGAGGTTAGTCAAACTTCAAGCTCAAAAGTATTATATACAAAATGGAGTATTATATTGGAAACATCTTGATGGAGTATTATTAGTCTGCTTATATGAAAGAGAAGTCCCAAAAATAATTAATGAATTTCATAATGGTTTTTGTGGGGGACATTTTGCCCCAAGGGCTACAACTAATAAAAACATGAGAGCAGGATATTATTGGTCATCCCTTTTTAAGGATGTATATAAATATGTAAGGAATTGTCATAACTGCCAAGTTTTTAGAGGGAAAAAGCATCTACCATCCATGCCCCTCAGGCTAGTAATCATTTAAGCACCTTTTTCTCAATGGGGTATTGACCTGATTGGAGATATCAAGCCTAATTCATTTGGCTAGCATAAGTGGATTATAACTACAATAGATTACTTCACCAAGTGGGTGGAAGCTGCACCTTTGAGAAAATATACATCTACTACAGTCATCAGATTCATAGAAGAAAATATCTTGACCAGGTATGGAGTTCCTAAAAATATTGTAACTGATAATGCTCAATATTTCATGTCATATGAAATGGTAGAATTTTGTGCTGAATATGGAATTGAATTATCTCATTATGCTAATTATTATCCCCAAGGAAATGGTCTAGCTGAGTCATCAAATAAAAATGTAATAACAAGAATAAAAAGGTCATTAATCCAAAACAAAAGGGGATGGGACAATGAACTTAAATTTGCTTTATGGGTTGATAGGTTGTCTCTTAAAATAAATACAGGAAGAACCCCCTATGAGATGGTTTATGGAGAAAAAACCCTACTACCCATAGAACTGGAAAAAATGGCACTTTCCATTTTATTGCAAGATCATGAAAACCCTGATCCCATTCAGATAAGGCTTGACCAAATTGTCTTGTTAGAAGAAAAAATAAGAGAGACCCTCAATAGAATGATGGAAAAAACCCAAAAAACTGTAAATTTAATAAGAAAGCCAAAGGCACTCCTTTTTATCAAGGAGATATAGTCATCTATTGGGATCCTAAAAATGATAAGCATGGTTAAAAGGGTAAGTTTGAACCTAAATGGATTGGCCCATACCAAATTGCCCATGTTATCAGTCAAAATACTTACAAGCTACAAAATTTGTAGGGAGAAATAATGGCTATCCCTATTAATGGCCAACACCTCAAAATGTACAATCCTTGTTGAAAGTGTATTTAAAAAAAAAATAGTAAAACAAAAATAGAAAAACAGAGTGGTGTATTTTGTTTATTAGTTAAAGCTTCCCTTTTGCTCTTGAATAATTTTGAGTTTATTGTATACATGATATTTTAGTTTGATGAGTATATCTAACTATTGATTCAACCAAAAAAGGAAAAAAGGAATTTATTTTAAATATTTATGAGCTTTACAATTTTGTCAAAAATGAGTGTTTATGCAATAGTTGTTTGATATGAGATAAAAAAGACAGAAAAAAAAGTTGATTGAAACATCATGTCAAGCCTCACATTACAAATGATACTTAAAGTGACTTCAAAGGTCCAAAGAACTTAGTTATATTTGAGAGGGTAGTTGAGTAAAAAATTATTACACTCATATTTTATAGCTAGAAACTAATCCTCAACTCAGGCATACTTATTGCACAATTTACTTATATATCCAAACACTTCTCTCACAAGAAAGAAAAATAAAAAATAAAGTAAAATTGAGCCACTACCTGAGATATCTTGGAAAACCTCTATTGGGGCTATAGATGCTTGACTAGCAGTAGGGTAAAACTAATATGGGATTAGAAGCAACTCCACTGAGGCTATAGATGCTTGACTGGCAGTGGAGCCCTGCAGAATGGCGAAAAATTTTAAAGAGTGAAATCATATATTAGGGTTGGCTATTTTGCACAGATATGATAAAGTTCTGAAATATTTAGAAAAAAAAAAAAAAAAAAAATGCACAAACACACACAAGGGCAAAAATATGTTGAGACAAATGGCTGCGACAAAATCTGTATAATCATATCTTATGACTTAGCTAAAACAAGCATTACTATATTTCAAAATAAAACTCATTGATTTCTAAAATTTCTAAACCTTTGTTTACAAATTGAATGAGAAGGGATTTACAGTTTTCAATACTCTACTTGATTTGATATCATGTTTTCAGTATACATATAAAATAAAAATTAATGATGAAGAAAATAAAGAAAAAGGGAAGGAAATTTTTTTTGTTATGCATTTCAAGTTTTGTTTAGCAATCAAAATTTTGTTGTTTTTTGTTAAATTTTGCAAAATAAAACCAGGAGATTCTATGGTTCTCAAGTGCTTCATGTTTTCAACACATTGTCCTAGTCAGAGCCTATGTTTGAGCCAAATTTGACTCAACTTTAAAATCCCCAAATATAATTTTTTTGGTTTCAATCAAACTACTTATACTGTTGGTCATTGCTTATAGTTGTTGGGGTAATTCAAAATTTCATTAGTTGGTTTGATTAAGTCTAACCTTAGCATTTTTTTTTAATGTGGGCTTCATTGTATTAATAAAAGTACCTCGAATGGTTAGGGAAACAAATTTCAAATTAAATCCCCAATCCAAAGTCCGACCTTCATAAAT
The DNA here is from genome assembly GCA_028583015.1 of Wollemia nobilis. Lineage (NCBI taxonomy): Eukaryota > Viridiplantae > Streptophyta > Pinopsida > Araucariales > Araucariaceae > Wollemia > Wollemia nobilis. The sequence continues at coordinate 3,680,975 of JAQPPZ010001313.1, read as the reverse complement.
CTTTCCTTGGGCCTAAAAATCGATTAATAAAGTCCTTAAATCATAAGTCGGCTAAACATTCACCATGGTCTCAAAGTCTTAAAAAACCTAAGGTTAAAATAAATATTAATTGATTAAAATCCTAAGGGTATGCACCCCGCTAAGCTAATTGGTGAGCACCTCAGATTTCATCCAAGAGTTGCGCACGATCCAGAGAAATCGGACGATATTGCTTTAATAAAATCAAACTGAAGATAAGTAAAAAGTCAAGCGTAGTCAACGAAGTAAAAAGGTTGCACCTTAGACTTAATCGGACAGAAGCACATTGCCTGAGAAAATCTGACGGATGCACACTCATGAAATAGTCTGAAAGATAAGTCAAAGGGTCAATAAAACTTAACCTAATATTTAAAAATCGAGCAAGTTGTCTTCAATCTAATGGCAACGCTTCATCGAGGACCAAATACAATGGACGCGCGCTCACTAAAGACTCCAAAGGTTAAACCTAAGGCTCTAATAAAGTTAAAATCCTTGCACATTTAACAAGATCAATGGTAGCACTTCGTCGAGGATCAATTCAATGGTCGCGCACTATCCGAAAAGTTAAAAGTTTAAGAATGAGTCATAATGGTCAACGTTCCAATTAAGCAGTAAGTATAAAAAAATCGGACGACATCGCTCAATCATCTATGAAATAAATGGTCGCACACTGTCTAAAGAATCAAAGGTTTAAAGTAAAGATGTCATAAGTCAAATGTCAAGTTAAAATCCAAGCAAGTCCGACAGATCGGACGATCACGCTGAACAAAGCTTAGATCAATGGTCGTGACTACTTTGATTAAAACAAACTTTAAAAATTAATTTTAAGAGAATGCGTCCCATTTGATTAATCATCATGCTAGTTACCAAGATCGGACGACCGTGCTCAAACGATTTTTAATCTAATGGTGGCACACTAATTGAAGATGCATTAAAAAGGGTTAAATATCGGGAGAAATTAATTAAAGTTAATCATGATTAGCAAGGGTTTAATACGTCAGAAAATTTTCCCCATTTTGCTCTAATCATGATTAATATTATAAATTCTTGATTAAACTAATGTGTAGGTTGATTAGATCCAACGGCTGCACTGGTCTCCACTCAGATCCGATGGCTGCACAAAAATCGTAGGATGGAAGGTAAAAGGCATGGGTAAGAACAAAATTAATTGACATTAATTATGTTGAGTAAGGGTTTAATACATTGACTAATCTTCCCCCTTTTCACCTTAATCATGATTAATAAGAAAAAAAATGTCTATAACATTATTATCTAGCATTCATCTTGTCAGTGATCCAATGGCAGTGCACAAACTAAATCAAGAATCAATGAACGTGGAGGCCTATAAATGGCAATAAAGATCCAAAGGCTAAATAAAGATTTTTTTATAACATGTGAATTGAATGACGACGAAAATTGACCATCCAGATCCAATGGTGCGCATGTGAGAAGATAATAAAATGTTAATCTAAGCATTGGGTTGATTAATTTAGTCGAGGTATATATGAATTTTTTCCATTTATTAAAGAATACATGCATATGTATGATCCAACAGTCGCACCTCACCATCATAAGATCAAACAACAATCGTAAAAGAAAATTTTCAAGAGATCAACGAATGTGCTTCATCTCAGATAAATCCGACGGTTGCAATTAATCATGGTTGAATTAGAGAAAAAATGACATCATAGGTAAAAAACTACACTCACACCAAGAGTCAGATATCATGAAGACCCCAAGGGAGACATAATGGATCCTAAAGATGTAGTTATCACTCGGATCTGAGATGGGACGAGGCCCAAAATATACCGTTCCACGTCAGATTAAAATATCCCCATTAACGAATGAATTGAAAGCATGAATGATTGCATGTCCACATATCAAAGGGACTCAAGCTTGCAAGTTAACATATATCGTCCATCATAAAGCACAAAAATCTAGAAAATACTGATTTGGTGTGATTCCATTGGCCAATTTTGAATAGCAGTTGGTGGCATCGGGTCGATAACTAAATGTGCAAATTTATCAAGTTCACTCCACCACCCTATATATGAACTTACGAAACCAATCAAGACCACTCCACTAGTATACCAAGAATTAAAATCAATACATCAGAAGCACATAAGGAAGAGAGTATTCATTTTCTGAGAACTCGAAGAAGAACTTCACCAGTAATCGTGAGGGCAATGGCATCATGGGGAGATATGTTCGTACCTACAGATACACAAGAAGCCGTAAAGTTTATCACAGATAAATCACCCTATTTTGTGATTTTTGGACTATCTGTTCCTGGTACCACTATGTATGATTTTTCTTAGAAATGTGGGCCAGATAAAAAACCCAACTCAAATTAACTGTAGAAGATCAACAATACCTGCATTAAGAGTTTTTCCCGAGTAATGGAAGATGATAATAGGACCTTGTTGATAATGGTATATTTGTTCCATAAAGCTCAAAACTGGCAGTATAAGGGTTTCCCTAGAGACAACAGATGGAACAGTAACCTTGGAAAGCTGATATGCCCAAAAGTGCATTTCTCTTTAGATTTGATGGCTTGGTTAGTAGTGGCATATGACAAAATAATGAGGACATTTCGAGACCACAAGAATCGAAAGGTGTTCAACGCCAAAGTCGAAGATATCCAGGAAGTGTTCAATCTGACAAAGTATACCATATTTCTGGTGGATCAGGTAATCAAACACCAATCTTGCATGTTCATTGATATGGAAATTTTTAAAAAATTGTTTGATACACATGCAGAAATAGAGAAAAATTTCCCAGTTAATAAAAACACTTTTAAACCTTGGGTACAAGACTTCAGTGACATGATAAACATAGTATTGGGAGTACAGGATATGAGTAGAATAACAAAAAGAGTTTTGTATTTAGCTGCACAATGTAATAGAGGACATAACACCCCTATCTACATCTGGGAATTGGAATTGAGCTTGCAAATACACAGAGAAATGGTATAACTAAAGAGATAAATATTCGAATAGAGGGAGGAGATGCCTCAATTTTCACAATATTCTTTTCTCACTCTCTTAATAGCGGGCCAATTGGAGGAAGAAGCCCGTAAGATATTAAAAGCCATAGATAGCCCCTATGTAAAAAATAGCTTATGGAGACTTTATGAAGGATTAAATCACATGCACTAGTTTTGTGATCCCTTCTTGGTAGAAATCCATTGGGCCTTAACTGGGCTAATTGTAGAAATATTAGGGCCATGGGTAAGGGCATTCATTAAAGAAAATGGGTTTTACTTACATCAAACTATATGGAGCTAAAATTCCTCCTAAGGTGTTACCCCAGTAATACCCACTGTCCATAGTAGCCCTATAATTATGTAGGCAAGTGGTAGAAGAGGCTAAAATGATACTGGTTAAGAAGCATGGGAAAGTACCCTGGCTTGATGTTCGTTGCCATTTTGGAGATTATGTATTTGTTGGATATCCTTCCCTACTCAAGGGAATGTTTGAACTGGACAATATAGGATTCGATGAAGTGTCATGGAGGTTTTATGACCCAAAATGAATTTATAGCAAGATGATGGAGAAGATGGAGTATGCTCGAATAAATCACCGAGAAGATGCCTTTGAAGATAACTTATTAGAAGTTATAGAGCAAAAATCATATTTACAAATAGTATGGGATAATTTCCCTCCAGAAAAGAGAGGTAGCGCACAGGTTTGTGAAGCCTATGACTACCCAACCGAACTAAGAAGGCTTTGGGAGATATTAGTGGATACTACAACACTTGTTATACTAAGGACAAACCCATCAATTAAAGAAGACCCTTTGCTAGAATTGATAGAAGAGCAGGATATGGACTTAATGGAGGTCACTGTTAGAACTATTGATATAGTAGAACAACAGGTTAAACTCCCAGTGAATGACTAGCCCAGAATAGTGGCAACACCAAAATAATCTCCTCATAAAACCTGTATAGATAAGGCCAAAGAAATAGTAACTTCATCCTCTCAAAAAGCACCATCAACAAGGTAGGTTGTAGTTCCTATATCTGATAATGTCTTAGCTGTGACTAGTGTGAAGAAATTGGTACCCATGGAGGTACCGAATTCTATAAACATAAGGTGACAGGAGTTAAAAATTCTAATAGTAATACAAGTAAAAGGTGGACTAGCTGGCCTCTTCTAAAGCTACTCAGTAAAAATTCAAACAAAAATAGCTCTAGTAGAAGCTAAGAAACCTAGATTATCTCTACCTATTGCCAAGGTTATTTTGGAAAGAACATATGAACAGGCGACATTTACTGCTATAGATGAACAAGATTTATAGTTAGTAGCAAGAATGGGAAATATAGAATAACAATCTTCAGAAAAGGTAAACATGGGAACAATTCTGTCAGATATTGCTAAGGTTGATATCCCTCCCCTACAAAACCCACTAGTCTTTAGTACCAATGAGAAAACAAGAGGATCATCACTACTGGGTAAAGAAGCTGATATGGCAAAGCTTGCCAAAACTATGAGTAATAAAGTCATAGATCAATTTGTTGAAAATTTTGAAACACTCAAAAAGCAATTGAGTCAAGAGGAAGAAGAAAAAACAAAATTGAAAGTTGTGATAAGTAAGCAACGTGAAGAATTAAATAAGAAAAATGCTTCAATTGCCCAACCACCTGTAGTGACCAAAGTTCAAGATGATGTATATTATTTGAATGTAATGAAAAAAAACATGTACAAAATATTAAAATCTCGGGCCAAAGGTTTTACTGAAATATTCAGGCAAATAAAGGTGATTCAAATAACTACTCAAGAAATCATGACCTTGATGAAGGAAATAGAAGAGGATTTTAAATTCACTCACCCAACCCTGGACTACATAGGGGATCATTTTGAAGAACTGCAAGGACAAGAAATAACAACACCTGAAGGCAATAAAATTCAAATCAATTTTGAATTTTTCAAAGCAGCCCTGTTTGGATTAAACCAAGAAAATGGACAAATTCTGTGACTGAGATGAATGATCTAATAAAATATGCTAAAGATAAACTATCAAATATTGGTCTGTCCTTAGATCAATTCCTGGAAGCATCATACATAGAAGGAATATTCAAAGAAACCCTTGAGAGATTTAACCATGAATAAGGTGATGAGGAGGAGATGATTAAACAAACTACACTCATGGTGAATGCTACAGAAGCCTTACTACTTCAGTATGACAAAAACATGCCTGTTATTGTTGTACAGAAAAACTGAATTCTGCAATAAATGAATATGCTAAGGATTGCAGCCACTTTTGACAAAGAAATATGGAAGTTAATTGATGAGCATATTAAAGGGTTGCAAAGGAGTTTAAAGGGAAAAAGAGTCAATACCTGCACTCAACAAAAAGTAGATTCTGCACCCCAGACAAATGCAAAAATAGGAGATATCTTTGAGGCAGTTAAAGGATCAAAGAACCAAAGAAAGACAAATCAAAAGAGGCTAGTTTGGAAAGTAGCAGCTAAATGCACCAATAATTAGCTGAATAACATAAAAGCTTTTCTTATACTTAAATCACCAATTGAGTAGGAATATGTTTGAACAAGTCAAATAAGAGAGCACAATTAGTTCAAAATAAATCCATCTGGACAACATCAATTTTGAGATTCAATCAGAAGCTACCAAGTGTGTAGTCGAAATTCAACTAAAAATAATAGAATCAAGAACCAACAACTATAAAAGGAAGAAGGCAGGTGTAGATTCTACATCAAGCAATTAGAAAATAGCATTTTTTCTAAAATTTATACTTGAGTGCCCTGTTAGTTATGTTGTTGTATTTTGTGTGTGTCTATTTTCATTTATTCATTATTTCTTCCTCCCCTTGTTGTGTAAGATTGTATGATAGGAAAGTGTTCAAGAAGATGAGAATATTTCCAATCTTATTGAGCCTAGGATTCAGAGATTCTTCTATTACCATATTGGAACAAGAATATTTGGAGAGACCTGTTACATTATTTGAACAGAGTCTTCTTCATTGTATTGATGTATTTATTTAAGAAAAATTGAGTTAAAATGAATCCCACCCACTATGCATGTAATATGTTATGAAATCAATATAATTTTGGGTTTTATTATTATAATTTCTTTGTCTCAGTATTGTGTGTATCTGTATAATGGGTTACATTATTTGAATGCATTATACACGTTTCTTTCATTAGTTAAGTCTTGATTTTGTTACGATATTCAAATGAAAGCAAGAATGCTAATTTTTTTCTCCCCTTCTTTCTGTTCATGATTAAAATAGTTGTTAAATTGCTATAACAACCCAATGAATCTAGGCACCGGTCTACATAAGGTATAACAATTGGTTTTTTTCATTCTTGGTCATTTTAATAGGAATACTATAGTTTAATATAAGTCTGGAGCGTGCAAATTAGAATTTTAATCATAGAATTTCCATTGGGGTTTCCTTATCTGTTCTGCCATATTTTATAGCAATATTCAGGTTTAACAAAACATGAGGCAGGTCGACCAGAGCCTATAATATCTCATTGGTTTCAAACGGGTTCTTGTAGCGTGACAATTTATTTCCTATAGATGCAATAATCAGTTCCAACAAAAACTCTACCCACATTTTCTGTGGTACTTTTAAAGAATTACTTGGGTAGAATTTTATTTAAACCCCGCCCAAAGTACTTATGTCATCCGATCAATATTCTTCTACCTTGAATTCTCCCATCGTACCTTCATCTTTCGTTGCACTCCCAAAAGGTCCCACCAAAATTTTTATCCCACCTGCCTGAACATGTTTGCATTCATTGTGTACTTTCATTCATTCTCTCTTGTAATATTTCAAATTGGTATTAGAGCTAGCACCAAATTTATGGATGATAAGAAACAATGGCTTCCAATAGTAACTCTTTGTAGTTGCAGATTCCATGGTCCAATGGTAAGGATTACAATTACTGGAGCATCCATATGAAGATACTATTTGGGTCTCAAGAGCTATAGGACCTAGTGGAGAATGGCTATCTAGAACCCATAGATGCAACATCATTGAGCACTCTCTCCCAAGTAGAGTTAGATTTATTGAAGGATAATTGGAAGAAGGACTAGAAGGTATTATTATATATAAAGCAGACAGTTGAGGAGACCATTTTCCCACAAATCACAATACAAACTAAATTAAAGGAGGCCTGGGAAATTTTAGCTAGCTCCTTTCAGGGGCACCAACAAAGTGAAGTTGGTGAGGTTGCAGATGCTGAGAAGAGAGTTTGAAAATATGCAGATGAGTGAGTCGGAGTCCATAAATGACTTCTTGAATCATACAATGGATACCATAAACCAGATGAGGTTGAATGGGAAGAACATTGAGAACCAAATAATAGTGGAGAAAATATTAAGGAACCTACCAGCAAGGTTTGACTTAGTGGTGATAGAAATTGAAGAATCGAGAGATTTAACAACCCTGTCTATAGATGAGCTCATGGGTTTTCTAAAAACACATTAGCAGAGGCTAAAATGATCATCTCAATATTCACCAGAGTAAGCGTTCAAGACACAAGTATCATTTTGAGATAATAGAAGAAGAGAAGAATCCCACCAATCTGCCTCAAGTTCTCAAGGAGGAAGAGGATAAAGTAACCAAGGCAAGAGTGGAAAGGCCAGAAGAGAGGAGGAATGTCAAACTCCAATGAAGGAGAGACCAACTATAACTTCCATAAAGCAGGAGGAAGAGGTAATGACAAAAATAAACAAGGTGGATCAAATCAAAGGTATGATAAATTAAATATCCCGTGTTATTACTACAAGAAATTTGGCCACTTTAGTTATGAGTGTAGAAAGAAGTTAGCCAATGATAGTAAACAACAAGTCCACTATACAAATGAATCTAAAAATATAGAGTGTAAATATGTATGTGGGAATTTGCTGTTAACTTACAATATTGATGAAAAGAACCAGAATAATACATGGTATCTTGATAGTGGTTGTAGTAACCACATGTCAAGGAACAGAGAGATGTTTTCATAGCTGGATGAATCCATCAAATCTGAAGTGAATATGGGTAAAAATAGCAAGGTACCTATCATGGGCAAAGGGAGAATCATTATCCGCACTAGGCAAGGTGAAAGGAAGCACATCATTGATGTGTATTATGTACCTAGGTTAAAACACAAATTGTTGAACATTGGATAACTTGTGCAGAGGGGACACATTGTGTAGTTTAAAAATGGATCCTGTATCATTTGGGACAAATAGAACTGGCTCATAGCAAATGTGTCCATGACAATGAATAAAATGTTTTCTCTACATATTCAAAATGAACCTGTTTCTCTCATTCAACGCAGTTATGAAAGATGCTACCTATTTTTGGCATCTCAAATATAGTCACTTGAGTTTCAGTGGTCTAAACTTGCTACACAAGAAATAGATGGTGAAGGGTTTACCCCTTATATAGAAAGCAAATCAAGCATGTGAAGGTTGTCTGGTCAAAAAGCGACATAGGGATGTGTTCTCTACCAAACAATCATGGCGATATTCATAGCCATTGGAGCTGGTGCATTCTGATATTTGTAGCCCAATGCAAACTAACACATTTACTAGTAACAAGTACTTCCAAAATTTTATAGATGACTTCAATCGGAGGACATGGGTATATCCCATAAAAAAAAAGTCAAAATATTTTGGCAAATTCAAGTAGTTCAAAGCTCTAGTTGAAAAATAGAGTGGCTATTATGTGAACTATCAAAACAGATGGAGGATGTGAATACATATCTAATGAATTTCATAATCTTTACAAAGAAAATGGAACTCGAAGGTAGTTCACAACAAGATATATACCATAGCAGAATGGTGTTGCGAAGAGGAAGAATAAAACAATCATGGAGATGGCACAAAGTATGTTGAAGGCCAAGGCATTTCCACATGAGTTATAGGCAGAAGTTGTATGTTGTGTAGTTTATCTATTGAATAGATGTCCCACAAAGAGTGTGAAGGACAAAATTCCTCAAGAAGCCTAAAGAAACCAGAGGTCGAGTGTTGCTTACTTAAGAGTTTTTAGGTGCATAGCAAATGCATATGTTCTATATGAGAAGAGAAATAAGTCGGACGACAAAGAAGAAAAATGCATCTTCACTAGGTATAATGAAGATTCAAAAGTTTATAAGTTAAATAACCATGTTACAAAGAAGTTGATTATAAGTCATGATGTGAAGTTCCTAGAAGATGAAGCATGGAATTGGAAATCCAAGACCGATCAGACAAAACCAATAATTATTGAGTCTAAGGACTTGGAAGAGAATAGAGTGTATCCACCTGTAGCTTCATGTAGTAGCACCAGTTCCAGAATAACCATCGCCTCATCATCATGGTCACCTCCACTTGCAACAAGGATATCCAACTTGAAGACACCAATAAAGACAAGGAGCTTGCAAGATATTTATGAGGTAACCAAAAATGAAATTGATGAAGAACATTTTGATTTTGCTTTATTTTTTGAGTGTGATCCAATTTCATTTGAAGAAGCAATTCAAAATAGAAAATGGGTAAAATATATGGATGATGAGATAAATTCCATCGAGAAAAATTAAACCTAGGAATTAGTGGATCTCATAGCAAATAAGAAGACCATAGGAGTCAAATGGGTAAATAAAACTAAGTTTAATACCCAAGGTGATATTGATAGGCATAAGGTCATATTGGTGGCAAAAGTCTCTAAGAAAAATTTAGGGATTGACTATGATGAGGTGTATACCCCTGTAGCAAGACTTGACACAGTAAAAATGATCCTAGCATTTGCAGCCCATAAAGGTTAGAATGTATACCAAATGGATGTCAAGTCTGCCTTCCTCAATGGAGTGTTGGAAGAGGAGGTCTACATAGAATAGTCACTTGACTATGAGTTGGAATGGCAAGAAGGCAAGGTCACGAAATTAAAGAAAGCATTGTATGGGTTGAAGCAAGCACCCATGACTTGGTACAAATAGATTTATGCATACTTTCAAGAGAATGGGTTCATCAAATGCCCATATGAGCACACCCTCTACATGAAGACAAATGAAGAGGGGGAGATGATAACCATCTGCTTGTATGTAAATGATCTGATTTATATTAGCAATAGCAATATGCTATTTGAGTAGTTTAAAAATGCCATGAAGAATGAGTTTGAGATGACAGACTTAGGTCTAATGAAGTATTTTATTGACATCCAAGTTACTCAATATGAGGAGGGTATCTTCATTTCTCAAGGTAAGTATGCAAAATTATGTCCTGAAGAGGTTTAATATGGAGGACGATAAACCTGCCATCACACCAGTTGCAACAAACCTAAAGTTGTGCAAGAATGATTACAGTAGCAATATAGACCCAAATTTCTACAAATGGTTAGTTGGAATTCTGATGTATTTGACAACAACTAGACTAGGCTTAATGTTTATAGTGAGTTTAATTAGTAGATCTATGGAAGCACCAAAGAACACTCACTTGCAGGAAGGAAAAAGAATATTGCAGTATGTCAATGGGACCATAAATCATGAAATTTATTATGCAAGGAAAGATCAGCTTGAACTTGTTGGCTACATAGATAGCGATTGGGTTGGTAATATAGATGATTAGAAGAGCACTTCCGATTATGCATTCCATCTTGGATAAGGTGTAGTTTCATGGTCATCAAAGAAGCAACCAATTGTTGCATTATCAACTACTGAGGCAGAGTATGTTGCCACCACTTGAGTCGCATGCCAAGTAGTTTGGCTGAGAAGAATTTTAGGGGAGCTGAGTCATCCAGCGGATGGGGCAACAACTTTATTTTGTGACAACAATTCAGCCATAGCACTATTAAAGGATCCAGCGTTTCATGGTAGGACCAAGCACATCGACATCTAATATCATTTCATTAGAGAACTGGTGAAATCTAATGAAATTGAGTTACTATTTTGCAATTCCAAAGAGCAGGTTGCAAATATTTTCACAAAACCTTTGAAGGATGAGGACTTTAACAGCTGCGGGAAATGCTCAGTGTCAAAGCATTTATGAAATGTAGTTTAAAGGAGGATGTTAGAAAATTAAACCATATTTGACACCTTCTGATAGATTTTATCTTCTGCATCAATCGGTAGATTTTGTTGTACTCGTATTTATTACCAGTAGCTCACGATTCAACTGCAGTTGTTTGGGAAGTCCGTTGGCATCAAGTTTTTATTTATTGCGTATCAATGAGTTGGTGAGCCTTTCCCGCCTTGCCCTCCATCTCCAACCCTATATATTTTATGTTGCTGGCATAATTCAATAGTGAAGAAAAGGAGCAAAAGAAGAAGAGAAAATCTAGAGGAGGAAGACTTCGAAGAGCAGAGCAAGGAGGTGAAGTTGCAGCTTTCACAAACTGCTGTTTGAATTTATCTTGCAACTCCCTTGCAAATATTGATGTAAAGCTTATGGACAAAAAAAAATATCGAATAATAAACTTTGTATTAAGCAATGTAAAACTTTTTGATTAATATAATTTATTTGTGCATATTTGAGATTTCAAGTGTTTATTTATATTTGTGAAAATCGGCGGTTTGAAAACCCTTGACGGGCCCAAATCCAAGTTGAGCAAATGTTTTATTGGTACTTAGAATAAATTTAAGTTGGGGGGACATTTAGTTTAATCCCGCCATTTTGGGCGGTAATTTCCGAGCATTACATGGGCGGACTTTTATTTAAACCCCGCCCAAAGTACTTCCGTCATCCGCCCTGAATTCTCTCGCCGTACCTTCATCTTCCGCCGCGCTCCCAAAAGCTCCCGCCAGAAGTTTTATTCCGCCCGCCTGAACCTGTTTGCCTCCACCGCGTACTCCCGTCCGCCCACTCTTCTAATCTTTCAGTCGGAAGAACTTTTCTGCTTACACAATAGCGGTCGGGAAGAATAGTATAATGTATGCCATTGAAAGTACATTAGCTAAGTGCAATATGATGTTTTTCATGTAATGATGTTAGGTTATGCTTTATTGCTCGGTGTTGGCCAGCTTTACTGCAACATTGCATCATGTTGCTGAGCTTTAAGATGATCAATGCTCATTGCTTTATTGGAACATTGGATCATGTTCCACCTAGTTTGTGAGGGTTACTTAGATTTATAAAAAAAAATATTTAGGTTTAAATCTTAGGGGTAGTGGTATTATTCTGATCTGAATTCTTGGCTACCGGGTTAATAATAATGAATTGGAATACATTTGATGGAAGCAACCCTTAAAATCTATAATTGTCAATTACTAGAAATAGTGTAATTGTAACCAAAATCTTCTATATAACCTAAACAACCAAGTCTTCTATATAACCTTAAAAAACAACATTAAATCATGTCACTAAGCTTTAAGATGATAAATGCTCATGACCAATGATTTCGTTCACATGGGGCACTGTTCCTTTGATCTATTCATCTACGTGAAATATTGTGAACGTTATGTCAACGCTACCATAAAAGAGGGTTAACCCTAAATATCATTCATCAATGGGCATCCGGGAAGGGAAACTGTACGTTAGGTATCTCGAAAGAAAGAAAAAAAGACAATGACATATTGTGCAGTTACGTTAGTCATTATTATTTTTTTTTCGAAAGATGTGATCTGCAAACATATTGGCCATCAACTTTCAAGCTTATCATTACACCAACACAATTTTATTCAATGTTATGAAATTTAAATTTTATTTAAATAATGTTTTTATTAGAATAACTACACTCTTTATAGTTGTTTTACTTTGTGAATAAGTCCTGTCACAAACTAATGACGCAGTTCCCTTAAAGTTTGATTAGTGAACCTGCTAGATTGATAAAAATCTTCATAAAAGAGTGTATCAATTTTTGGTATCCTTTGAAAGGTATATTGTTTCAGGTCAGCAATATATACCACTTGATTGAAGTTCAATATTATTTGAATATACATTCTCACAAAGTATGCTTGAAATTTTATTTTAAAAATAAATATATAATATGTGAGGATCGATTACACCATACTGATAGAATAACTCAAGATTCTTGGATATTAATTAGGATAGCAATGCTTTACCACCATAAATTCAAAAAGTTATGTCCATTTCCACGGCTTTGGAGTAAATGGCTACAAGTTGATATATGCAAGACGAAGAAAGGGCAAAAACAGCTCCTCAATGCTATTCTATCCGTAATTTTGTTGGTTTCTTGTCTTAATGTTTAGTTTTCGAAAGTTATAGGTCGAGTTATTTTGGATTTGGATTTTCTTCTAAGGTCGAAGTTGTTTTCGGGACAATCTTTGTAGCTGCATATAGTTGTTTGTTTGATGAGATAGAACAATGTGTCTCTTCTAACTAATCTTGTCGGAAGAGCTTTTCTGCATACACAGTAGTGGTCGGGAAGAATAGTATACCATGGGAAGTACATTAGCTAAGTGCAATGTGATGTTTTCCATTAATGATGTTATGTTATGCTTTATTGCTCAGTGCTGACCAGCTTTACTGCAACATTGGACCACGTTACTGAGCTTTAAGATGATCAATGCTCATGATCAATGATTTCGTTCACATGGGGAACTGTTCCTTTGATCTATTCATCTACGTGATGAATGTTATGAACTATAAGTTAAGGCTACCATAAAAGAGGGTTAGCCCTAAATATCATTCATGAATGGGCATTCGGGCAGGGAAGCTATGCGTTGTGTATTTAAAAAGAAAAGAAACAATGACATATTGTGCAGTTACGTTGTCTTTCCTTGTTTTTTTTCCCAATGATGTGATCCCCAAACATATTGGTTATCAACTTTCAAGCTTATCATTACAGCAGCACAATTTTCTTTAAAAATGTTTTGATTATAATAACTATAGTTATTTTAGTTTTAGGATAAGTCATGTGACAAACAAATGACGCAGTTTCCTTAATGTCTGATTAGGTAACCTGCTAGATTGATAAAGTTAAAAAAAAACAGCTTATCATTCTCAGTTATTCTTTGAAGGTATATTATATTATTTCTGGTCAGCAATATTAATCACTCCATTGATGCTCAATAAATTATATATATATATATAAAGTTGAGTTATCAAATCATATGTAATTATCATATAAGCGTATATTTAAAAAAAAAAAAATTCTAACCAAGTAGAAAGCATTCAAAATCTCATGAACATCTCCAACTAGTCATTCTAGCATAAAACAATTATATATATATATATATATATATATGATCAACTTATAAATTTAAAGAAGGTGAACATCTCTCGCCTTAGGCTTAATAGTAGCATGACAACGTACATCATTTTGTGGTGTTGTTCTTATTGTAAAATTGAACACAATGTAATTCTTTTCAACACATTGTGACATCAAATGTAGAATTAATATTTAATTTGATATTTAATTGTTTAAATTAAATGATATAGACGCAAATAACTTTTACCATATCTTTATAGTTTTTGCAATGTAAAACATAAACATAATATTGTATACTATAAATTGATATGATAATTCTAGGTATAAAAGCACCACGAATATTTTATATTTAATTGAAATTTTAATTATTAGACTAGGTTTTGTTGTTATTCAATTATAAACAATATTCTTCATCACATAACAACTTTCTTATCATTCAACTCCACTCTATATAATGTAATCCATATATGCACATGTTGGATGCCAAAGGAAAGATTAATGAATGAAAAATTAGAACATAGATGAATATGTAGAATCATTATAATGTTAAAAATATGACATCTGATCTACTAGACATATGGGTCAGACATCTAGGCAACAGGTCAAACATTTGACATGCTAGACGTCTAGGTCAGATGTCAAGACAGTAGGGCTTCGAAACATCTAGGCCAGACATCTAGGCAACAGACCTGCTAGACATCCAGGATGAGACGTTAAGGTAGGACAAGACGTCAAGGCAGTATGAGACGTCAAGGTAGTATGAGACGTCAAGATAGTACGAGACGAGATGTCAAGGCAGTACGAGACAAGACATCAAGGTAGTATGAGACTTCAAGGCAGTACATGACGTCTAGGCAGTAGACATATAGGATAGACATCGAAATATAGAAGATGAACAATATTGGGAGCAAAAATGGAAAATATTTTGAAGGCTTCCATTGGGAGAGAAAACAAATAGTTTAGAGTCTTCCTTCTACTCTATAAAAGGGGTATGATCCCTTACATATGGATGGTTGAAAAGCAGACGTCAAGGCAGGACAAGATGTTAAGGTCGTACTAGATGTCAAGGCAGGATGAGATGTTAAGACAGTACAAGATGTCAAGGCAGTACGAGACATCAAGGCAGTACAAGATGAGATGTCAAGGTAGTATGAGACAAGATGCAAGGTAGAACGAGATGTCAAGGTAGTATGTGATGTCTAGGCAATAGACATATGGGATAGACATCAGAATACGAAAGGTAAACATTCTTGGGAGCATAAATAAATAGTATTTTGGAGGCTTCTGTTGGGAGAGGAAATGAACAGTTTAGATTCTTCCTTCTACTCTATAAAAGGGATGTGATCCCTTGCATATGGATGGTTGAAATATTGTGAAAATATGAATGTAAGTTTGCTAAAAATAATAGAAAGAGAAGTTGTCATTACCCCGTGGTTTTTCTTACACATTGCAGGTTTCCACGTAAATATTTGTGTCACTTGTGTTGCTATTTTCGTATGTTTTCTATTTTTGTTATTGTGCTTCCTATTATAGGTGTAAAATATGAATCTTTTCCTAACATCGGGTATCAAATCTAAGGTTTTGTGCGAGTGGGATCTGCAATAATGACAAAATCTGTAACCAAGTTTGAAATTAAGAAATTGATGGCAAGGAATTTGCTCTATGAAAGATAAATGTGGAGGATTTTCTGGTTCAGAATGACCAATCTCAAGCCTTGAAAGGAATCACGAGTAAACCGAGTAGCATGAAAGATGAGGAGTGGGTAACGCTTGACAGGAAGGCGATTTCTACAATCTGTATCTACCTAGCAGAGTTTGTCTTGTTCAATGTAGATGAAGAGAAGACCACAAAAGCCCTTTGGTAAAAGGTTAAAAAGTTGGATGAAACAAAATCAACAACAAATAAGTTTTTTTTCTAAAAAAATAGCTCTATAGTTTGAGGATGAAGAAAATTTCATCCGTTGTAGATCATTTGAATGAGTTTAATACTCTGATCAATAAACTGGTTTTCGTTAATGTGAATATGGAGGATGAAGATAGATCCATCACCTTACTTTATTCCCTCTCAGACACTTGGGATCATATGGTGATAACCATCATTAATTCATCATCAAGAACTCTTAAATTTGATGATGTGGTAGCCGCTTTGTTGGAAGAAGAGTTGACGTGAAAAACATCTCTGGAACCCTCAATCAATGAAGCTCTATCTATGAGAGGTCAATATTTTGAGGGGAATAAACAAGGTAGAAAATAGTCCAGATCTAATTCTAAAGGGCATAATAAGAAATGGAATTGCTAACATTGTGGGAAGCCAGGACACTCCAAGAAGGACTATTGGCAATTCAAGAATTGTGAAAAGCAAAATCAACCATCAGCTAAGGCTAGTGCAACAGATTCAAGAGAGATGACAAAATGTGAAGCCTTCTGTATCAGTAACAACATATATGTTTTATATACCTAGGTTTTTGACTCAGGTGCATCTTTCCACATGTCTCCCCACAGATATTAGTTTGACAAATATCAGCCATACTATGGTGGAAAGGTCTATTTGGGTGATTATCACCCTTTAGAAATTGTGGGAATAGGGGATATAAGGATCAGGATGGATGATGATAGAGAAAGGATGTTATGTGATGTGTGACATGTGCTCGATTTGAGGAAGAATTTGATCTCAATCAAAGTGTTGGATAAGCTAAAATATTTTGTTACCTTTTGTAACAATTAATGCAAGATTACCAGATATGTTCTTGTAGTAGCAAAGGAAGAATATTATGGAACTTTATACCATTTATGCAGTGATACAGTGAAAAACCATGCAACAGTAGCAACTTATTTTTTGGATGCAATAATGTTATGGCATCAATGCCTAGGCTATATGAGTGAAAAAGTCCTAAACATTCTACATGATAGAGGTATTCTTTTTGGGATTAAGTCTTGTAATTTAGACTTATGTGAGCACTATATTTTTGGTAAATAGAAGAGGGTTCAGTTATGTCTTGGTAAGAGTTATGATTTTTTGCAACTTATACATTCATATATATTTGTACCAGTCCCCACTCAGTCCTTGAATGATGCCATCCATTTTCTAACTTTTATAGATGATTATTCTAGGAGAGTGTGGATTTACTTTATAAATAATTTAGAAGCTTTGCAAACATTTAAAGAGTTCAAAGCACATATAGAGAAGAGTTTGGGCAAGTCAATTTTATGTCTCAAATCAAATAATGAGGGTGAATATTACTCCAACGAATTTGATAAATTTTGTATGCAAGAAGGTATTAAGCACCAGAAGACTATACCATACAATCCATAATAAAATGGTGTGGTTGAGAAGATGAATCACACAATCATAGAGCGTGCAAGAAGCATGCTTAGTGCAGCCATGTTGGAGAAAAAGTTGTGGGTAGAGGTTGTCAATACAACTGTTTATCTTATTAATAGGTCACCTACAATTACATTGGATGGAAAAAATTTAGAGGAGGTTTGGTGTTGTAAGCCAGTTGATTACTCTCATTTTTGCACAATTGGTTGTGATGCGTTTTTCCATGTACCCAAAGAAAAAAGGTCCAAGATTGACCCAAAGCTAAGCAAATGTGTTTTTCTCAGCTATGGAGATATAGTGAAGGGGTATAGACTATGGGATCCTACTGCCCACAAGGTAATTATTAGTCGAGATGTAATTTTTGATGAAAAATTCATGCAAAGGAAGGAGGTACAACAAAATCCTAATGTTGTACTAGTTGAAGTAGAAATGAGTGAAGATGAATATAAAAATCAGTATGCTAAAGTTTTTGATCAGCATGTAGAACAACAAGTAGATCATCCATAATGGTCACAAGACCAAGATCCAAAATCGATAGATCATTGGGTTAGAATATCTACATGTCCACAAAAGTTTCTAGAAAGGTATTCTCATGTGTATTAGTCCTCTTTTGCTTTGTTAACTGATTATGGTGAACCTAGTTCATTTCAGGATGCTAGAGAGTCTGAAAATGCAAAAAAGTGGAGGAAATCCATGGAGGAGGAAATCAAGGCACTTTGAAAGAATAAAACTTGAAAACTTGTGGATATCCCACCTAGAAGAAATATTTTTGGAAACAAGTGGGTGTACAAAGTGAAGAAGAACACCGATGGGTTGTTGGAATGCTATAAAGCTCACTTGGTGGCAAAGGGCTATGTGCAGAAGTCAGGTGTTGAATTTAATGAAATTTTCTCTCTAGTTGTGAAGATGACTATTATTAGAGTTCTACTTGCACTTGCAACTGCATAGGATTTGGAATTGGAGCAACTTGATGTAAATATTGCTTTCTTGCATGGTGATATCGAGGAAGATATATATATATATATATATATATATATATATATATATATATATATATATATATATATATATATGGATCGGCCTGAGGGATATGAAGAAAGAGGCAAAGAGCATTTGGTTTACAGACTAAAGAAATAACTGTATGGGTTAAAATAGGTGCCAAGGATGTGGTACAGGAAATTTTACACCTTCATGAAGAGCCAAGATTTTAGCAGGAGTGAAGTTGACCATTGTGCATACTATAAGAGGTTTGATGATGGTAATTTTATTATTTTTCTATTGTATGTTGATGATATGTTGGCCCCAACATGAAGAAAATCATTGATATTAAGGCTCAGTTAGCTAGGATATTTTAAATGAAGGATTTAGGAGCAACAAAATAAATTTTAGGGATGAAGATTGATAGGGATAAAAAAGGAAGAAATATCTGGTTAAGTCAAAATTCATATGTGGAAAATATTCTGGAACGCTTCAATATGTATAATGCTAAACCAATTAGTACCCCACTTCTTCTACACTTCAAGTTGTCTTCAAACTAGTGTCCTAGAATGGAAGTAGAGAAGACAATCATGTCTCGTGTACTTTATTCATCAGTAGTAAGAAGCCTCATGTATTCCATGGTGAGCACCAGATCAGATATTGCCCAAGTAGTTTGAGTAGTTAGTTGATACATGGCAAATATTGGTAAGGAGAATTAGAATATGATGAAGTGGATATTCAAATATTTAAGAGCCACTTCAGATGCTGCCATTTACTTTGGATCGACAAATTTGTAAGTTATAGGTTTTATGGATTCTAATTATGGTGATGGAGATGGGAGAAAATCCACTACAGGATATACCTTCACTCTTGTTGGAAGAGCTGTGAGTTAAGCTTTTAAGTTGTAGTCTATTATGGCTTTATCAACTACTAAAGCAGAATACATTGCAATAACTCATACCAGCAAAGAGGTAATTTGGCTAGAGTGATTGTTGGGTGACTTCAAGGTAATGCAGGAGAAAATTACGTTGCATTGTGATAGCTAGAGTGTTATTTAGCTAGTGAAGAATCCAACATTCCATGATCACATGAAACACATTGATGTCAAGTACCACTTTATCAAAATATGGTGGAAGAATGTAGGATTCTATTGCAAAAAATTGACACTGAAGTGAATCCTGAAGATATGCTTACAAAGCCAGTCAAAGTAGAGAAGTTTGAGTGATGCAAAACTTCTCTAGGCTTGCTGAAAAAGTAACAAGGGCAACATTGGGTAATTGGCGTTGGATGAAAAAATTTTGGCAGAAGAATTCCTAAGTACTAACTTCAAGGGGGAGAATGTTAGGTGTGAAGACAATATACAGGAAGTAGGTCACTTGGCATATCACCTGCTAGACATCTAGGTTAGACATTTAGGCAACATGCTAGATGTTTGACCTACTAGACGTCTAGGTAGCAGGGCTGCTAGACATCTAGAACAGACGTCTAGGCAACAAGGATTAAACTAAATGTTCCCCCAAACATAAATTTATTCCAAGTACTAATAAAACATCCACTCAAATTGGATTTGGGCCTATCAAGGGTTTCCAAACCGTAGATTTTGACAAATATAAATAAACACATGAAATATCAAATATGCATAAATAAATTATATTAACTGAAATTAAATTGACTACAGTCATAGTTTTACATTGTTTAATACAAATCCTACTACCGAATACTTCTTTGTATAGAAGTTTTACATCAACATCAACAAGCCATATGGATGATAAACTCAAACATGTGTCTATGAAAGCTACAATTTCACCTCCTTACTCTGCTCTTCGAAGTCTTCCTCCTTCAGATTTTCTCATCCTCTTCTACTCCTTCTCCTCACTACTGAATAATATCAGAAACATAAAATATATAGGGCTAGGGATGGAGGGAAATGCAGGAAATGCTCACCAACTCATTGATATGCAATAATTACAAACTTGATTCTAGCAGACTTCGCAAACAACTGCAGTCGAATCACAATGTATTGGTAATAAATATGGGTACAAAAAAATCTAGTGATTAATGTAGAAGATAAAATCTATTAGAAGGTGTCAAATATGGTTTAGTTTTATAACATCCTCATTTAAACTAAATTTCATAAATTATTTGACACCAAGCATTTCCCACAGCCTGTTAAAGTCCTCCTCCTTCAAAGTTTTTGTGAAAATATTTGCAACCTGTTCTTTGGACCTGCAAAATAGTAAGTCAATTTTGTTAGATTTAACTAGTTCTCTAATGAAATGATATCGAATGTTGATGTGCTTGGTCCTACCATGAAACACTCAATTCTTTGATAGTGTTATGGCTGAATTGTTGTCAAAAAATAAATTTTTTGCCCTATCCACTAGATGATTAAGCTCCCCTAAAATTATTCTCAGCCAAACTACCTGACATGCGGTTGAAGTGGCGGTAACATACCATGCCTCAACAATTGATAATGCAACAATTGGTTGCTTCTTTGATGACCATGAAACTGCACTTGATCCAAGATGGAATGCATAACCGAAAGTGCTCTTCCGATATTCTATGTTACCAACCCAATTGCTATCTATGTAGCCAACAAGTTCAAGCTGGTCTTTCCTTGCATAATAAATTCCATGATTTCTAGTCCCATTGACTTACTGCAATATTATTTTTCCTACCAGCAAGTGAGTTTTCTTTGGTGCTTCTATAAATCTACTAATAAAAATCACTACAAACATTAAGTCTAGTCTGGTTGCTATCAAATACATCAAACTTCCAACTAACCATTTGTAGAAAGTTGGGTTAACATTGCCACTTCAATCATTCTTGCTTAGCTTTAGGTCTATTGCAACTAGTTTGATGGTAGGTTTGTTGTCCTATATCTTAAACCTCTTCAGGATATATTTTGCATACTTGCCTTGAGAAATGAAGATACCCTCCATAGATTGGGTAACTTCAATTCCAAGAAAATACTTCGTTAGACCTAACTCTATAATCTTGAACTTCTTTTTCATGGTATTTTTGAACTTCTCAAATAGCATATTGCTATTCCTAGTATAAATTAGATCATCTACATACAAGAAAATGATTATCATATCCCCCTATTCTTTTGTATTCATGTATAGGGTGTGCTCATATGAGTATTTGATGAACCCATTCTCTTGAAAGTATGCATAAATCAGGTTGTACCAAGCCATGGGTGCTTGCTTCAACCCATACTAGGATTTTTTTAATTTTAGGACCTTGCCTTCTTGCCCTTCCAGCTCATAGTCAGTGGCTAGTCTATGTAGACCTCCTCTTCCAACACTCTATTGAGGAAGGCAAACTTGAAATCCATCTGGTATACATTCCAACCTTTCTGGGCTACCAATTCCAGGATCATTCTGACTATGTCAAGTCTCGCTACAGGGACATACACCTCATGATAGTCAATCCTTGACTTTTGCTCGGAGCCTTTTACCATAAATTTGACCTTATACCTATCAATATCATCTTGGGCATTAAACTTCATTTTATATGCCCATTTGACTCCTATGGTCTTATTATCTACTAGAAGATCCATTAATTACTAGGTTTTATTTTTTTGATGGCATGTCTCTTATCATCCATAGCTTTTACTCATTTTATATTTTGAATTACTTCTTCAAATGAAATTGGATCACACTAAAAAAATAAAGCAAAATCAGAATGTTCTTCATCAATTTCATTTTTTTTTACCTCATAAATATCTTGCAAGCTCCTTATCATAATTGGTTTTTCAAGTTGAAGATCCTTGTTGCAAGTGGAGGTGCCTGTGATGATGAGGTAGTGTTATTGTTGGCACTGGTGCTACTACTTGAAGCTACATGTGGATGAACTTTATTCTCTTCCAAGTCCTCACACTCAATTTTTCCTTGTTCTGGATGACCAATCTTGGATTTCCAGTTCCATGCTTCATCTTCCAGGAACTTCACATCATGACTTATAATTAACTTCTTTGTAACATGGTTATTTAACCTATAACCCTTTTTTTGCTGTCATATAGCTTATTTCTCTTCTCATCTAGAACATGTGCATATGCTATGCACCCAAAAACTCTTAAGTAAGAAAAACTCAACTTTTGGTTGCACTAGGCTTATTGAGAAATTTTATCCTTCACACTCTTTGTTGGATATCTATTCAACAGATAAACTGCACAACATACAAGTTTTATCTAGAACTCATGTGGCAATGTGTTGGCCTTCAACATACTCTTTGCCATCTCCATGATTGTTCTGTTCTTTCTCTCTGCAACACCATTCTACTATGGTGTATATCTTACTGGGAGATGCCTTCAAATTCCAATTTCTTTGCACAAATTATGAAATTCATTAGAGATGTATTCACCTCATCCATATGTTTTGAGAGTTCACATAATAGCCACTCTATTTTTCAACCAGAGCTTTAAAATCCTTCAATTTACCAAAATCTTCTAACTTTTTTTTGATGGGATATACCCATGTACTCCGACTGAAATCATCTATAAAAGTCAATAAGTACTTATTATCGGCAAATGTGTTGGTTTGCATTGGGCTGCAAATATCATAATGGACTAGCTCCAATGGTTGTGAAGATCTCCATGACTGTCTGATAGAGAATGCATCCTTGTGCTACTTGCCAACCAGACAACCTTCACATGCTTGATTCAATTGCTCTTGAAAGCACGAGGATACGAAAACAAAAAGGAATATGCCACAAGAAAGGACAAGAAAGAACATATACAAATTGACACAAGATAAAAGCAATATGAAATATGGTAATCTCTTTATTGATACGCTTTTTAAAGTGTGTTACAATACGTCTCCTTCCTTTTTAGGGGATAGGAGCGTCAAATGTGTTTCTTGTCACAACATCCATGGATAACAATCCTTCTTCCGCGTGCCCACATGTAAGATGGGCGGACCAAAATGTCACCGCCGCTTGTGTATGTGATTATTTGCTCTTTCCTGCTCCTCTACTATCGAAAACCTACGTTCAAAGAAACAGAAAATATTAGTAGCACCTGCGGACGGAATAAAGCATGTATTTCCCAAGGCCTACTGTCAGTAAATGCATGAAAATATTAAAACGATAATCAAATGACCTCGGATTGACCTAAAAATTTAACAGTAGCATAAATATGTTATCAGAAGACCACTGCAAAAAGAACAGTCTGGAAATTCCTCACAGATTTGTATTCGCTCCAGGGTGGGACGAATAGACCTGCAATAACTTGTCAGAAAGCACCCTCTTCAATGTCCTACTTAGGAAGCTCCAAATGACCTGCAAAGTTGGGGTTAGCTAATTGGGGGTGTTTTGGGAAGACCCAGATGGTCAGATTTCTCCAATTTTGCCTCTAGGACCCAGATTTTTCTGGTGCCATCTGCAAGTTAGTAAAGGCGAGAAATGACAAAAACCTGGTCAATATTGCTCGAATGAAATGAAATTTGAACTGTAACCTATTTAACATATCTAGAATCAAATGCAAAAGAAAAACCAGAGAAATCTATCACATATTTCTATTCATCCCGGGGTGGGGCGAATTTGCCTGTGACAGATTGGGGAGCGCCCAGGGGCAGGACGCCCACCGTTTGAGGCACTGTTTCGGCACCAATCCACTTGGGATGTGTCCAAAACTGGTTATGGGGTGTTGTCGACAAATTTTGTGGATTTTTGTGGCCAAAAATTGGGTTTTGGGTCCGGATTCGTGCTTCCAATAGTCACCCAATAACCTCCCTTTCGAATGAGAGATTAAGGATGTGAAAGCACAAATCGCAAGTAGGTATGTAAATTGGCAGCACTTCGTTGCTCAAATGCTCCTTCTCTATATATCTTTGGGTGAGAAAACTCACCAATTTATAGACCTTAGGGTCTCTCTGTTTGAATTGCGCATGCGAGGGCGTCACTTGAGTTATTTTCCTATTTTCAGAGAAAAGCTAATTCCCTGATTTAGAATCTCCTTGCATGAGGTTTCTAAAATAAAGACACTCATGACTGAAGTCTCTCTTCTTGAATAAAATCTATTCCTCGCAATTGCATGGCTTGAAGCCTCAGTTAATCTGCAGAGTTACCGAGGTTTGACTTTTTTCCAGTCAAACTTGCTATTCGCCCCACCCCGGGGCGAATGTCGTTATTCGTCCCCGGGTGGGACGAATGCCAATTTGTATTCGTCCCGGGGTGGGACGAGCAGAGAGAAAAGTGCCAAAAAGGTGCCAAATTGACCTCTGACCTCTAAAACTACTTTTGGAAGTGGTTAGGACCACTGTTTAACCTCTGGGGGCTGCCCTAGGGGTTGTGTGTGTCAATGCGATCAGCGCTTGTTGTCACATAATCGGATTGGTGTTGTTTTGGTGTCTACAGATGCCCCTTTTTGGGAAGCACTGTGCAAGGCACAACGTCGAGCAAAAATAGATAACCAAAGCACTAATGATTAGGGTTTCTCAGTAACCTAACCAACTCTTGATGCCCCAAGTATGGAAAGGGCATGCATTCTTGAATCCTTGCTTCTGACGAGCTAAGGAACTTAATTCAAGTGTTAACCTTGTTCGGTGAGGTGTTACTTGAACTTGGACATTGATCAGTCATGAATAGGCAAAGGGCGCAACCTTTTGTCTATGGGAACCTTGAGTTCATGATTCACGAATGCCAAGTGTTTGATCAGCTTGTGATTATTGCTTGTTTGCTGCCCCAAGCAGGGGCACGATTGTCTTTGTCAATGATCCTTTGAATGCGTGTCATTTCCATGATTGGGTATGTTGTTGTTGATTGGCGACTAAGTGTGACTACCCCCTCAAGCGACGAATCGATGAGGGAATGACCGACATGAGAAAAGTGACGAGTCGCTTGACCCAAGATGACTTAGGTAAGGGTGCCTTCAATTGTTTACCATTGAATGCGAAAGCAGTTTCCGAACATTCTGACCTATTTTTGGTGGGTTTTAACCCTTTTTGTGATGCATTTTGGAGCTGAAATTGTCAAAAATTCGTCCTCCCGTGGAGCGGTCCGGCTATGGTAGCCTTCTTAGGGAGTAGGATAGGGACAATTTGTAACCCCAACGTCTATTTTGGATGCCAAGAATGTCAGGCGCAAAAGCGCCTTCGTTCGGCAATGTTATTGCTATTTTTGGATGGGTTTTGACCCGTTTTGGTGACGCCGTTTGGGGATGAAATTCTCGAAAATCCATCTTCCCGTGGAGCGGTCCGGCTATGGTAGCCTTCTTAGGGAGTAGGATAGTGAGGATTTGTGACCCCGACATCTATTTTGCATGCCCGAAATGTCAAGTGCAAAAGCACTCTCATCGGACACTTTTATTGCTTGTTTTGATGTACATGTTTTTACATTGATGTATGCAAATGCGATTATGAATGCGATGTTTCTAATTTGTATGATGTATGCATATGGAATGAATGAAATGAGTTGTTGATGACTTGTCGATGGCACCATAGACTGTACAAGATTTGACTGGCTTGCTGTACTAATGGGATGACTTTGTGGAATGACTTTGCATGTGAAAACTTTGTTTTTGTATTTTGCATATTTTTTGATGGTGATGTATGGAATGAAATGTACCAGTTGTTTTAAAATGTAGTTAAGCTTTTCTGAGATTCAGATATTTTAACTAACTAGCCAAGACTGTACATTTATCTCGCAAGACTTTTGAACAAGGTATAAATCCGACTTGAATTTAACCAAGTTATTTCACATCCCTGTGTGTGCAATTGAGTTCGTTTATGTGGTATTTATCAGGATACCGCCAGTGCTGGATAGGCTATCAACCAAACCTATATCGAGGATCACCTAATTAGCTCCACTAACTCCATTGTTGTATTTAGCAAGATTAATCCATGGGACAATCTAAGGTACCATAAGCTAGCTCATCCACATGCAAACATTGGTCTGCTCACACGCAAAGCTAATGTGACAGACATATCGTCATGCGGGTAGGATACCACCATTGCCAGGTAGGCTGTCCACCAAACTTGTAATGAGGATCACCTAGATGGTTTTCGAATGCTGAGAATTCTAGGGATTCAAGTTCAGGTTGTTTGTTGGCTCAATGGTTTAGGATACTTGCTCGTATATATAGTGATGAAAATCACTATTTATTTTTCTCTTTGTTTTTTTTTTTTGAGCAAGGATTTTGAATAGTGGTGATAACCACTGTTATTTGATTTTGTATTTTGAGCTTTGTAAGGTTGAGCTTGTGAATGGCCTTGATCCTGTTAGGCCTTGGGGATGACTACCCATCCTTAGTCAGGGACGTGTAGTACGAATCCTTACGACTTTGGGAACCAAAGGGGATGATGGAGATTATGAAGTAAGGGCATTGATCTTTTGGGCCTTGGGGATGACTACCCATCCTTAGCAGGGACGTGTAGTACGAATCCTTACAACTTTGAGACCAAAGGTGAGTGGAATGATTTGTGATGATGGTTTGTTGGAATTTTGTTTTTGAATGGCATCGATCCTTTTAGGTCTTGGGGATGACTACCCATCCTTGGCAGGGACGTGTAGTACGAATCCTTACAACCTTAGGGACCAATAGTGATTGGGATTTTGGTAGTGGTGAAAACCACTATTTATTAGGTGGAATTGATGGGGAAGAGCTTGTCCTTTTGTCAATTCTCAGCATTCTTGAACCATTCGCATAGGGGGATGAACAGGCTAATCTTTCACCTATGGTACCCTAGACTGCTTTGTAGGTTTCTCTTGCATTCACACAACTTAGGAATTATTTTATGTGTTTTAATTTGTGTTGGGATGCTACGTAACAAGGCGTGATCCAAGTAAAACTTTCCCGTGTAAAATCTGTTTAACTTTGTACAGTTTTTGGCTAGAAATTTAAAGACAAATTGAATGACGAAAACCCTATATACATTAGGAGACAATGGACTATGCTAAAAATGGTGATGGTGTTATTCTAGATGTATGCATTTATAAAATGGATTTGATGTGGAAAATGATGGAATTTGCCAAGTAATGACAGTCTATGGTGCTTTTGACTTGTATGACCTAGCAAATATGCAATGTATGGATGCGATGCCTAATGCAACCTATATTTTTGTATTTTGATTTTTATGAGTATGCATGAAATTGAAATGCAATTTTTTTTTTGTATTTTATTTTTGATGATTTTATTGTTTTTGTTTGTTTTTGATGATTTTATTTTGACCAAGCGGTTATGGTAACCCTTGGAGCTTTTGGTTTGACCAAAGGGTTTATGGATACCTTTGGGGCATTTTTGGGGTTGACCAAGCGATTGTGAGAATCCTTGGAGCTTTTGGTTTGACCAAAGGGTTTATAGATACCTTTGGGGCATTTTGGGGTTGACCAAGTGATTGTGAGAATCCTTGGAGCTTTTGGTTGGACTATGGCTCTCTAGATGTGGAATGGCCTCAAATGAATGATGTTCAAGGGTTCTGTTTCCTTGATTCCTTCAAGAGAGGCAAGCCGGTATGTTCCAGGTCCTATTCTACTATCAATCACATAAGGACCTAACCAGTTTGCTGCAAACTTGTCCCTTAGATGGGATGGCAAATTAGAATTCTGTTGGTTCTCTTTTAAGACCAAGTCACCAACCTAAAATTCCCTTAAGTGGACCTTCATGTTGTATGCTTTCTTAAGTCGCTCTTGATAGATACGCAAATGCTCGAGAGCATTGACGCGTCGTTCGTCGAGCAACGTCAGTTGGTCTAACCGGGCCTGCCACGCAGTGTCATCATCGATGAACTCTTGCATTGAAATGCGCAGGGAAGGGATTTCCAACTCAAGAGGCATGACTGCCTCGGAGCCATACACCAGCGAAAATGGAGTTGCCCCAGTGGGCGTCCGAATGCTAGTGCGATAAGCCCATAGGGCAAGCGGGATCTGAATGTGCCAATCTTTATGACTATCTACGACTGTCTTTTTGAGGATGGCGACTAGCATTTTGTTTGACGCCTCTGCTTGCCCATTTGCCTATGGATAATAGGGTGTTGAAAAACTGTGCTGAATTTTGTACTTTGTGGTCAAAGCACGCACATATTTATTCTTGAATGGCGTCCCATTATCTGACAGGATCTTGGATGGAATACCAAAATGACATATGATGTTATGCAAAATAAACTCCGCAATGCGGGATCCAGTCGTAGAGGTTAGCGAAATTGCTTCCACCCACTTGGTGAAGTACTCTGTGGCCGTTATGATGAATGTGTGATGACCCGACGATGCAGGGGAGATCTTTTCGATTAGATCGAAGCCCCACTACGAAAAATGCCAAGCCGATTGGATCGGTTGCAAGGCCTGAGAAGGTACGTGTGTCAAATTAGCATGGTGTTGACACTTCACGCACTTCTTTACATATGCGCAACAATCTCGCTCTAAAGATGGCCAATAATAGCCCATGCAAAGAATGCACTTTGCGATGGCCATACCGCTGAAGTGGCCACCACATGTACCATCGTGTGCTTGGGTGATCGCCCAAGCGGACTCTTGCTGGTCCAAGCAATGGAGGAGGATTCCTTCATAGCTTCGACGATACAAAATATCTCCTAACAAGACATGTTTTGCCGCTTTCTATTTAAATGATCTTTTCATGGCTTGTGTCAATCCAAGTGGGAGGTTACCTAGCTTGAGGTAATCCCTAATGGGTGTGTACCAATCTCGCTAATCGAAACCTCGATGGTATGAACGGCCAATCCCTCTTGAAGTTCATCCCTAGCAAAAGCTGAGCGGGAAAGAACTTGTAAAAATAGCGTTGTGTTGCTATTAAGAGGGGTCGGGGAGAACAAGGACCCCCATTTGGCTTGAGTCAGACAATCATGGATTCGAGAGAACCTATCCTGAGATGGTTCAATCTGGATCAGGTGGATTCCTGGCGTTAGATCAGAGCTTGCACGCTCCATCGTGGATTGCGATAATGTTTTAACCTGAATGGTTGTCATTTCACCAGAAGGGTCTTGCGGGATTAGTGACCCCAAGGAGGCCATAGTATCCGCAAAATGATTCGATGATCGAGGGAGTGCCTCGATGTCATACCATTCAAGTTGTGCCAGGAATTTGTCCACAAGGGCTTTGTAGGCCTACAGAACTAGACATCTACATTGGAATATCCCCTTTACTTGATTGACAATTAACAACGAATCACCAAAGATGTTTAAACGTTTAATGTTCATGGTGATTGTTGTCTGAAGACCTATGAGCAAGGCTTCATATTCTGCATTGTTGTTGGTGCATGGGAAGTTTAATTTAAATGACAGAGGCATTGGAGCCCCTTGTGGAGTGAAGAATACAATTCCCATGCCACCTCCTTGCTCACATTTAGAACCATCGAAGAATAGGGTCATGTCAGCCTGTGACTCAGGCTCATCAGAATCTGGCGATTCTGAAACATGAAAAACCCCATCATCCGATAATTCTATGGTCAGAGGCTGATCGTCTTCAAGAGGAGCCTCTGCCAGTTGATCGGCGATGACTTGACCTTTTATGGATTTTTGTCCAATGAATACTATGTCAAACTCCGTCAACAACATGATCCATTTCGCCATGCGGCTACTATGATAAGTACGACTCATCATGTATCGCAATGGATTCTCCTTAGACACAACATACATCGTATTGTTGAGCATGTAGTGGCATAGCTTTTTGGTAGCAAACACCACTGCCAAGCAGAGCTTCTCAACGTATGCATAGTTAAGTTCATAACTGACCAGGGTGCGGCTAAGATAGTATGTAGCCTGTTCTTTGTGCAGTTCATTTTTTTGGGACAACATGGCACCCAAGTGCCACCTCGTAGGCTGAGATGTATAAATAGAATGACACTCCTGGTCTAGGTGGTGCCAATACTGGTGGCGAAGCCAAGTATTGTTTAATGTCATCAAAGGCTGACTGGCACTCGTCATCCCAGTGAAATGTTACCCCCTTGTGCAATAATTTATTCATGGGTCGGCACTTGTCAGATAGCTGTGCTATGAAGCGCTTGATCGACGCGACCTTTCCCTCGTAGACTTTCGAGCTTGCTTGATGGTAGTTGGAGGAAGCATTTCAAGGATTGCCTTGACTTTGTGTGGGTCTACCTCAATTCCTCGTTTAGAGACTATGTAACCCAAGAGCTTTCCAGATGTGATGCCAAAGACGCACTTCTTGGGGTTTAGTCTGACTTTATGTTCCATGAGGCGATCGAGGATCTTGCTTAAGTCATCGAGATGATCTGGGCACAAAAGAGATTTGGCCAACAAATCATCCATGTAATCTTCCAAAGTTTTGTGCATGTAATCATGAAAGATGTACGTCATGGCACGTTGGTAGGTGGCACCAGCATTTTTAAGGCCAAAAGGCATGACCTTATAACAAAATGTCCCCCAAGGCATTGTGAACGCCATTTTTAGTTGGTCCTCGGGATTGATACGAATTTGATTGTATCCTGAGAAACCATCCATGAGGGAAAGCATTTCATGGCCCACTGTAGCGTCTACCAATGCATCGATGCTTGGCAAGGGAAAATCATCCTTAGGACTCGCTTTGTTTAGATCTCAAAAATCGGTGCATATGCGAATCCTCCCGTCGGGCTTTTTGATGGGAACCATGTTAGACAACCATGGCGGGTAATCCACGCAGATGACAAACTATGCATCCAACAGCTTTTGTAGCTCATCTTTGACCATTAAGGCCACTGTTGGGTGCATCTTACGTAGTTTTTGCTTTACTGGCTTGATTGTCGGATCAAGCGTTAGATTATGCGTGACTAGCTATGGGTCTAGTCCCGACATGTCTTTGTATGACCATGCAAAAACCTCCTTCTTCTCTTTGAGAAGGGCAATGTAGTCGGCTTGCTCTTTGGGGGATAGACTTACCCCCAACTTGATGATTTGCAAATTCACTGGATCTGAGCCGATGTCTACGTCAGTCGTCTCCTCGACCGACATGTGGGATCCGTCCTCCAACTGGTGTGGAGTTGGGATCAAATGGATATCGTTTGCTGAATTTAGATCATCGTTTGGAACATCAGGTTCCTCTTCAGCATGGAAGACATCCTGAGTCTGTCCTGGGGTGAAATGGAACATCCCACCGCAAGGCCAGTACTCTAATGGGGATGGTGGTGTGTCAGCGCGATCCCAGTCGATAGCATCTAGATCTAGATACAATGACCATGTCGGGTCGGTTGGATCATGGATGGGGGCGGTTAAATCAATGGAGATCATGTTGATGAAATGATTATGGTCTCCATTACCATGGGTATGATTGCTCGGACATCCTAGATGATCTTTGTGCTTTGGATCTGGCTCTGTGGGCACTGGCACAAATGGATCAGCCCTATGCATGGAGATGAAGACAGGGTCCGCCCTAGGCACTGATGGTTTGATAGGGTCTCCAGGTGAAAGATGCTCTCTGTGTGCCTGGAGTGGCGGGTGCAGTAATTGCTATAACTACGCCGGGTTGAGGTGCCACCTATGTCTTGGACCTATGTGTAAATGTTCAAACATGTCATCTATGTCCAAAGGGTATCGTTGTTGCATCTGTCGCATATGATTGAGATAAGCCATCTCAGTTTCATCTTCGTAGTCACTATCAGAGATCCAAAGGCCTTCGTTGGCTCCAACAGCTACTTGCGACATATGAGGCTCATCTTGTTCGAGCAAATTAATGTGGTCCCATCGAGGTTGTTCCGCTCTCTGCAGGGGGACCTGATTCTCTTGAAGTGGCATA
This sequence comes from Wollemia nobilis, assembly GCA_028583015.1. Taxonomy (NCBI): domain Eukaryota; kingdom Viridiplantae; phylum Streptophyta; class Pinopsida; order Araucariales; family Araucariaceae; genus Wollemia; species Wollemia nobilis. The sequence goes on along the minus strand of JAQPPZ010001313.1, from coordinate 3,648,875 downwards.
TGCTCAATTGGAGCATCCAAAGGGAACATTGTCATGAAGCTTTCCTGATAATCATCCATGGGATGTACTTGTGAATGATTGCTGTCAGACTCGAAAGGATCCCAAGGTGCTACCTCGTATTCTGACTCATCTTCTGAAGACCCTTCTTGGTCTTGTCCATATCCCTCTTGTAGGGGAGTCCTTGAATTTTCTCCTTGTTCGACCAAAGGGAAAGGGTTGTTATGGTCAACAAGGTTGGTTGTTAACAATGGGAGATAATCCCCCAATGTATAGTTTGTGTTAGGATTGGCATATGGATCTGATGCCAACCCATCCTTGTTGCCTATCCCTAGGCCTTGCATGTTCTCCACCAAGATGTCTAGGGGCAAGGGGTGGTTGAACCCTACTCCTGACTTGTCATACGGCATTTGATATCTTGGTTGGCAAAGAACACGCACTCCTTGCTCATACCGGCCCAACCCATATCCATGCCAATTGCATTGGCCAAGATATCTCAAAGCAAAGTTCGGGTTGGATAGATAGTTGACATCCTCAGCAAAGGGTTCTTCGTCTTCGTCTTCTTGCATACAAATCTCAACGCCATTATCCAGGCCCCCATAAACAAAGTTTGTCTGATTGGGTGGGTAGCCTAAAGGAACCACAGAGCCGATGGGGAGTCGAGGTCTCCCCATATCTTGCATGGACTCAAGTGTGGGCGTTGCTACAATGTTCCTCACTAGATACTCCCCCAGGCCCATGCTGGCCATTTCAACGGTGACCGTTGGTGGTTGAGGGGAAGCGAATGGGAGTCCTTCCTGAGTCCACTCCATGTGGGGTGAACTAGGCATCTCGACTTCCATTCTGCTAGGCATCTCTTCTGTCGAGATGGTTGAGACTAGAGGTGGTTCCTCTTCTATGGGTTTCTTTCCCTTGTCCTTGGATGTGGCCACCGTAGGTGGCATCGTTGTTGAAGGACTAGCGGAAGAAGATGGACCCGGCTGAGGACTCGATGGATTAATCACTGGAGATGCCTATGAAATCGGACCCTGTTGAGATGGATTCAACTAAAAATCCAAATGTGTTGATGGAAGGGTCGATTGCGGCATGAATTGCATTGTATTGCAGTATTTGAAGGGCTCCAAGTCCACCGGGACTACATGCACCTGTCCTTCAAATGTATACTTTAGGCACTGATGAGCTATTGAAGGGACACACTTCATGTCCCTGATCCAAGGCCGGCCCAGTAAGATATTATAAGCCATCTCACCTTCCAAGATGTGGCACAATGTATGAATAGTCTTTTGTCCCACTTGGATAGGTAGGACAATTGTGCCAACTGTCGAGCAGATTGCATCGTTGAATGCTCGTAGTGTGTAAGTGGAGGCCACGATGTGAGATGCTGGCAACTTCAAATGTTTCAATGCTGTTGTAGTGATGATATTATTGGACGAGCCAGTGTCCACCAACACTCTCTTATACGGAATCCCGTTGACCCATGCAATAACGTGCAGGGGTGGATCCGCCACATCACCAGTCATCACTTTCAATTCATCTTCTCTAAAGGTGATGATAGGTTCTGTACATTGTTTTACATGCCCCACAAAATTGTTGAAAGAGTTCGCTTCATGGGGCTGCAGCTCGATAGCTTTTAAAATCTCCATTAGAGCTTCCCGATGGGGCACTGATTGTTGAATTAGCTCGTATATGGAGAGCCTAGCCGACGTGGTCCTTAGACTTTGGGTAAGTCTAGTTCGAATCGTGGCCACCGGTCTAGGCGGGGGAAGTTGCGTAGGGGATTGTTGAGGTTGTGACATCGATGGAACCTCTCTTGTGGCTATCGCGGGGCAGCTCCTGGGTATCTCTTGTTCCTAGTCACTATGCTTATCATCCCTACATATCCCTGCATAGGACAATTCTGTTGCACCTCATTGACTTGAAGAGGTTTTGTCGATGCCTCATGGGCAGGCAAGGGGTCTCTGAATACTCCCATATGTTGGTTGTTTGGCGCTACGGGGTTGTCCACCGCCAATGTCTTGTTGTCAATGAGATCTTGTACCAAACCTTTGAACTTCCAACATGCGTTAAGATCATGCCCCTTACGCCTATGGAACCTACAATACAAATCCTCTCGGTACCCCTTAGGCTTCGGTGCATTGGGGTCTATAGTTTGAATCTCTGGAAGATTGATCAAGTTCGCCGCTGACAAGCGGTCAAACAGAGAATCCTTGGACTCTGTGTAAGGAGTAAATTGTCGCCTAGGGTGACGCTACTGATTTTGCTCCTACCTTTGGTTTTCTCTCTCATAGTTGTTAGGAGGCACCACCTGATAGTTAGCCTTTTGAGGCTGTGTTGCTTGTGCAGGCTTAGGGACGTTGATGGCAACCTGATTAACCATAGTAGGTTTCGGTTGCGTGGTCCCTGGTTTAGTGTTCTTTGTCCATTCTTTCTTCTTAGGTTTGGCAATCTCGCCATCCTGTATCTTAATCTCCTCAATGACTCTGGCTTGCGCCAGAGCTTCCTCTAAACTGGCATATTGCTGCAGCTGCAATAGCACGGAGATTGATCTCAAACAGCTTCTTGAGAACATTTGGGTCAGATCTGACATGGGAGGGAGGTAAGGCAGCTTTGAAAGCAACGTCCTCCACCGGTTCCCGTATGCCACCATGGTCTCTTCCTCATACTTCTTGAGGCTAGCTAGGTCACTTAATGATGCCTTCTTCTTAGTGTTGAAGGCGAAGCGTTCGAGGAACGCGTCCACTAGCTGATCCAAGTTATTGATGCTATGTTTCGGTAATTGGGTGAACCAATCCGAGGCAGGGCCTACGAATGTGGTTATAAATGTTCTTAATAACAAAGCATCATTGTCCTGAATGCCAAAGCACTGGCTCAGGAACCTAGTCACATGCTCTTGGGCATCCTCCTCCCCTCTAAAGAGTGCCAACTAGGGTAGTTTAAAGTGTTCAGGGTATGGAGGTGCCAGCACTGATGGATGCACAGGATGACTACGGAGTTGGCATAAAGTGGGCTTTTGGGGCCCATAAGTCTTGATCTCCATAGATTCTAAGCGCTCTAGAAGCACTTTATATGCATCGAGGATTTAATTTCTTCCTCCTTAGTTTGCTCCCATTGTGGGTTGCGGGGAACTTGAGGCCTATTGAGAGGTAGCTGGATAGCACCCCCTCTGCCTTGATAGAGCATTTCAGCCCACTCTTCTTCTTGTTCATACTCCTCATAGGCTTCCTGAGGAGTGGCTGGCCGAGACCTATACACATGGGTGGGTGCCCGTGGAGGGTGCCCATCATTGTTTCGGGGAGTGGCCTCCCGCTCAAGTCTAGGAGGTCTCGGAGGCAGTACTTGATAAGGTCACGTGGACCTCTCTCGTACCAAGGGGTCAGGCCTCTCATACACTTCTACTTTATGTGCATGAGGGATTGGAACCTTCGCAGGCACATTGTTATGAAGCAATTCGGCTGTCTGACGCTGAATGCGCTCTTTGTTAAGCCGACAAAGATGCTCTAACTATTCTTGATCTTGCCTAAGCTACATGATTTGCGCTTGGCGGGCGGCATGTTTGGCAATCGCCAAGTCAATTTGTTCCATCGTCTCTTGTTTAGGAAGCCTAGATGCCTCTCCTACATATCTATCTCGGTCATGGTGATCCGAGACCTCTATGGGTTGCTTTCCTCTATCGAGGTTAGCTGCATTAACCCGAGGCTATAGCCTCAATGGGTGATCTTGATACATGGCAGGCACGGAGGTACATCGCTCCCATGCTGTGTACTACTCTTGAGGAACATGGTACTCTTCCTCGTCCTCTCTTTCATATGCATAAAAGGTGCGAGCAGAATTGTCTTGCCCTGTCTGGAAAGCTTGATACTCTGGATATTGTCTAGTGTTTCTAATAGTAATGCGGGGTAGAGGAGGGATGATGAAATCCTGTGGCCCCTCCGTCTGGACCCTCTGTTGCTCTAGCACTTCATCACTAGGCCACCCATAACGAGCTTCTAAGGGAGGTCTCCTGTCTATGTTGAGTGCTACGTGTAGGTTATCCTCTTGAAAGGGCCTATGCTGAGTGGGGGTACCTCTCCAAGAGGTGCCTCTATAGTCCTATTCTGTTATGGCATGATGTGGACTCTCTTGTGTGTCTTGCCACCAAGGCGGGATGACCAAGTCCTCAGGACTATATCGGAGGTGATTTGTCCCCCTTGGTGCACTTTCTGGAGTGCTTGCCCGTGATTGGGCTCGGCTACGAGTGAACACCATGGTGATGTGCTCCTAAAGATGAGTAGATTTTTATCTTTTTTAGGATTTTTTTATGCTACACTTAAACAGAAAGGAAACACACAATCAATACAATGGTTATCTCGTTTAAAGATTTAAAAGTGTGCCCTAGAATCTGGTTTAGTGTGTTGTGATGTTGTTTTGAAAGCCTTTTGAAAGAACGTTTAAATGCAAAATGACGGCTCTTATGACTCCCAAAAAATGGTCGCCCCTTCGATATACCATTGCCAGACCGATATACCAACCTCTCTATATACCCGCCCTTACGTGAGGGAAACTATTGGTACGTGAGAGCAGATGGTACGTGGAACATAGGCGGTACTAAAGGGGGATCACTCTGTTTATGACACCTACCATAGAAGACTTATCCTCATGCACTGGGAATCACCCCCGCTACACTTGGTCAGCTTTCGTCAGGATTTACGTCTAGCAACAGTCGCGATCGGGGTAATGTATGCAGTATCTCAAGCCAAAGTGATAATGAGATCCACCTTTGGTCTTGCTCAAGGGTTGGGGTTTTACGACCAACTCCTTGTTGTTTTCAAGTTACCACGTGGTGTGTGGGGTTCTTTTTAAGTTGCATAAATGAAGCAAACAAGCATTCAAACTCTCCTATGCAAGCAAATAACCAGAGAACATAAAGCAAAGAATTGACAAAAGGTGTTTAAGACCTCTACCTCTTCTCTGCCCAAATCGGATGTCTCTGAATTTCTGCTCTGAAATAGTCCAGCGTTTGAAAACTTGGTACCTGTAAGCAAAATAACAAGCAAATTTAATCAGAAATTTAATCTTAAAAATCAAGGGACAGAGGTCCCACCGTGATCGCCACTGAAAGCACGAGGATACGGAAACAAAAAGGAATATGCCACAAGAAAGAACAAGAAAGAACATATACAAATTGACACAAGATAAAAGCAATATGAAATATGGTAATATCTTTATTGATACGCTTTTTAAAGTGTGTTACAATACGTCTCCTTCCTTTTTAGGGGATAGGAGCGTCAAATGTGTTTCTTGTCACAACATCCATGGATAACAATCCTTCTTCCGCGTGCCCACATGTAAGATGGGCGGACCAAAATGTCACCACCACTTGTGTATGTGATTATTTGCTCTTTCCTGCTCCTCTACTATCGGAAACCTGCGTTCAAAGAAACAGAAAATATTAGTAGCACCTACGGACGGAATAAAGCATGTATTTCCCAAGGCCTACTGTCAGTAAATGCATGAAAATATTAAAACGATAATGAAATGACCTCGGATCGACCTAAAAATTTCACAGTAGCATAAATATGTTATCAGAAGACCACTGCAAAAATAACAGTCTAGAAATTCCTCACATATTTGTATTCGCTCCAGGGTGGGACGAATAGACCTACAATAACTTGTCAGAAAGCACCCTCTTCAATGTCCTGCTTAGGAAGCTCCAAATGACCTGAAAAGTTGGGGTTAGCTAATTGGGGGTGTTTTGGGAAGACCCAGATGGTCATATTTCTCCAATTTTGCCTCTAGGATCCAGATTTTGCTAGTGCCATCTGCAAGTTAGTAAAGGCGAGAAATGACAAAAACCTGGTCAATATTGCTCAGAATGAAATGAAATTTAAACTGTAACCTATTTAACATATCTAGAACACAATGCAAAAGAAAAACTAGAGAAATCTATCACATATTTCTATTCATCCCGGGGTGGGGCGAATTTGACTGTGACAGATTGGGGAGCGCCCGGGGGCAGGACGCCCACCGTTTGAGGCACTGTTTCGGCACCAATCCACTTGGGATGGGTCCAAAACTGGTTATGGGGTGTTGTCAACAAATTTTGGGGATTTTTGTGGCCAAAAATTGGGTTTTGGGTCCGGATTCGTGCTTCCAATAGTCACCCAATAACCTCCCTTTCGAATGAGAGATTAAGGATGTAAAAGCACAAATCGCAAGTAGGTATGTAAATTGGCAGCACTTCGTTGCTCAAATGCTCCTTCTCTGTATATATTTTGGGTGAGAAAACTCACCAATTTATAGACCTTAGGGTCTCTCTGTTTGAATTGCGCATGCGAGGGCGCCACTTGAGTTGTTTTCCTATTTTCAGAGAAAAGCTAATTCCCTGATTTAGAATCTCCTTGCATGAGGTTTCTAAAATAAAGACACTCATGACTGAAGTCTCTCTTCTTGAATAAAAGCTATTCCTCACAATTGCATGGCCTGAAGCCTCAGTTAACTGGAGGAGTTACCGAGGTTTGACTTTTTGCCAGTCAAACTTGCTATTCGCCTCACCCTAGGGCGAATGCTACTATTCGTCCCTGGGTGGGACGAATGCCAGTTTGTATTCATCCCGGGGTGGGACGAGCAGAGAGCAAAGTGCCAAAAAGGTGCCAAATTGACCTCTGACCTCTAAAACTGCTTTTGGAAGTGGTTAGGACCATTGTTTAACCTCTGGGGGCTGCCCTAGGGGCTATGTGTGTCAATGCGATCAGCGCTTGTTGTCACATAATCGGATTGGTGCTGTTTTGGTGTCTACAGCTCTATAAGGGGTAAATACTTCACCATATTTTTCTTGTGCAATAGGTTTAGACCATTAAAACTTAGGTGACCATATCTGAGATACCACAACTAGGTATAATATTTCATAACTGAACTGAATGAGAGCAACAATTCATTTTGAATATGTAGGGGAAACAATTTATTCTTTATCATGTCCACATTTTCTACGAGCCCATTATCTTTGTCCTGAATGATACCAGCTCTATTTTTAAACTACATAGTGTACCCCCTCTGGACAAGTTGTCCAACACTCAACAATTTGTGTTTCAACCTAGGCATATAATACACATCAATGATGTGCTTCCTTTCACCTTACCTAGTTTAGATAATAATTTTCCTTTGCCCATGATAGGTTTCTTGTTGTTCCCCATATTCACTTTAGATTTTATGGTTTCACTCAACTCTAAAAAAATCACTCTATTCCCAGACATGTGGTTACTACAACCACTATCAAGATACCAGGTATTATTTTTGCTCTCTTCATCAGTACTACAAGTTAACAATAAATTCCCACATATATATCTAGGCTTTGTAGTTTTAGATTTATTTGTATAGTGGGATTTTTGTTTACTATCCTTGGCTAAGTTCTTTCTACACTCATAACTAAAGCGGCCAAATTTCTTGTAGTAATAACATGGGATCTTTGATTTATCATACCTTTGATTTGATCCACCTTGTTTATTTCTATCATTACCTCTTCCTCTTGCTTGATGGAAGTTATAGTTCGTCTCTCCTTCATTGGAGTTTGACCTTCCTCCTCTATTCTGGACTCTTCCATGCTTACCTCGGTTACTCTATCCTCTTCCTCCTTGAGAACTTGAGGAAGATTTATGGGATTCTTCTCTTCTGCTACTGCCTCAAAATGAGATGTGTCTTGAATGCTTGCTTTGATGAAGACTGAGATGATTGGTTCAACCTCTACTCATGTGTTTGTATATAACCCATGAGCTCATCTACATATAGGGTTGTTAAATACCTTAATTCTTTAATTGTTGTCACCACTAAGTCAAACCCTGTTGGTAGGTTCCTTAATATTTTCTCCACTATTATTTTGTTCTGAATTTTCTCTCCATTCAACCTCATCTGGTTTATGGTATCCATTTTTTAAGTAAATAATTTTCTTGTGCACTCTAACTCACTTATTTATAGATTTTCAAACTCTTTTCTTAGCATCTGCAACCTCACCAACTTCACTTTTTTGGTGCCCTAAAATAATTTGGCTAAAATTTCCTAGGCATTCTTTTATTTGGTTGTTGCTATGATTCTTGGGAAAATGGTCTCCTCAATTGCTTGCATTATGTAGAATAATACCTTCTGGTCCTTCTATTAGTTCTCCTTCAATAGATTTGACTCCGCTTAAGAGAGTGCTCAATACTACTACATCTACGTATTCTGGATAACCATTCTCCACCAGGTCCCATATCTCTTGAGACCCAAACAATATCTTCATTTACATGCTCTAGTAATCATAATTCTTGTCATTGAACCATGGGATCTAAAACTGCAAAGAGCTACTATCAAAAGCCATTGCTTCTTATTGTCCATAAATTTTGGTTCAGGTGGGTGGAATAAAAAATTTGGTGAGAGATTTTGGAAGCATGACAGAATATGAAGGTACGATGGAAGAATTTAGGTAGAATAATATCGAGTGAATGACGAAAGTACTTTGTGCGGGGTTTAAATAAAATTTCATCCAAGTAATGCTTGAAAAGTACCACCCAAAAGGTGGAAAGGGATTTCAATTTCTATCCACCCAATTTGGCTTCTAAAAGACCTTCCTAAAGAGTGGGTGGAAAGAAATTTTTGGGTAGGGATTTACAAATTTTCGTATGGTGGGATTAAACTAAATGTCCACCTAAAATTGAAGTTCATCCAAGTACCAATAAAACATTTGCCCAACTTGTATTTGGGCCCACCAAGGGTTTCCAAACCATGAATTTTCACAAAGATAAATAGACACACGAAATCTCAAATATGCACAAATAAATTATATTAACCAAAATTAAACTGACTGTGGTTGTAGTTTTACAATGCTTAATACAAAGCCTATTATCGGATGCTTCTTTGTCCAGAAGCTTTACACCAACATCTGCAAGCCAGTTTCAAGATAAACTCGAACAAAAGTCTATGAAAGCTGCAACTTCACCTCCTTGCTCTGCTCTTCGAAGTATTTCTCCTTCAAATTTTCTCCTCCTCTTCTACTCCTTCTCCTCGCTATTGAATAATGTGAGTTGCACAAAATATATAGGATTGGGGATGGAGGGAAATGCAGGAAAGGCTCACAAACTAACTGACACACAATAAATTCAAACTTGATGCCAATAAACTTCCTAAACAATTACAATCGAATCACGAGTTATTGGTAATAAATACAGGTACAACAAAATTTGATAATTAATGCAAAAGATAAAATCTATAAGAAGTTATCAAATTTGGTTTAATTTTCTAACACCGATAAAATTAGTTAAAAAAATATACTGTGCTCTATCTGATCAAACAAACAACTATATGCAACTACAAAATTGTACTGAAAACAACTTCGACCTTAAAGAAAATTCAAATCCGAAATAACTCGACCTATAATGTTCGGAAACCAAACATCAAACGAAGAAAAGAAACCAAGAAAATCATGGTTAGAATAGCATTGAAGAGTTGTTTTTGTCCTTTCTTCTCCTTCTTGCATATATAAACTTGTGGGCATTTACAAGAAAAATAAAAATCGTGGACATGTGCATAGCCTTTTGAATTTATGGTGGTAAAGCATAGCAATCCTAATTAATGTCCAAGAATCTTAGTTATTCTATGAGTGTGGGTGTTGTGATGTTTTTGTTTCATTTATATATTTATTTTTAAATTTAATTTAATTTTTAATTATACTTCAATTTACTTATTTTTATTAAAACAATTATTTAATTTTAAATTTTAATTAAATTATTTTATGTAATTAAATATATTAATTTAATTATTATTATACAATATTTTTACATAACATTATTTTAATGTTACATTGTAGTATACCAAAAAAGTTTCTTAAAGAGTCACCATGTTTAACTAAGACTTGAAACGTTCCAAAAATATTTTCTTATTTCATAACACTAATAAGTAATGTTTGTCGAATTGTAGCTTGCAAACTATGGTAAGTTCAAATGAAAACTCAAGTAAATAATTTTTAAAAGAGTTGAGGATGTTATGACACTCAACATGAAATATTGGACATCATTACAAACAAGAGAATGTATTATTTAATGGTTTACGTAATAAAAATATAAGTAACATTTTATACAATAAATATATATTCTATAGATCACCAATTTGCAACTTGTTATAAATTTGGTATCTTAATTGTGAAAATTTTATTAATAATTGGAATTTTTACAAAAACTAAGAAAACATTTAAAACAAGAATTGGAGAGTCAAAAATTTGATTTTATATTAGATATTCTTACAAGGAGTACAATTACATTTACAAATTAGTACATCCAACCAAATACAACATAAAAAAGCAACATTTCAAAATAGAAAGAAGTTTTATAACTACTTAATGTTTTTCCTTCCTTCCCCTCACACTAGATGGTTGGACTTGGCCATGAACTATAATATCATCATGGTATATCTCCTTCAATCCTCTTAAATGTCCCACTTCCTCATTAAATTATTTAATGCTCTCTACAATAAACTTGGTATCCATAGGTCTCTTGGAAATCTCATCACATAATATATCTAGCTCGTCCAATTCAATTGCCTCATAGGATTCACTATCCTCCACTTGTCTTGTACATAGCCTAATATTGTATTGCATAAAAACAATGTCATTGATGTGCTCCTAGGTCAGCATATTATACTTTTTGGTGTGTATAGCCTCAAATAGAGACCAATCACTCTCACATATAGAAGCACTACAAGGATGAATCAAGATACAAATAGTCATCTTCTATAGAGTTAGTTGTTTTGGGGTCATCATATTCCCACCATAAATATACAAAGTAAGATAATTTTCAATGTTTTAATTTACATTTGTAAACAATAAAAAATAACTACATATTGTATTTTTTAAAAATTTAAACATTAAAAGTTCAAATTTTTTACTTGATCATAAGTTTGACCTTTCTTCTTTAGCAATAGATGCAAAAAATATCCTTCCTATGGCCTTATGCATTTGCAACATAGCATAGATAAGGCAATTTTTGGTAAGGTTATCTATCATCATTTTTATGCAAGTATAGAACCCTACCTAGACCGTTTCATCATTGCTAAGACTACTAGTGTAAAATAATTTTGGGTTTTTTTTTTTCACTGTAAAAGAGGGTAAAAATTTATTAACTCAGCAAAACATTCATGATACAAAGAAAAAGCAGAAGCTATTCAGACATATCAGCTCTCAATAAAGAAGAGAGAGATTGAGAGCAATCAGAAGAAAGTTGAGACCAATTTTGAACATCCCAACCATCTTGAAACTTAGAAGCCCATTTAGCTAACAAATCCGCTACCCTATTCCACTCCCGAGGAATATGCACAAAAGAAATAAGTCCAAGTGAGCAAAGATATTAAGAATTTTCCGAGCAACCCAACTCAACCACCAACAACCATGAAGACTATCTTTAGAATTTAACAAATTTATAACAATCTGAGAATCAGATTCACAAACAATCCGACGCCAACCCAAAGCATACCCTTGCTCCAAAGCATATAAAATTGCGAGTGCTTCCATGAAGTTATTAGAATGATGTCCCTTAAAGCAAGAGAAAAAAAATTGGATAGTACCACTACTATCTCGCCCCACACCACCAATACCAGCATTACCCGGATTACCCCGGGAAGATCCATTCGTATTAATTTTCAGCACTCCCGGAGGAGGCGGATTCCATTTTCCAGCCCTCCACACCCGATTATTTTGACCCATCCGTCTGCAAGAGACATTAGGACCAGGACCATTAACCATCAAGCCTAATATTTCCATGATCTGACATTCCGCATGGTCCATGGGAGAAATAATCTGACATTTTGCAGACACAGTTTCCTGGATCATTCACAAAATCCTCTACCAGACCTGGTAAGTAGTTAACTCCTTACTTTGGAAAATATGACGGTTTCGTTCAAGCCAAATCTACCAAAAAATGCATGAAGGACCAATACTCCATCCAACTTGTAAAAAGAAAGCCGCTGCAGGAGGCCGCCCCATACTCCTCCAAAAATCAACTATTGATGAAGCATGCGAACAAGGGTGATTCCATACTCCCCACCAATAATGCCAGACTTGTTGAGAAAAGTCACATTGGAGAAGTAAATGCCCAACAGATTCTTCAGCCTTCCCACAGTTATAGCATAAAGAGGGGCCAGCAAACCCACGCTTTTGAAAATTATCCCAAGTGAGACAACGATTATGAGTAGCCTGCCACCCATAAAAACTACACTTCGGCCAAATAAAATTATTCCAAACTTGCTTCCACCACGGAACCTCCTCCTCACCAAACTGCTGCCGATACAAAACACAATAACCAGCAGCAACCGAAAATATCCCTCTATTATCTCTTCCCCATGCTAGCACATCATCCCCCAGGTAGAGAAGAGCAGGGACGGCTAGCGAGAATACGGGCCAGCTCTGCCCTCGCATCCATAGTGCCACCAGTAGGCCATTCTCGAGGATCCTTCCACTGGAGACTAACCATCTGACCAAAGGACTTAACAGTTTTGAAATCTGCCACCTTCAACCATCCAGCATCCCAAAAGCATTGAGAAAGATCTTGAAGATGTGGAAACTCGCTAAGAAGAGGAGCAAAGCCATCCCAAGAATCCTGCCAAAAAAGAGCCCGAGACCCAGTATAACAAATATAGAATAACCCCTGCTTAACCAGCTCTGCTCCCTTTTTCAAAGTATTCCAAACAAATGATCCTCGACCAGTCAAGCTTTATCGAGGAATCTCTGAACCTTCCACTCCCCTAAGATACTTGTGGGAGATAATCTTGGCCCAAGTTTGCTCCTGATTACTACACCAACGCCAATACAGCTTAGCAGCCAAAGCAGTCCCAGAAAGAGAGCTTAGACGAAGACCCAACCCCCCAGCTCAAAATGGAGTCTTGTTAAATAATTTTGGGTTCAATAAGAACCTCACAACATAAATAGGTTTATGGAGTTGCCTTGATCATACCCTACCAATAATGTGCCAAGTTGGTTCAAACTTTTGTTGGTTGCCACTAAGCTAATTTTTAAAGGTCTCTTTGGCTCCATATATTATCTCATATAGATAGCCTATTATCAATTTCTCACCATATAAAAGGTGAAGAACCCTTACCAAGGGTTCTATCACCTCAAATTAAACAATAAATTTTATAAATTTAGATAAAGTAATAATAAATTCCGAAATAGAAATTTAAAATTAAAATTTGAAGTCAACAAGCAAATTAAAATTACCTTGAAAATTTCGTGAATGTTTACCCAAATCAAATTATTAAAAATGTACTTTCATGTCTATTTTCCCTCCTATTTTTAATGAAATGGTGAGGGGCACCATTCCTTGCTCATAAACATCTTCTTCAAAGTAGGTGATGTCATTAGAAGGATCTACAAGGCCATGTAATTGAAGGCAAGTTATGTGATCCCTGGGTGAAAAATATCCCTCCCATCATTATGCTCCATCATCAACCTAGGAACCCATGTGTGGTTATGGGTAAATCATGTAATGTTCCTTGCCTCTTATACGATGGTATTGATCCATAATATTTTTCCAATATCCTCAAGCATGACATCAATGCGATGAAAATCACATGAACTATATAAAATAGAGGGGTACTTTTCCTTGAGAAATCTACCCATAAATATATATGCTACTGCATTGTACTTCACTACTTGAAAAATATTATCCACTCATTGCTAGCACAACCTCCTCTAGCAAATTGAGTAACAATTATGTATTTTTTACCTCTTGCAAGGCATCAAGTGACTTTAGGAATAAAATGGATCCATCTGAAACTACCATGAAGTTTAAGAGCATGTAGTTTCTTATATTTGTCCATCCATTAAAAATAATGTTATAGCTATTTTTCCTCCATTCTTTCCTTTGATATTCTACAAGAGCACATGCTTTTATGGCACACCCCTCCAATAATGGTCCACTTAAACCTTTTGTTGAAGGTGTCTTAACTGCTTTTTCCAAACTCACTCAATACCCTCACTAAGGCATCTAAATAAGGGTTGTTCACACAATTAAATAAAATGATGTTGTAGTAGTATTTCCACCCTTTGTCTTATCCCTCCCACATACGATATCATAAATTATGGTTTATCTTATGTTGGAGCCTCATACACACCTCTCCCACTTCCACTAGCACTGCCTCATCAATTACAAGGGCTAAGACTAAATTCTTCTACCACAATATTGACATCCTCCAGTTTGGCCTTATCCCCACAAAGAGAGTGACAAGATGCTAGTGCATATTACACTATAGTTCTTGTCCTTTTCTCTTCAAATTTTTGGTATCTTTGGTGGACAACCAAGACTTCATATATTTTCTAATAATATCATCTACTCCATGGCAAGGGTCCACATCATGTTCTAATTTCTCAAGCAAATAAAATTTAAGACAATGGATATCTCCTTGCATGTTCTTACCATAGTATTTATAAAACACATGATTCAAAAAAAGTTCCTTAACCCCAAGCTTCTATATTGGGTTTCTTCCTAGGCTTGGACTTGGTGTGATAATGGAGTTGGTTCGGGTCAACATAAAGGAGGATCATTATTGTTTATGGCAAATCTAGGGATCTCATCTAAAGAATAATCTATATTTCCTAATAGAAGGAAATTTTTTAAAATAATTAATTAATCATATGCCCTACCTACATGCCTAAAAAAGTAAATAAACCAATAGCTTCTAGTCTACGTTCTTGAAATACCAAAAACAAGTTGGAAAAAAAAACTTAATAAAACCTTAGTTTTTTTGTGGGGGTGGGGTGGAAGGGGAAGGGAGAGGGAATACCTTAGAAAAATTTGTAGAAACAGTCTCAAATCTCCTTGAACTAGTGTCCAATATTTGATGCAATCTAGAAAAGTGGTTTTAGATTAATGTTTTTACCTCTTAAAAGAATTTTCACATAGCTTGGGAGAAGAAAAATGATCAAATGAGAAGAAATGGGTTTCTAGATAAATATTTGTGTTTCTCCTCTATTTTTATGCATGCAACCCATTTTCACATGATAAATCAATGATATTTAGACAAAAACATTGTCATGAGTTGATAAGTATCTTAATGCTAAGAAGCTTTAAAAAAAATCCTCAGCCACAATTTCTTGAAAGTTTTGCAAGAAATCACAAGTTTTCAATTATTTTTCTAAGTATGATATAAACTAAGATGTAAATATGATAATGCCATTGTAAATGAAGGTGTAAAATATTTTGTGTTGAGATTATTTTTTTAATAATATTTTTTATATATTATATATTTTCAACTTGTTATAGAATATTAATGTTTTATTTTAAAAATTATATCTTTTTAGGAAATAATAATTATTTTCATCATAATAATTAGTTATTTTTATAATTGTCATGTGAGGGATACCATAGTGGTATGTCTTTGGGTTTTTATCTAGGAGACCCAAGTTTGAAACCCTAGTATAAGGGTGATAGAGCCCCTTTCAAAAACTCATGCTAAAAGTGTTGTCCCATGATGAATATTGTAGTGGTATATCTTTGGGTTTTCATCCAAGATATCCAAGTTCAAACCTTAGTACAAGAGTATTGGGACCCTTTCAAAACCCATGCTTTACCCAAAAAAGTATCAAATAGCATTAGCTGAATCAATTAGATTTCTCAAAATTTAATATGTGGTTATGATGTAATAAGGGTGGGGCACATTTCAATACCATATAACCAATAAAAAAAATAGTTTTTTTATACTAGAAAATAGGTCAAAGAATTATCATCAACACTAACATAAACAATAATATTTATTATTTAAAAAAGATTATAATACTACTAAAAATATGTGGACTTTTATATAAATAAATATTAATTATCGAGATTTTGTATGTCATACATCACTAGTCATATATTTATCTCTAATTATCATGATAAAATTTACATCTTAATTGATTGTATTTTCTATATGTATAGATCAAGCATGTGTAAAATGGTCAAATTTATTTGTAACTTCTATGTTAATTCTAATTTTTTGTGTAATGATTTCAATTTGTTATGTCATGTTTATCATGAAATGGACTAATTACTTATTCATTTATGATCTATTGTTTAATATGTTTCAATACACAATAGTAACTAGATAATAAACAATAAAATAAATTTGGCTATAGATAATTGAGGTATCACATGTGAAAAATATGTAACTTATATATTTTATATTTCTTAATTTAAAGAGTGGATAAAAGGATAAGTATAGGCATGAGTGTTGGCAATTTTGGGTACTTTGGGTACATTGCCTTTGCTCAAGTGTATAAGTTGTCATTGATGTCAAGAAGCTCTTGAAGGAATTTGATTTGATGTCAAATAATTTGTTTTGATGAAGGTTACGGCATGACAGCTTCAAAGGTCTTTTGTAAACCCCAAGTTGGCAGGTTTAAAGATTACAGGTGGATGCATTAGTTTAATGCATTTGGGTCCAGGAGGAAGTATTTATTTAAATAATTAAAAACCTTGTTAAGGTTCCCTTTAATTATTTTTAAATAAATATTAAATTATTGTTTGCAATGGGTTATCCTAACCCATGGCGCTATGTTTTAAGATTGTGGGCGCTAGCCAAGACCTCCGCCGACGTGTTAAACTCCTCGCCGACGTCAAGAGCTTATGGTAAAAATGCATATAAATCTCCCTCGATGAAAATCAAGAATTATCCCATCCGCATTTTGAAAAGAGTTGCTCACTGTGAATTCGTGATCCACTCGTTCGACTGTGTCTTCGCCGTTTTCGTGAATCCGTTGTTCATTTTTTGTACTCGCCGTTTGTCGTAAATCATCGTAAGGTTTTCGTCTTCGTGTTCACGTCAGAAGAAAGGGAGGCACTGTTGTTTTATTTAATCCCTGGAGCAAAAGGAACAAGGCTAACAACATGAGGTTTAAACCTCACCAGGCGCCTTTGGCGCACCGATAGCGGCTAGGCTATTGGCGCGCTACCCGAACGGGAGGTTCCGCATTCGAATAACGTGAAAGGGTTTTTCATCGTGAAGTGGACGCAGCGGGTGGTGTTAGAATTCGTGCACAATTTCTCCATAGCACGATTTTTGATGTTGGCCAAGGTATTTTCGAAATTAATTTTTGCTAAGTGTATTTTGCGGATGGAGGAAGTTTATTAGAGGGAAAAACAGCTTAGGAGTTATAAGGAGTTTAAAGCTTGTTTTATTTTGATAAAAGATTCTTTTGAAGGTGTTGTTTGAAATATCTTATTGCATTCTTATGAGAGATAAATTTTATTTTTGATAAGACTATAAGGGAGAAATAAGGTGTATAAGGGATAAATTTTTCTTGTAATGTTGAGAGTGCTTTTGGTTGATTATGGAAATGAAAGCATGATGTTTTAAGGTTAAAATTGCTTCTTGTGTGAAGTTGTGAAACCTTAAGTGGGCAGCTTTGAGATTGACATTTGCTTTCATTAAATTGGTAATAATCAAGCTATTCTTTACTTGGTTAAAGTGTTGGGCTTACTCCTTTGTTGATGATTTGAAAAGTTGTTTTGTGCTATTGTGATTTGAGTTGGTGGATGCTTTTTGTTCAAACAATATTGGAGAGAAAAGGAGTTCTACTTGTTTCCTTTTCTAATGTTGATTGTGAAATGCTTCAAGGTTGTGTTTTGAGCTGAATGGTGTTGATTGAACCTTGTTTGATGAGCATTGTTGTTGAAGCCCTAATTGATGGTGAAAAGAACATGAGTATCATTGTTATGTGATTCTTTGCATAGTTGGCAATTGTTGGGGTTTCATGTTCTTGAAAGAAAGCATTCTATCCTATCCATTTCAGATATTGAGTTGAGTTTTCAGATTTGAGATTGAGTTTGAGCTGAGTTGATTTGAGTTGAGTTTTGAGATTGGGAGTTGAGTATAGAACATATTGAGTCTCTAACAATTCTCTTTATGCTTCTATGAGTTTGACAAATCACATTGGGTCTCTAACAATTCACCTTGTGATTTCCTACTAAGAAAGTTTTTTTTTTGGTGAGCTTGCCGAGTTTTGGACAGGTTCGTGGGGACTTGTGAGCGCTAGGTTCCAATGGGGACTTGTGAGCAGATTTAGACAGTCCTAGCAGAGGACTTGTGAGCTGAGTTTGATAGTTCTATCAGAGAACTTGAGGATAGAGGTGCACTGGTTCTTTGAGAAGAACTCGAGGATAGATTTGGCAAGTCTTTGAGAAGGCTTGTGTGCAGAGGATTGATTTGTTCAAGCGTTGGACAGATCTGATAGACAGAGGAAGACTTGTACTATACCGACTGACTATGTTTGGTACAAGTTGTTGAGCTATTGTGGACGTGATCATAGAAGGCAGAGGTCTCTTAGGCTAAGCATTGAGGATAGGAGGTCTTCGATGGAAAGGAGTTCCACGTGCTGGCAAGAGGTAGAGGCAGTTGATCTTCTGAGGGATCATTTCTAGAGCAGAGGGGAAGGTATCTCCTTTGAGCAGAGGCTCATAAATTTTGATTAGGGGAAGGTATCTCCTTTGGGCCGAGGCTCATAAACATTGTAATTGGGAAGGATTCCCAAAGAACTTTGAGATAACTTTTAGAGAAAAGTTTTGTGGACGTAGCCCAGCCATTTTGGGTGAACCACGTTAAAATTGGTGTCACTTTGTGGATGATATTGTGCATTGCTTTGATATTGCTTTGGGTATATTGCTTTACTATTTTGAAGTATAAAGGAAAAAGTAAAAAGAGGTCTTATACTGTTCACCCCCCTCTCAAAATAAGCTTGTGTTCTTCAATTGGTATCAGAGCAGGTGCCTTCAAAAGTTTAACAACTTGAAGGAAAAGCTAGTAAAGAACACAATGGATCATTCAAGTGGCAATGCAACACCTATTCTTGATGGGTCATATTTTGGTCTTTGGAGTGCAAGGATGAAGGTTCATCTAATGGCACTTGGGAATGAGGTTTGGGAAGTGATTGAAGATGAGTACACTATTCCTGAACATGGTCCTAATACTAAAGAAGAAAGGCTCCTACATCACAACAATTCAAAAGCAATGAATGCAATCCTGAAAGGCTTACAGAAAGCAGATCTCACCAAAGTGATTCACTGCAAGACAGCTAGTGAAATGTGGAAACAATTGAAGGTGGTTCATACAGGTGATACAAATGTCGGAAAGGCCAAGTTGAGACACTTCAAAGGTATGTTTGAACAACTCAAGATGAATGATGATGAAAATATTAGTGACTACATGCTTCGTATGGATGAGGTTGTTAACTCCATGAAAGACTTAGGTCTTGAGCTTGCTGAAAATGATGTTTGTGATAAGATTTTAAGATCTCTTCCTAATAGATTTAGTGAAAATATTTCTGCTATTGAGGAAGCTAAAGATTTGGATAAGTTGAAAAAGGATGAGCTCCATAGTATACTTGCAGCATTTGAGTTGAGAACTCAAGTGAAGGTTGATGTCAAGAAAGAGGCAAGCTTTCAAGGCTACCAAGAAATCCAAGGGTAAACAACTTCAAGATAGTGATGAGTCTTCTAGTGATGAAGAGGCATATTACAGCAAGAAAGGCAAGTTCTCTAGAAAGCACAAAAGTATGAAAAATATAAGATGTTTCAATTGTGGAAAGTTTGGTCATTATGCTACTGACTGTACTGTTCCCAAGAATGAAAGTGATGAAGATAAATAGGATTCTAAGAGCAAGGATTCTAAAAAGCACAAGCATCACAGGAAGAACAAAGATGAGCACAACAATCAAGGAAAGAGGTATTCTCACAAGCACAAGAAGAGTTTCTACCTAGACAAAGCAAGTAAGTGTTCTAGTAGTGATAGTGAAAGTTCTTCAAGTGATGATGAAAATGAGATGTTGTTCATATCAGAAAAAGAGGAAGAACCGAAACATAGATTCATTATCATGAAATGTCTTAGATGTGGAAACTTTGGTCACCTTGAGGATGATTGCACAAATAATGATTTGGTTTCTAGTATGTATGAGGATGCTTCAGAAAACTATAAGGAAGATGCATGTATGGTTTTTGAAAAGGGTAGCACCTCTAGTGATAAGAAATCTGAAAAAGGCTTTGATGATTCAAAAAGCAAACAAATAGAGGAAGATATAGAGGAAGGTGAAGTAGATCTTGAAGGTGAACTTATTAGTGCTCTTAGTGCTTTGAAAAAGGAAAGAAAGAAGAATGCTAGACTCAAGGATAAGTTAGATGAATGTTGTATGGAGAGAGATGATCTTATAGAAAGTCTTGACTTCTCTATAGCTAAGACACAAGAACTCAAGGATGAGTTAGAGTCTAAGGTTCTTGAGTATAGTGAGTTAGAACAGAAAATGGCTTCTTTGAAAGAGGAAACTAAAGAGTACAAGGATAAGCTTTACAGGTTTCAAGATAGCTCCAAAAAGGTTAAGTCACTCATCAAAGGTCAAAGAAAGACAACAGATAAAACAGGCCTTGGTTTTGTTAAGCCACACAAGGAACAAGTTGGAGAGTCTAGTAAGAGACTCCAAAAGGAAGAGAGTTCTGATGAGGAAAGTATTTCAGAAAAGGAGTCCTTGAATGATAGATGCACAGAAATAGAAAATAGAATTCAGAATGAGAAGAAGAAGTTTTCAGAACCTAAGAGGTCAAATAAAGGAAAGTTTCAAGGCAGATGTTTTGCTTGTCATAGGTTTGGTCACATGGCTTCACATTGCATGGCTCAAGTGAAGAAGGTAAATGACAATTTTAGAAGTGCTAGTTTCTTTCAAGGGTATTGCTACTCTTGTCAATAGTTTGGGCACAAGGCAGTTTATTGCAAGGCAAATAATAGGAACAGGTTTGATCAAAATAGGTTTGGTCAGAATAGGTTTGGTCAGAATAGGTTTGGCAAAATAGGTTTGGTCAGAACAGGTTTGGTCAGAACTGGTGGATTCAAAGATCAGGTTTACCTCAGAGAAACAACATCGTCAAGTGTTTCAAGTGCAACAATGAAGGTCACATAATCGGACAAGTGTAGAGCTGAAATTCTAGAATACAGGAACAGGAATAATGGCATGATCAGGTCCAAGGATCAAGGCATGGACAAGAACAGGGATGAGAACAAGAACAAGAACAGTGACAAGAATAGGAATATGGACAAAGAGTTCAAGAGAAGGCCCGACAAGGAAGTTATAGACACTGATGATGATCAATGCCTAATGGGAGTTTTACTCCCACCCTAGAATTAATCACCTCATCAGGAGGTGGGGGAGGGACTAAGCTAAGAGGCTCATTCTTAGTCCCGAGCCCCAAAGGTGACCCTTTGCCATTGATGACAAAGGGGGAGAGATATGAGTAAGGGGGAGAGCTTCAAAGTGAAGAGGAGAGCTTCAAGTCAGGGGGAGCAAAACTTCAAAGGAAGATTCTCAGTTGTGGGCACAGTTGGTCGCTTGTTAGCACAGTTGGTTTCAGTTTTGGCTCTTGAGAAGTGTTTTCAGTAAAGGTTTGCCATCAATGACAAAGGGGGAGATTGTTGGCAATTTTGGGTACTTTGGGTACATTGCCTTTGCTCAAGTGTATAAGTTGTCATTGATGTCAAGAAGCTCTTGAAGGAATTTGATTTGATGTCAAATAATTTGTTTTGATGAAGGTTACGACATGACAGTTTCAAAGGTCTTTTGTAAACCCCAAGTTGGCAGGTTTAAAGATTACAGGTGGATGCATTAGTTTAATGCATTTGGGTCCAGGAGGAAGTATTTATTTAAATAATTAAAAACCTTGTTAAGGTTCCCTTTAATTATTTTTAAATAAATATTAAATTATTGTTTGCAATGGGTTATCCTAACCCATGGCGCTATGTTTTAAGATTGTGGGCGCTAGCCAAGACCTCCGCCGACGTGTTAAACTCCTCGCCGACGTCAAGAGCTTATGGTAAAAATGCATATAAATCTCCCTCGATGAAAATCAAGAATTATCCCATCCACATTTTGAAAAGAGTTGCTCGCTGTGAATTCGTGATCTACTGTTCGACTGTGTCTTCGCCGTTTTCGTGAATCCGCTGTTCATTTTTTGTACTCGTCATTTGTCGTAAATCCGCCGTAAGGTTTTCGTCTTCGTGTTCACGTCAGAAGAAAGGGAGGCACTGTTGTTTTATTTAATCCTTGGCATAGAAGGAACAAGGCTAACAGCGTGAGGTTTAAACCTCACCGGGCGCCTTTGGCGCACCGGTAGCGGCTAGGCTGTTGGCGCGCTACCCGAACGGGAGGTTCCGCATTCGAATAACGTGAAAGGGTTTTTCATCGTGAAGTGGACGCAGTGGGTGGTGTTAGAATTCGTGCGCAATTTCTCCATAGCATGATTTTTGATGTTGGCCAAGGTATTTTCGAAATTAATTTTTGCTAAGTGTATTTTGTGGATGGAGGAAGTTTATTAGAGGGAAAAACAGCTTAGGAGTTATAAGGAGTTTAAAGCTTGTTTTATTTTGATAAAAGATTCTTTTGAAGGTGTTGTTTGAAATATCTTATTGCATTCTTATGAGAGATAAATTTTATTTTTGATAAGACTATAAGGGAGAAATAAGGTGTATAAGGGATAAATTTTTCTTGTAATGTTGAGAGTGCTTTTGGTTGATTATGGAAATGAAAGCATGATGTTTTAAGGTTAAAATTGCTTCTTGTGTGAAGTTGTGAAACCTTAAGTGGGCAGCTTTGAGATTGACATTTGCTTTCATTAAATTGGTAATAATCAAGCTATTCTTTACTTGGTTAAAGTGTTGGGCTTACTCCTTTGTTGATGATTTGAAAAGTTGTTTTGTGCTATTGTGATTTGAGTTGGTGGATGCTTTTTGTTCAAACAATATTGGAGAGAAAAGGAGTTCTACTTGTTTCCTTTTCTAATGTTGATTGTGAAATGCTTCAAGGTTGTGTTTTGAGCTGAATGGTGTTGATTGAACCTTGTTTGATGAGCATTGTTGTTGAAGCCCTAATTGATGGTGAAAAGAACATGAGTATCATTGTTATGTGATTCTTTGCATAGTTGGCAATTGTTGGGGTTTCATGTTCTTGAAAGAAAGCATTCTATCCTATCCATTTCAGATATTGAGTTGAGTTTTCAGATTTGAGATTGAGTTTGAGCTGAGTTGATTTGAGTTGAGTTTTGAGATTGGGAGTTGAGTATAGAACATATTGAGTCTCTAACAATTCTCTTTATGCTTCTATGAGTTTGACAAATCACATTGGGTCTCTAACAATTCACCTTGTGATTTCCTACTAAGAAAGTTTTTTTCTTGGTGAGCTTGCTGAGTTTTGGACAGGTTTCGATGGGGACTTGTGAGCAGTCTTGGATAGGTTCTGGTGGGGACTTGTGAGCAGATTTGGACAGGTCCTAGCAGAGGACTTGTGAGCTGAGTTTGATAGTTCTATCAGAGAACTTGAGGATAGAGGTGCACTGGTTCTTTGAGAAGAACCTGAGGATAGATTTGGCAAGTCTTTGAGAAGGCTTGTGTGCAGAGGATTGATTTGTTCAAGCTTAAGCGTTGGACAGATCTGACAGATAGAGGAAGACTTGTACTAGACCGACTGACTATGTTTGGTACAGGTTGCTGAGCTACTGTGGACGTGATCATAGAAGGCAGAGGTCTCTTAGGCTAAGCATTGAGGATAGGAGGTCTTCGGTGGAAAGGAGTTCCACGTGCTGGCAAGAGGTAGAGGCAGTTGATCTTCTGAGGGATCATTTCCAGAGTAGAGGGGAAGGTATCTCCTTTGAGCAGAGGCTCATAAATTCTGATTGGGGGAAGGTATCTCCTTTGGGCCGAGGCTCATAAACATTGTAATTGGGAAGGATTCCCAAAGAACTTTGAGATAACTTTTAGAGAAAAGTTTTGTGGACGTAGCCCAGCCATTTTGGGTGAACCACGTTAAAATTGGTGTCACTTTGTGGATGATATTGTGCATTGCTTTGATATTGCTTTGGGTATATTGCTTTACTATTTTGAAGTATAAAGGAAAAAGTAAAAAGAGGTCTTATACTGTTCACCCCCCCTCTCAGTATAAGCTTGTGTTCTTCAATGAGAAGAAACAAATTGGAATGACTTGTTTGTATATTAACCCATATTACTCTAGATTGAAAACAATTTCAAAATGCATGTATCTTAATTTTTTGTGCTTCTTATATAGGATAGTCATGATTATGATTTACATACTAATAACCTTTATTTTAATAGGAAACATGCAATGGAGTAGGTATGCACCTAACTTGAGATATTTATTTATCTTCTTAAGGTTTGAAAGAATAAAAACTATGTGTATTTTCATAATTTTTTATCTATTTAAATTATTTTTGGAGAGCAAGATAAACACCTTAATATCTAGACCATATAGTAGATAAAAAAATACTAATCAAATAGGGTTAAATATAAGTAAACATCATAGATTGTTTTACAAATTGTCAAACTAAATTGATGAGACAAGAAAAACAAAGATAAAGTGTATGTAAGCTAGATGTTAACATGCATGAAGAAATGTAGTATAATATTTTATTTTACCAAATATACACTAAAATGTATGTTTGTATCCCCTTAATTCAAAATGGAAATCCCTAGAACTTAGATAAAGCTTCCCCTTCTTGTAAAGGTAAAGGTAAAGTTTATATACTTAATTTTTCTTTTTGAGGTGAGTTGTTTAGTTTGACCTTAATGTATTCACAATCTACAAATATTTGATTGTTTATATTTAATTTATTATCAAAAAAATGATAAAATTTCTAACCATCCCTAACATTTGATATTTTAGAATGGTATGGTTCTTTTTCAAATCTAGGTGAAATCATGCTTGAATCTACTATATATATTTCTATTTGATTTATAAATTGAAAACTCAAGATTTTATTTTACTCTAATATTTTATCCCTTACTTTCAATAAAGCAAGAGAAAACCTCTAGTATACTCCAAGTATGTATGATTTTTGAAAAGAGGAGTGGACATATAATTCTTTACAAATATTTTATCATATTTTTGAAGTAAATCAATCCTTCTCTATGATGAATATTCAATGGTTCTAAACTTATGCAAAAATATTTCTCATATGCATTATAATAATCAATTTTCATCATACTTATTAGGTATTCAAGTGTTTATGGTTTATTAAGAAATTTTATTATTTTACTTAAAAAGACATAGTGCTCACACACACACACACACACATTTAAAAAATAAATAAATTAAAATGCATTTCTAATATTGTATGTTTATATTGATAGGAAATGCTAAATGAAAGGAACTATCATAGCATACTATTGAATAACTAAAATAAAAAAGAGCAATTTAGATTAAATATTAAATTTTTTTCAGGTTTCTTGAACAAGTGGATTCAAATATTTAAGACATTCATCATTCTATGAATATGAAAAGTAATCAATTCAATTTCCTCATAGGATTCACTATCCTCCATTTTTGTATGAAGCCTAATATTGTATATCACAAAAACAAGGTCATTGAGGTTCTCCTAGGTCATCCTATTACCCTTGTTGGTGTGTATAACCTTAAATAGATACCAATTATGATCACATATAGAAGTTCTACAAGGCTTAATCAATATGCATATAGTCATCCTCTATAAAGTAAGTGTTTTGGGACCATATTTCTCCCACCATAAATATACAAAATAAGATATTTTTTAAAATATTAATTTACATTCATAAACAACAAAAATATAAAACTACATAAGAAGTTTTTTAAAATGATTAAATTAAAAAGTTTGAACGTTTTTCCTAGTCATAACCTTGACCTTTCTTATAAATCAGATGGCATAAGCAAGCTATATCCTATGGCCTTATACAATTATAACTCAATAGGGATAAGGCAATGTTTGGCAAGGTTATTTATCATCATCTCTATGCAAGTATAGAACCCTACCTAGACCTCATCGTCATCACTAAGACTACTAATGTAAAATAAATTGAGGTTCAAGAAATACCCTTGGAATGAATAGGTTGATGGAGTTGCATAGTCGATCTTCTATCAATAATGTGCCAAATTATATTAAGCTTGTGTTCACCATGATGATATTTGATGGTCCCTTTGGCTCCATCCATTGTATCATATAGATATCATATTGCCATTTTTTCACCATATAAATGATAAGGAAACCTTCCCAAGGGTTCCATCACCTCCAATTAAGCAACAAATATTAAAAATTTGGAAAACATAATACTAAAGTATAAAATAATAACTTAGATTTAAATTTTAACTCAATAAGAAAATTATAATTACCTTGAGAATTTATTGAATTCTCAATCAAAGTGAATCATTAAGCACTTGCCTCTATATCCATTGACCCTACTATTTTGAATGAAATAGTGAGGGGTGCCATTCTTTGCTCACAAATATTTGCTTTAAAACATGTGATGTTGTTAGAAGGCTTTACAAGACAATCAAATTGAAGGTAATGAGTACCCCTAGACAAAGAATACCCCTCCTCTAAATGTATTTTGTCATCAACGTGAGCATGCATATGTGGTTATAATAAAATTGTGTAATTTTATTTACCTCTTCTACCATGGTCTTCACCCATAATATTTTTCCAATGTCCTCAAGCACGGGTTCAAATAAATGAGTAATGCTGCTAACGTATGAGCTACAAAAAATAGAGGGGCACTTTTCTATGAGTTATACCCATAAATACATATGTTATTACATTATCCTTCACTATATTA
The DNA here is from genome assembly GCA_028583015.1 of Wollemia nobilis. Classification (NCBI taxonomy): domain Eukaryota; kingdom Viridiplantae; phylum Streptophyta; class Pinopsida; order Araucariales; family Araucariaceae; genus Wollemia; species Wollemia nobilis. Next base: position 3,622,283 of record JAQPPZ010001313.1, on the reverse strand, counting down.
ATAGAATTATCCACTTCTATTTCTAGAACAACCTATTTCAACAAATTGAATAACCATTGTGCATTATTTACCTCTTGTGAGGCATCAACAAAATTTTAAAAACCATGGATCCATATAAAGCCAACATAAATTTCAGGAGCATGTAGTTTCTTACATCATTCCATCCACTAGAAAGAATTTTGTAGGCCTTTTTGGTCCATGTTTTCCTTTGCTCTTCTACAAGAGCACATGTTTTGATGATATGTTCCTCCAAGTCCATTTAAATATTTTTTTGAAGGTGTATTAGATTATTTTCTAAACTCACTTAATGTCCTCACCAGGGGATCCAAATAGGGGTTTTTCAGATAATTGAATGAAATGTTATAATAATATCAAAAATTAGTTGGATTTGTTCTTTCATCCTTTGCCTTATCCCTTGCCCATGTGGTATTATGAATTGTGGTTTATCTTATCCTCAACCCTCATCTTGCACTCCTCCCACTCTCACTAGAACTACCTCATTGATTTTGAGGGCTAAGAATAGATTCTTTGATTATGGCTTTGAAATCCATTAATTTAGTCTCATCCCCATAAAAATATCTTTAAGACCCCACTCCATGTCTCACTAAAAATATTATCCTTTTTCTGCTCAAATTTTAGGTCTCTTTGGTGCACAATCAATTCTTCATATCATTTCTAATCCTATCATCTCCTCTAGGATAGGGATCCACATCATGCCCTAGTTTTTCAAGAAGATGGAATTTGAGGTGATGGATACCTCCATGGATATTTTTACCATAATATCTACAAAGCACATGAATAGAAAAGTTTCTTGTAACTCCATGCTTTCATAATGGGTTTGTTCTTGGGCATCGACTTGGTGCTACAAATGAAGGATTTGGTTGGGTTACTCTTGAAAGGGGATCATTTTTGTTCATGGAAGTTATAATAATACCATATGAAAAGTCCATATTTATTTTCTAATAGAAGGAAAAAGTTAAAAAAAAATTAATTAATCAAATTCCCCAGCCTAAAAATCCTAAAAATCAAACCAAAAAAATAGTGCCTAGCCTACATGCTTCAAAAAAAGTAATAGACCCCTAGATATTGTTGGTGAGGGAAGGGAACAAAAAAAGGAGCCTAGAATACACGCTAAAAAGAACCATAATAATAATAATAAAACTTAACAAAACCTAAAAAAATTTCTTCTTTTTTTTGGGGTGGAGGGGGAGGGGGTATGGGGTATGTGGTGGGAAGAGAGGGGGAATATCTCAAAAAAAAAGAATACTCTCAAAAATCTTAACATCCAATATTCGATACAATTTGGAAAAGTGGTTTAAGATTATTGTTCTCACATCTTAGGAGAATTTCTACAAAGCTTGGGAGAATGAAAATTGATCAAATGAGAAGAAATAACCAATTGTACCATGAGAATTCAATGAGCTTTTGAAGAAAATATTGTTGTAATTCAATGAGTTTCTTGGTGCTAAGAAGTTAAAAAAAATTTGCAATCCATGATTTCTTAGAAGTTTTGCAAGAAATCATAGCTTTCCAATGAGTTTCTAACTTTGACATAAACAAGGATGTAAATATGAAAAGATATTGTAAATGAATTTAAATTTTTTTGTGTTAAAATTAATTTTTAAATATAAAATTTTAATAATATATTTTATAAATTATATATTTTGAAGATATAAAATATAAATATTTTATTCTAAAAACTATATATTTTTAGAAAATAATAATAATTTTCATCATAATAATTAGTTTTTATAATAGAAAATAGGTCAATGAATTATGATGAGTGGTGAGATAAACAATAATATTTTTATATTTAAATAATATTATAATAATGCTAAAAAAAACTATGGACACAATCCACAAACAAAAAATCTAGATTAACAAACATGTAGAGTTTTACCTCAACAAAAATTATTAAGACATTTTATGGTATACATCACTAGTCATGTATTGATCTCTAATCAACATGCTAATTTTTTTTAATGTAAAGGCCTAAATTTTAATTTACTTAAAAATACAAGTCTTTACAAAAAAACAATAGGTGGATAGGCACACCCCAATAGGTAGTCACACTAACTCAGCTTGAGTTAGGAAGTGGTTACTAAAAACAACAAAAAAAAGGGTTAAACTTGTCACCAACCACATCACCAAAAAGTATGCATTAAATCATGTCAATCATTGGGGGTATTCTCACAAGGTGAATGTGCCTCACCCTCCATATGCTGCCAAATGATATTATAAGGAATGAAAATGAGCCACAGATCCTACCTAGGCATGCAAACATTATCACTAGTATCAGAGTCATCAATGCCATCAAATACACCTTAGCCTATCACATTAGCTAGAGTGACTGGGAATATGGGAATGGAATCACCACATCCAACAACCGGGTTTGGATCCACTTGGAAAAACTCCCAACCACTACCATGATGAGATGTATTATTACCAATTTTACCCTAGGGTTGGTGAATAGGAGATTATTGAGATCAATGTATTTCTATAGATCGGGAGGGAAGTCGTCGATGAGAGCATGATCAGGAAACTTTGCAAGAAAAAGAAGGCTCTATAGAAGGTATTCGACTGACCATACATGCGACATTACCCCAGTGTTGCATAAGAGCACGAATATTCTCCACATCCATATGAAATTTCTCCACTTGAACTAAAATTTGGAGTCAAAAATTAGAATAAAGTGTGCACTTATCAATAGTTGAAAATCATCTGAACTATGTTGTTGAGAAAATAAAAATCTATTACAAGTTTTCCAAACATGAAAGAGTATACTGATGTGAAAAATATTCCACACTTCCAACAAGGGCAAGGAAAAATATGGTGGGTCTCCAAGAAAATCATGATGCCAAGTGAATGAACAAGCCATATGAGACCGAAAGAAGAACTCAAACCAATCCCTGTCTATTTGAGCTTTCCTACACTACAAAAAAATATGAAGGGGATCCTCTACAACACAACAAAAATAGTAGGAAGGATTCTCTATTCCAAGATATTTTAATCACTTTTCCACGAAGAAGACCATAGGATAATAAGCTCTAGATAAAGAAAGCATGTTTGAGTTCAATATATCCTACCCAAGACATTTTAAATATTATACTCCAATAAGTCTTAGTGTAAAGAAGATCCCATCGCTCATTGAATATTTGAACTATAGGTACATTGAGAGTAAGTCAAGCATACTCTTACTTAGGTCTATAAGTAAGAAGCAGGGTTTTCTTAAACCATCCCCAACCAGACCACCAAGGTTTTTGAGAATATCTACAGATCATGAGCCAAAGAGAAAAAGAGATAAAATCTAAAATATTTTCATAAGTATTATTATCATTTGGATGTAGACCAAACAATATCCTGAAATCATCCCATGGGATCCAATCCCTGGAATGTCTCAAAAAAAATCTACCACTATTGAAATCCCTTTCTTGAAGAATCGTTGAGCATGAATCCATTGCACTGAAGCAAGAGGGGAAAATTTAAAAGTAATAAAAGGTGACCACCAAATATTTAAAGTGGAAATAGAAGCACCTTTCTGATGCCCATATCCTTGCCAACACAACTAGGGCTTAATTTTCTCCCAAGCCCTCCATATTCTCTTAATGAAAAATGGCCTTGAATTTTAATTGGGATAGTAGCAACTAGGAGGGATTGAAAATTCATGCATTTTCAAGCCTTCCTACTAAGAGGTAAACCAGTGGAAATGCAATTCTGAATTAGAACTTTCTAAGCTTTAGAACCACTTAATGCTTGAAGAATCTATTTAGAAGATAAAGAATAACCTTGTATTTGACAATCATGTAGCCCCATACCTCCTAATTTTTTGTAAAGACAAAAATATCCCAAGAAACTCAATGAAACCCTTATATATGTGATGATTTAGCCCAAAGAAAATTCCTTAAAATATTTTCTATTTTTTATAGCAATCTTGAGAAGAGACCCAACATGATGAATAATACACATGAGTAGTAACAATAATTTTGGAACACACCTAAAACTCACTAGCTAGAGTAATTTTATTGGTGATCCAACAAGAAATATTTCCTCAAAATTTTGTAAAACATAATTCCACAAGACAACATGGGAACTCTGTAATGCAAATGGGATGCCAAGGAATTTAAAAATCTCCCCTGGTTGGATCCAATGCCACTGGAACATTTCAATCCAGCATGGAAGGTCCAAAGGGGATTGCCTATAGCATGAGGTCTTCCTCCATTGAATTATAGATCCTAATGCTTTGCAAAAAATATCCAGGCAATATAGTGCATGTTTGACAGAGTGTTTATTCTCATGAAGTGTTAAAAAGAATCATCTACAAAATGTCCATTTATGAGTTGAGAATATTATCCAAGTAAATATATACCCTTAATATTACATTGACTCACTTGGTTGGCAAGAAGGTATCCAAAAGCTTCAGCTGCCAATATGAAAAGAGAAGGATCCAAAGGATAATATTATCTAATATATCTGAACAATCCAATTGATTCAAAATAAAAATTGTTCAAAGTAAGGATATTTGAAGTATCCACACAAATCATACTAACCGAGCTCAAAAAATGTGGCCCAAAAACAAGATCTCGAAGTATGGTAAGGATGAAATTTCATTTAGTCCTATCATAGCCTTTCTCAAAATTAATCTTGATAAAAAGAGTATTTTGTTGAGTGGTTGTAGCCCATTCCATGCCCTCTCAAACAACAATTACATTATCCAAAATGTATCTATTTTGCATAAACCCAGTCTGCTCAGGGTGGATAATAAGTGGCAACAGAGGTATAAGGCGTAAGGTCAAATCCTTAGTAATAATTTTGTTACTCACATTGAGTAAAGTAATAGGCCTCTAGTTTGTGAGAACTTTTGCCTCCCCTTGATTAGGAATGAATTTAATATTGCCCTTATTAATTGTAGAACCTAAAGAGCCAGAAGCCACTGCTTCTTGATAAACATACAATAGATCTAGGCCAACTATATCCCAGTAATCCTTATATAATTCAAAATTAAATCCATCGAATCTTGGAGCTTTATCATTAGCCATCCTGGAAAGGGCTTCAGTAATATTATCCAATGAGAAAGGGCATTCACAAGCTTCCTTTTGAAGAGTTGAAAGATTATTAGGAACAACTGCACAATAAGCTTGAATTGTAGTATGTCATTTAGGAGTTAACTCCTAAGAAGCAAAAAAAAATGATAATGCTTCACAAAAACTTTAATAATATCAAGAAGCGATGTCCAATGAACCCCTACATCCTGAATAGAATTGAACTAAATAGTTTGTCTCAAGGACTTTATTTTCTAAAAAAATGTTTTGAAACCCTATCACCAATTTTTAGCTAGTGAAGTCAAGCACGAAGCTTAGCTCCCCTTGCTTCATAAAGCTCAATTATTTTAAGCTCATTCCTAATAATTTTAACTTGGGCTTGAAGAATAGAGCTTAGAGTTCTCGGTTCTATTTTGATAGAATCTTGAGCTAGTTCATATTTTAGGGTTGCATTAGAGATTCATCTCCACTTGGCAACTTCAAATCCTAAATTTGTGAGAAGAATATTTGTTCTGGAGATAGATACATTCCACTAGGAAATTATACCATGAATTCTAGCTAGTATGGGAACTATATTACAAATCCTATGAATATGAGTAGACATAGTTTGATTTTTCAAGAAAGAAACATTTAGATAGAACTAAGACTTGAATTGATGAGCCAGAGGCAAAGAACAAGAAATGTAAAACACAACAGTAGCATGATCAGAAAGGGTCATATCAAGGACAATTGAAACAAAGGGTAGAGAAGCTGACAAGCAATAGAAAGGAAAATGAGAATGTTTAGATAGCATAGCTCTATCAAGTTGCTTAAAAATATGGATATTACAAGCTTAAAAGTTGGACAAAGTATACCACAATGACCTAGGAAAATTAGAGGCTATAAGGCAGGAATTAGGGTCATTCAACCCAAGCTTATTCTTGAAAAAATACCATGCTTCCTGCTCTCTAATATTCCAATGCATAGGGAGTAAAAAAGTTTTTCAACCAGTTTCTCCACCATATTGAAGTCACCACACACCATCCAAACTATTTAAGGTAATAAAATAACAAGTCATAACCATAAAGCACACCTTTCTAGAGAATTATTAGAAGTATACACATTAATAAAACCAAAAGAGATACCACTAACTTCAAAAATAATCTAAACTGCTTGATTTGAGGGGTTCACCCTCCATGTGACAATATGAGAATGCCACCTAGGAGAAATTAAAGTGAAAACTCCTCCTCTACCAGGAGTATTATGGGAATGAAAATACTTACTTTCCGGCCATAAAAATGTATAGATACTATCCAAAATGAAGTCAACAAGTTTAACTTCTTGCAAACACAAAAAATCTAAACTTCTATACAAGTGAGCAACATTCTGAATATCTCTATGAACCTGAAATTTTGGACTTGGTATATCCGTCCTCTTACATTCTAGGACAAAAAAATCATTGAGTACGATCGAGGTTCATTCCCTAGAGAACATATTTAGTATCTCCCAATTCTCCTAGGGAAGTGAATGAATTGATGAGAATATTTCATGATTTTTCCTAATAAATAAATTTTGACATCTCTTTTATTGATGTAACTCATCACGAGTTGGACTATGTGAACAACAGGACCTGGAGAATGATACATCCTCAAGTAACACTAAGAATGGAAGTAGAAAAATCATCAAAATAAGAAGATACTAGAGGTGGTGAAACTCCATCTAAAGTAGGTACAAAAGAGGACCCTCCTGGTGCTAAGGGAGATGACTACAATGAAGCAGTGGGAGCTATAAGGGCTAGCATATTTGGTGTCAAGGTTTTTTACACCAGAGGGTTGGAAATAGAATCTTCCTGCAACATCGACAACTTAGGTTGATGGTTTTTCTTGTTTATCATGATATTCCATTCATATGAATGATTCTTGGCTCTTGGAGCTGGAGCTATCAAAGTAAGGATAGGAACAACAACATTGTGTTATTTGAACTTATTAGCCATAAGCGAACAAAATTTAATTGTGTGCCTTACAGATTGATAATTGTAGCAGGTATTGGGTAAATTAATGTACACAACATGCTGCATAAAAACATTTTCATAAATCTTAAGGTCAATAAATTCAGGAAGGTCCTTGGAAAGATTGACTTTGACACACACACTCCTATTAGGGTAGACATTATAGAATTTATTTGGTTCTAAGTAGACCACCTTCCCAAGGGTGGAAGCAATACTTTGTAGGAATTTCTAAAAGGCCATCGAAAGACCAGGAAACTTAACCCAAACAAGCACTTCTAGAGAAGCCTCATCGTTGAAAAAGAAATATTTGGACCATAGTTGAAAGACAAGTAAAGAGCTTTGGACATACCAGGGACCCTGACTAAAAACTTCTTACGCATGCTAAGCATAAACAAAGCAAAAAAGAAAAAACTCTTTTGAATTTTTTTGGATATTCTCTATCTTAATGCCATAATGTTATTGGTACTACTGAATCCAATATTATATCAGAGTATCGTTTGGAATACAATCTAGAAATATCATATAAGGGTATGCTCTTCTAGCCACTTACATGCATTATCAAACTCAATAACAAAAATTTCAACAATAGGATTGACATTGTTACTTCGTGGAAAACTTTCAATATGAACTTATGGGGTATCTTCCCTAGTACCATTCCTTAGTCTGGTAACTTCAACATAAGTTGAAGCTACCATATGAGCGGCAACCATTAAAAATATGAAGACAGATTCCCAGCTCCTAGGGTTTTCTCACACTAACCTAATTTTTGTGTAGAGACCATTTCCTGACTAACATGCTAAAATTGACATCTTACTCATTGCATTTTTCTATAGGTATGGATCAGGCATGTGTTAAATGGTCAAAGGTATTTGTAACTTCTATATTAATGCTGATTTTTTTCTCCAATGCTTTCAAGTTGTAATGACATGTTTATCTTGAATTGGATAAATTATTTATTCCTTAATTATGTATTGCTTACTTAATATGTTTCAATACACAATAGTACAAATAATAAGCAAAAAAATTAATTTGGTTATAAATACTTGAGGTATCACATTTGAAAAATATGTCAAACATATATATTTTACATTTCTTAATTTAAGGATAGTGGATAAAATGATAAGTATAGGCATAAATAGACATAAATTGGAATAATTATTTATATACTAACCCATTTTACTCTAGATTGAGAAAAATTTCAAAATGCATGTATTTTAATTTTATGTGCTTCCTATATAGGATAGTCATGATTAATGATTTCCATACTAATAATATTGATTTAGTAGGAAACATGCAATGGAGTAGACTGGCACATTATTTGAGGAGAGATCATATTATATTATTTACTTATACTATATTTTTTTCTAAAATGGAATCAAATTATTGATGCCACTTTCATTTTATGCCATTAAGGTTTGAGGGGTAATTCTCTTGAGAAATTAAAACTATATGTGTGTGTTTTCATAAATTTTTATCTATTGAAATTATTATAGGAGAGTAAGATAAACATCTTAATATCTAGAACATATAATATATAAATAAATATTAATCAGACATGGTTGAATACAAGTAAACATCATAATTTTATTACAATTTCAAATTAAATTGATGAGACAAGAAATACAAATAAGTGTGATGTAAAATATATGTTAAGGTAAAGGTAAAGTTTATATACTTCATTTTTATTTTTGAGATGAGTTGCTAAGGTTTACCTTCATGTATTCACAGTCTATAAATATTAGTATGTTTAAATTTAATTTAATATCAAGCAAGTGTAAAATATCTAACCATCCCTAAACCTTGATATTTTAAATTGATATGTTGCTTTTCAAAACCTGGGTGACAACAAGCTTCAATGACTATAAGAAATTGTATTCTACTCTAATATTTTATCCCTTACTTTCAAGTAAGCAATATCAAACCTCTACTCTACTCCAAGCATGTAGGATTTTTTAAAAGAGGAGTGGAAATCCATTCTAACCTAATTCTTTTTGTATATTTTATCCTATTTTTGAAGTAAAACAACCCTTCTCTATGACAAATATTTAATGGTTCTAAACTTATGCAAAAATATATCTCATATTGATTATAATCATCAATTTTTATCTTACTTATTATGTATTCCATTTTTTATGGTTTATTAATATATTCAATTATTTTATTTCAAAGGACATACCACTCATAAATTAAAAATAAATAAAAATTAAATTAAATAATAAATAAATAAAATTAAAATGCACTTCTTGTCTCTTGTGGTTGGGTTGGGTTGGCTCTTTCTTGGCAGCTGGTTTTTTGTGTTTTTCTAGTGTCTCTTCTACTTGGTTGTTTTTGGGGGAGCCTTTCAAAACCCCTTATTTTTCTATCTAATAAAAAAAAATGCACTTCTAATTAAAATACACTTCTAATTGTGGATTTTTATATTGATAGAAAATGGAAACTGAATAAAATGATCATAAAATACTTTTGAAGAACTAAAATGAAAAAGTAATACATATAAATTATTAGATTTTTTTCTATCTTGAACAAGTGGATTCAAAGAGTTAAGACATTGGTCATTCTATGTAGATTAAAACATCAATTCAAATATTAATAGTTTATTTCTAGTAAAATACTAAGTATTGGATAAATTACTATTAGAGTTAACAATCTAAAATTGCTTTACTTAAATTTTACCTAAAAATAGCAATAGATATTTATAGGATTGAACCTCTATTATCGAAATCCATGTTATGAATTTGATGTGTATTATATTTTGAAAAAGGTAATTGTTTTAATCTTTCATGAAATTCATGGTTGTATTTGTTTATTGCATTGTAGGACTATTATATAAATTCACATTGATGGATGTATACATGGTTGAATGTTGTCTTTACCCTTTAATTTTATATTTTATAGTTATTTGAATATGACATGATCAAATAGTGAATTTTAGTTCTTGAATATTATAAATTAAATGTACTTCACTATTTTCACATTTTTGTTTGAATGATCTTCCATCTTACTCATGCCAATAAATTTTCTAGTTTGGGGAAAAACTATTGACTTCACTATTGTATTATAATCACTCTGCATATTTTTTTTCAATTCATTAAATAATATTGAAATAGACCACACTCATATTACATCATCATCATGTAGTGGTATTACAATAACTTGGATATTATCCAAGTATCCCTTGGAAATATTTGAACCTAGGTCTCCTCCTTGAATAGTGAGAAATTTGATTAATTCCATTTGAGCTAATGACATTTGATAATAATTACTTTGCATATTGATTTATATGTTTTGAATTAATTGCTTTAGTATTATATTTTATGTTATATTAAATTAAGTGCTCATTATTGTTTATCTCTCTCTCTCTCTCTCATACACACACATGCATGCATTTAAGACTCTAGGGGTAATGCTTCAATCATTTGGCAAGTACAAACCAATTTGTAGGAAAATCATGTATTGATATTACAACAACTTGGATATTATACATTTATGGCTTGAAAATATTTTAACCTGGGTCTCCTCCTTGAATGTTGAGAAATCTATTTAATTCCATTTGAGCTAATTTCATGATAATAAATGCTTTGCATATTGATTTTTATGTTTTGAATTAATTATTTGAGTATTCTATTTTATGTAATATTAAATAAAATGCTCAATATTGTTGATCACTCTCTCTCTTACACACACATGTAATCATTCAAGACTCTAGGGGTAATGCTTCAATCACTTGGTAAGTACAATATAAATATGTAGGAAAATCATGTAGTGATATGACAAGTTGGATATTATCCATGTTTGTCTTGGCAAGATTTGCACATGGGTCTCCTCTTTGAGTGTTGAGGAATCTATTTAATTCCATTTGAAAATAATTGCTTTGCATATTGATTGATATGTTTTGGATTAATTATTTAATCTCTCTCTCTCTCTCTCTCTCTCTCTCTCTCTCACATTTTCCAATTAAGCTATTATATATTTTAGAATTTATCTAAAAAATTAAGATCTAAAATTCAATTATAAATTGGAAAGAAAAAAATATTTTTTCTATTATCATAAGCTTAGAATAATGAGCCTAATAAATATAGAAAATTTGTCAATGATGATTACATTAAAAAACTATTCATTCCTTATTTCAAAGCTAAACATTTCATAGTAAAATAAAGAGGAAAAACTTCTTAGGAATATGTACAAATCTATTTGGGAATATAAAAATATCCTTGGAATATTAATCTAATAATTTATTGTTCCTTTGATATGACAACAATATTGTCATGTTACATAATGAATTCATGTATATTTTTACATGTGAATATGATGAAATTGATCAAACCTAATATTATGTTAAAACACACAATCGCATATTTTTGAGAGAAACAAAAAATTATAAACCTTATTCAAGAACCAGTTATTAGAAGGAAGTTAAGAATTTTTTTGGTTGTAATATAATATTCTCAATCAAGCATTCAACTTGAGTTTTAATATAGTTCTGATTAGGAAAAATAATAAGGGGTTTATCTACTATAAATTTTGAATGGCACGAAGGGGATTCCCTCAATATCATTAATATGATCAAAGGTTTTTAGGTCCCTTCTTGGATGACAGTGAATGAACATGTTGAAACCCAAATATAGATTTTAACCCTTGAAGTGGTTGATATTCAACATGTTTAGGGATCGAAAAATGAATTTTTTAGCAAAATTGGGACTTCTATAGGAAATATGGAAATTTTGGTAGGATGATTTCATAGATGGATTAAATAAAATAAACAATAAAATCTCAAGGAGATAATTTGTGTTTTCAAATGTCTTTGATCTGCAGTGATAGGGATCCCTTGGTAAAATTTATTGAATGCAAGAGTTTGTACCTAAATAGTGGTAAAATTTTGAATTTGAATTAAATAAGAATTCATGCCACAAATAGTTGTTGTTGTATGTCCTTTCTAGGGGTTTTTACATTACTACATTTTTTTTATAGGTATAGTCTCCTACGTGATACATGATGCCTTTTTGGGGGTTCTAGTTGTTGATAGTAAAAGCTCTAGTGTATTTATGGTTTTAGTTTGGTTTTATCTTGCTATGCTAGTGTGTAGCTTTGTTGTTTATATATTTCATGGATCCTTTTTGGTTTGCTATGTTGATATCTATATTCCTTGTATCCAGTTGGTTGGTTGATCCACATTTGTAAAAGGTTTGGGGCACCTTTCAAAACCCCTTTGTCCATCTTATATAAATAGTAATAATAATAATAATAATAATAATAATAATAATGGGGATGTATTCCCATGTGTTGATTTTGGAAATATAAACCTTTAATTATAGAGACATAATCATACCCTATCCATATCCTACCATCCATTGATTATATTTTTGTAATTAATAATTATATCTTTACTTTTTGTTTTTTAAGCAGGTTTTTAAGAGCATAACTAGGTTTGGTAGGCAAGTTTGATCAATAGCAAACATTTTCTTAATTACCACATGGGCAAAATTTCTCCTCCATAAGATATCATCAATACTAATTAATGTTAAAGCTACAATATAGAGAATTATGAAATTCATTTTCAAGTCTTCAATGAATACACAAAGCATGTAATATAAGTTAAATAACTATGTGCATGTGCAAACATGTACACGGTTATTGATATCATATTTGTGGTACACACACACATATATACATATTATATTTGTATATTATCAAAAACATCTTGGTACATAGTCTACTATGTTTAAGAAAACTATTATACCTGATCTTGTTATTATAGCTTAGCATGTTATCCTTAATATTAGAAGTGTGATCTTCTATATCTCAAATCTATTCTCTAAATCATATTCCACATGTGGCATGTTACTAATTTTTATCTTCCACATAAAAACATCTTAGATGTAATATCATATTCCATTTTTATCAACTAATAACTTTTCATGTTGTAACTTTCTTGTCATACCCTCATGTCATTCAAAAAGAGATCATAGTAATAATGAAATAAATTTGATTTTATCAATAAAAAATAAATACAAAAATACCTCATAAGTAGGAGGAATGTTTTTTATGATAACATGGTCTTGATTTTTGTAATTCTTCTTGACTCTCAAAGTATCAAGTTATAGACTTATATCTTTGAATAGAAATATAATATTCAAATAGATTTGAATTTTCAAGATGGATCCTATCACGTTGAATCTTTAATATCAATTAAATAACTTCACCTTAATGGAGAAAATCTAAGTTCATATATTTCTAGGCAATAATATATAATTGTCATGTTTTTATAACACTAGTATATGGTCACAATGTAAGATAGGTAGGGCTTAATTTAATTACAAATAGTAAATTATTTAAAATAATTTGAAGCTTCAATTGAAATATTCATGCTTTATTATATTTAGAAAAAAAAGGAAAAAAAAGGAAAAAAAAGTAACTCAGATTGAATTTCCATGCTTCTTTAGATTTTAAAATAATTTTATCAAAGTTATCACATGATTTAGTAGGATAAGTTTCTTCACTAATTTTAAATCTTAGATCATCAAAAAATACCAAACTAATGAAAGCACATGAGTTCAAATAATTTTTCTTATTGTGTAATTTAATATGATCTTGCCTCACAAAATCTATTTTTCCTAAGAAATACTCCTTTTAGTTTTTGTTTCCATACCCCAATAGTAAAAAATAAAAGTCCCTATAAGCTTATACATAGAAAGTATAATAGATGTCATGATCTAAAGGATATATTTTCTGTGAAATTAAAATTAAGATATTAAGATATGAGTAAACATTACAATAATTACAATTATAATTGGTGCTCTAAATATCTCATACTGTGTCAACAAATTTAAGTGTCACAATATTCAAAAATCAAATTCACTTCACACTTATATATTGAATAGAAAACTTATATATGGTTGAAAATACAACTCAAAAAATAAAAATAAAAAAGAATTATTTAACCATATATATGTTAATACAAAAGTGTACACCAAATAAAAAGAATCAATTTTTTCATGATAGCTAAATTTTTAACTAAATTCATGCATTAATATAAAAACTGCTAATCCAAAAACATGTACAAAAATTTTACATGTCAAGTGATATAACTTGAGTATGTTCATAACACAAAAGAATTTGATTGAGTTAAACCAATGATAAATTAAAGTCCTATTTATGTTCATACTACACCACATATTATGCATTATTCATAGAAATTGGCTAATAAATTTAGTTCTAAATCCTTTGTTCCTGTGTTTCCCTTATTGCTAGTCTAGTCTATGAGAGTTATAGTTTGATAAAAATGAGAAGTATCAAATTATTTCAATGGAATCTAAATATTTTTTTCATGTACCATTGTGATAAGGTTACTCAATGTATATTTTTATCATTCACATAGATAAGGGTTGTGTAAAAAAAAAATATCATTTATAATATGCTTATAAATGTTCTTCTTCCTTTGGTGAACCACTCAATTACCTTATCAAAAGTATAACTCTTGTGTATCTCCTGGTGAACGTGATTCTATGTTTCATGTTACTTTAATTGACATATTTGAGGGAGGGTCCTATCAATTGTGTATATACCCAAATAAAATACTAGAGATAGATATTTGATCCACCAAATAGAAAATAGTTTTCTAGATTATAAAAGTGACTACATGGTGTATAGTTGATATATTATAAATTTTTATTTACTTTTTTCATAAAATGAATCCATACCTTTATCCTAGTAAACAAATATATGGGCTCATAGTAGTAAGCATGAATTCTTGTAGCAGACAAGTTAAGGTGTCAAGTTCATATTAGGGAAGTTATTGGGATTGCTAATAAATAGGTGCAACCATACAATTTGTTGTTCATATTCCATAGTTTTAGGAAACTAAATTATCATTGACAAATCAAAAAACAAAAAAATGGATGACAATTATGACCACCTCACTTTTAAGATGTCAACTCAAAGATATTTCCTCTTACTTTCAAGTGTGATTTGTTATATATGAATGCAAATTTAATTAAGGACAAGGCCACTTATATAGACATTGGTGAACATGAAGGAAAAAAAATGCTTAAATTTCATGGCATTTTAACTTAGCCTTCTATATTTTAATTTTCTTCTAAAATTATTATTTAAAATTTTATTTTAATATTTTGAAGACTAGCTACTCACTTATGCTTCTTTAGTAATTTATTTAATGAATCTTAAATAATATTTTGGTTTATGTATATATTTTTCCCTCCTATTAATTTTTTTCTTCTAATAATTTAATATATTTTTAGTATTATCACACTACAAACTTTTTTTTTGATTAATTAAAAGGTTAGGGTTTTGAGAGGATCCCACAACCTTAAACATCAAACTCCAAATGGAGACTTATAACTAGCAACCCCAGAAATGGGAGTCTTACAATTATCAACCCCAAAGGGGGTAAAAAGAGTTATGATAGGATCCCACAACCTAAAACATCAAGCTCCAAACAAAGAATTACAACCAAAAAATCTAAAAGGGAATACCCAACCCCAAAGAAACCTGCTATCCTATGAAAAATATAAAAAACAAATTTTGAAAAGGCAACCGCTCGACAACCCCAAAGTAGGGAATAACAAACCATAAATACAGGCACCTAGTCAACCTAGACTGACGTACCACCAACAATGATCATCCTATCCAAATTTTGAATAAAACAAATAAAACCCACAGACTGATTCGACATAGGTATTAAACTCCTGCCTAAAATAGAGATTCAAATCCAAATCTAAAATCAAGATCTAATTTCCACATCAAAAATCAGAAACCAAGAAAACATGATTTCAAACCTTATAGTACCAAGGATATAGACACCCAAGGTATTAAATATTGCATCTTTCACTTAAAATCAATAGCCAAAGGTACTAGAAAAATGATACGGGGTTGGAACAAAACCTTGAAACTAAAGATAGATCTAGTACCAAAAAATAACCAAATCTCAAGAAATTGAGATTTGAGGAATCCAAAATTTATCCTTCAAATAAGGGCCTTACCATCAACTCTATATACCTAAAAATAAATATTATGATTAAAAGGAACAAACAAGGGGGTAGACATCCGATAAATAAAGAGACTTCAAACTAGGCCAACCAAATCGTACATCCCATCAAACTCCCACAATAAAATAACAAAGACCATCAAACCTAAAATAGGAAAATAAGAAACCAAAGGTCTTGCCAACATGTGGTATTACAAAAATGCTAGAAATAAACTCCTACTAAACTTGAATGTTAAGCACACCCATTATTGGATAGGGAGATTTAAAACTATGGAGCTTTAGCTATCTATAACTTTTTGATTTCACTCTTTCTAGAATTAAAATAGGTTGAACAACATCAACAATAGCTAAGTCTATCTCTCTCTTCTTGAGTGTTAAATTACTAGGCTTACCTACTTTTTTCTCCACCCTTGTATCGATATGGAGCTTTCGGTGGCTCCTGGTTTTTGGGCTTGGGGAACCTTTCTATAGAATAGGACTACTAGAAGAAACAAGGTTTCCAATAATATAATGGATCACTGAATCCTCAATAGTAAGACAAGCAAAGGTATTTTAAAGAATGATACCATAAGGGCATACCTCTTCCATACCTTCTCCAGTATATGGGATTTGAATACCCATGCCAGCCTTCATATATTAATCCTCATCTTGAATAGGAAATTGATAAAACTCATCCTTGGTAGCAAGACAAGTAGAGGTATTTTAAAGAGTTAGACCAGAAGGGCATACCTCTTCCATATGTTCTCCAGTAGGTGGTAGTTGAATTCCCATGTCAGCCTTCGAAGATTCATCCTTGTACATAATAGGAGATCGATATAACGCTTCCTCTTCAATAAATAGGATGGAAGGAAGCATGGATATTTCCAATGCATACTTTCCTATGACCTCAAGCAGGGCCATTTCATTAGAGGGACCAAGATAAAGAATTTTCTCTTTCCATTTTTGGATATCTCTTTTTAGAACCCACTTGATTTTACTCCTCTTATTAGGGTTTAATGTTCATGGGGTAACTTTCAGCATTTTAGGGCAGACGTTCTTCAGAAGTCCACCCTTACCAAAAATATGGTAAGCTTGGGGATTGTTATTATAGACAATAACTTGGGTCTAAGAACCCATATTGGAGACCAACTTCATAGAATAAAGGAAATATTTTTCAACATCAGTAATAACACACATTCTAGCAAAAGACATACGATATTTCAACCTCGTAGGTTCATCAATGGATATCAAGTCACCCATCTTGCTAGCCACTGATTGCAAAATATTCTTGTGCTAGAAATGAAGGGGGAGTTATGAAATATTAACCCACAAGGGAACAAGGTTCACCTATTGGGTATGGTATTAAAATATTGATCCCTTCTATGCAAAAATAGGCCTCTCTTGCTAAAGAACCATGGGTTTCCTTTTAAAATTATAAGAGAGAATTCCTCACAATTCAGTCTAAAAAGGATGAAACCCTTTGGAATGGCCACCACCTAAAGAGATACATGAGGTCTCTAGCATGCTAGTGTCCATCTTCTCAAAGCATCTAAATCGGGCTTACCCTCTTGTAGTTTTTTGACAAGGTTCTATGACTCCCCTTCTATGATACTATTGAAAAGAATATTGAGAATCCATATTTGGTTTAAATCAGGGGAATTAACACACATGATAACCAAATTTATCCCTTAGAAATAGGTCATAATATATGCAAACAATGGATGGAAAACTGAAGAAGGTCCCTTTCTTGGAGGCATATGGATCCAACCTTAAAAATGTCTTGAGTCCCATTCATCTAAATCCACCACAAAGAAAGGAATACAAAACTTGTGAGGAACACTATTCACGGTTCTAGTCTCCTCCACAATAGGATTAGACCCAATCTCCCAAGATTCCGACACCATTGTAATATTCCACTTGAGCTCATGTTCAATGCTTTTGTAATATTTTGAGCCACATTATAAACATATTACATATTTTATTCATTTAATATTTGAAGCAATTAAATAAAAAAATTGAAATTCAATTTTCAACCAGTCAAGTAAATAAGTTTTAACATAACCAAATGAAACATCTTAGCTTGCAAAATTTTCAATGTAAAACACTTCTACAAATAATATTCACAAGTGATCCACGCCTTCCTCAAATAATTGACAATTCACCTAGTGTCCACAAATTCATCGCTTATTGAAATGAAATAATTCGGATCGATATCCTACTAGGATTTCTTATGGAGGCTATGTTAGGATTTTTTTCTTGCATATTGTTGATACATGTTTGCTCTTTCATTGACCACCATACCACTAGTGCACTTATAAAATCTAAACACACTATGTTATTATATGTAACTACTCCATCTCAGGTGAGGGGATCCCTCTCAAGATGCCATTAAATTGGTTAGTGAAGTTGCAGGTGCAGAGAGCCATGACACCAGTAAAACAACCCATGAAGTTTATCCTAAAGGTGGTTCTTCTATGTAGGACATAATCTTACTCATGTAGGATTTTTATAAATCTTGTAACTAGCTTGAAAGTCACACCTTGGTTGGGTACTTTCTCGGGAGGATTTCCAATGACTCACTAATCCATCAATAGATTTAGTAAGTATGGTAGCCATATAGCATAAAAGATGATCATATTCAAATCTTACTGAAGGTTTTTTTTCATTTTTAGTTTGTCAATCCACAAAATATCATTTAAGTTATGAGAAAAGGTCCTTGGTATGTTAGAAATACCCTTTTAATTCTTTAGCCATGGCACCATAATTTTATAGTTTTTGTTGATGTTTCCCTATGTTGCCATTTAGATGGAATTCTTGGGTCTCCCTTTGCCCCATTTGTCCATTATTATCATAGCTTGTCACACCTATTGGTAAGTTTGTGTACATGAAGCCACATAAATTCTATTTTGTGTGGCCATATAAACACATCTACATTGAAATTGATCTCTCAAAGGAACTTAAGGATTCTATTGATATTCAGGTATGTGATACCCATTTCCAAAAATGGGTGGTTTATATCAATCTTCCTAATACTTGTTATCAGTGTCAATCTATAGCCCACAAGATAAAAGACTACCCTATTATGGAGGGTTGATTAAAAAATCAAGATGCAATAGATATGACCATGCCTTCGAGCACAATTAAATCTACTCCTCCCACTAATGGAGGATAGAAATTGACATCTATCACTAGGAATAATGGTAAAGGAAATTGATCGCAACCTTCTGTGGGAGTTGGTAAGAAGGAGTCTCAATCGATCTCTCATGCAACCTCTATAGAAATAACTTATGTTTCTCTTCCTATAGGTACCTCTAGTGGTAATAACAAAAAAATTTCCCCAAATATTCAAGCCTCCCAATTGGCTAAGCCATTAGTTATGCCCAAGTCCATATCCTCAAGTGTATGCCTTGTCTCTCCACCTAATATGCCTAATTAATTCCCCTCACGAAACCCTCATCACTCTCATAGTCTAGTTAGGGAGGCCTTAAGCATCCCTCTAGAGAAGCAACGACATACATTTTTTTATGAAAACCATAATAGGTTCCTCACAAACACCTTTGAATCTTTGGTAAATTTTGAGGACTCTGAGGTCATTGAAGGAATATGCTCCTCAATCATGTCTCATGAAGTGGATGTCTTGGAATGTCAGGGGTTTGATAGATCATGTGTGCAAGTACATAGTGTGTAGATATTTGGGAAAGTAAAATTTTTGGGTGGATTCAAAAACCTCCCCCAACACAAGGCAGAAAAATGGGATGATAACAGATTAAGGAAAGTTTACAAAGTGCCACCCTACCCATATCTTCCTAAGTATGTAATTTTACGGAGAAATGGGCACTAGAAAAATCTATGAAAACACCCAAAAACCCACTCCAGTGTGGGCAGAGTTTTGGGATGGTAGTAGGAAACAAGTATGGTTGGATTACCTACCATATTGTAAGCAATTCACTATGCATAATTTTGGGACAACAGAAAGTAGAGGGACTAACCCGATACTTCATCCTAGTCCTGGGTAAAACTTTGGATTGTTAGTATAAGTTGGGTGGATCCCAAATGCCCACTTGATGCAAAAATTAACACTCACCAAAAGTAACTCCAAGGACTTGAGGGAGCAAGGGTTATTTCACTGAACTACCAAGGTACGAGTAAGTTGCCAATGCATAGAAACCAAAGCTCACTTCATGGGTAGGCATATTTTGAAGTATGAATCCTCGAGGTAACATCTCATCAAATTGATTTATTACTTACTCAAAGGGGTGGGTAGATGAAAATTTATGGCCCACTAGGAATGTCAAAATAATCAAGGTTTCAAGTTTGAGTAGATCACCTATCCCTTCTAGATAGCCACCATTCTTCCAAAGAGTTAAGTACTAGTTGAGGACCCATCCGCATTGGCCATATCTTCTTACCTAAGCACCATTAATTCTCAATTTTTAATTTAATGAAAAATACTTATAAATACTAGAATGCTAGTCATTCCAAGGGTGATTCTTTTGCCATTTCAATTCATATGTAAAGCTTATGCTATTACAAAATATAAGTGTTTTACTATTTTATCTCCAATTTTACCCTTTTATCTTTGATTTGAGTTTTGAATACTTATTTTTGCTAAAGCTATGTGAGTGATTATGTTTTAATTATGTTATTTGAATTTCATACATTTTACTCAAAAGTTTTGGAATTTGCATTTCATATTGGGTTGGGGGTTTATTTTTTCTTAGGCTAGTTGGGTGGATGTGATCTAATTTTGCATCTTGGATTTCACACACCCCATTCAATGGTTTTGGAATTCACCTTCAATCATTAGTGTTGAATGTCAACTAAGGGTATGGTTGGTTGATCTATTAGGTAATCCAATTGTATTTCTGCTCATGGTGATATTTTGTCATGCATGTGTCTTTATGTGGCTATACATATGCTTGTTAGTTATGGCTATGACCTATTTTCCTTTCTTTTCTACCCCCTTTTCCCTTTAGTTTTAGGTACAATAGATAGGTTGTAGGAACCAACATTCTTTAAAGATCAACCGCCTAACATTCCCTAGGCCTCATGACTATTCAATGTTGTTCTAGGTCCATGGGTGCACAAATAGATCCCCAACCTTTTTGTTAGGTTGGATCTTCCACCAACATTTTTTGGCATGCCTGGTGGGACTCAAAAGGTCCTTATATTTTAAGAAGATCAATTTTTGATGATTCTTTGGATTACCTGCATCTTGTGAAATCACTTGGTGACTCCTCCAAGATAAAATCCAAATATTATGATCAGTTTCCCCTTCATTCCTTTAAATATCCATTTTTGAGAGGATTCAAGGTTTTTGTAAGCAGGCTTGACCTCACTAGCATAGAAAGTATGTTCATCTAGAAAATTTGACCTAGAAAAAGAACTCAAAGCCTATAAGAAACTAGTGTTGTAATGGCTTACTACATATGCCCTTCTTGGAGTTTTTTAGGCCCTCTAAGTATTCAAAATTTTCATGATATTCCTAGGGCCTATTTGAAGTACCTACCAAATTTTTATGGAGTGGAAGAAGATGCAGTCCAGCATTGTTAGGATGTGGCTTTTTTGGTGGTGATTTTTAATATCATGCATGAAGATGTCATGATAAGGCTACTCATTCTCTCTCTCAAAGGAAGGGACCTATTATGGTACAAATCACTGAAATATGGGAGTATCTACACATAAAATTATCTATCTAAAGTGCTCATCAACATGTTTTATGATTCATGAGAGCCCATATTGTTGCTCAATCAGTTCTCATTCATCAGGTGTGATACTCAAGAAAACATCATTGAATTCAATATTTTCTTCAGAAGAGATTGGAAAATAATTCCTCATTAGTTCTAGCCATATCCTACTCAAACATACCTATATTACACCCAAGTTTTCTGCTCGGATATAGGCTTGATTATTTAGTAGTTCCAAGAGAAAAGATTCTCATAGGTTTACCACAAGGCCATTCAGGCTGAAAATATACCAATTCAAGTGGGAAAGTTGCCACCCTAAATTATTTCATCTTCATGTCAATTTTTGACAAGCCTAATTACCCCCCAACCCTATGAAGAAGTTGTGAGGTAATAGCTAGATTTGTGAGGAGCATGCACTCCACTAATCCCCTAACAAAAAAAGGAACAATAGCAGAGACTTGGATGCTATCAGAAGAAAAAGTTGCTTGAGTGACCTTTCACTATGAATAAGATGCCATCATCTCATCCATTCTTCAACCAGTGTAGAACATGTGTTCTTTGGGACTCAAGCCCTCATAGTACTTCTTGCT